>JAVIWC010006540.1:0-600000 GCA_031894815.1 Creontiades dilutus | reverse complement strand
GATCTACTGCTGCCCAACAGTGTGCAGGATAGCCTTGAACTCTAAATGGTAACAACCGAAAAACTTTATTGAAGTTGTGGGTTGCACGGCTGTATTACTCTGTGAGAGCTACCCTTCGAATGGTCAGCTTCTGTGCCTGAGTAATCAGCAGTCAACCAAATCTTACTCCTGTAACAACTGAAGATAGTGGCTCTTGATGATGCAGGCGTCTGAAACAATAGATTGATTAAAGTTGCTGGCACTCGTTCACTTTTACTAACAATTCTCTTCACTTGGAATAATGGAAACGTAGCCAGGATGGCTGGCCTACCTATCTTACTCGCTATGGTCGCTATGGCAGTGGTTCCAAAGCTACAATAATCGGACAAAATTTGAATTTTTGTAGGTCCCAATTAGGGAGAAAATGTTACGAATTCGACATGTACCTACACCAATATCAATACTCATAGTAGCTGGTCAATAGTACCAATCAGCCTATTTTTTTCTGATATTGAAACACAAAGTCACTAAAGAAATCGTAATTTTTGCATTATTTTCGTTGATGGTACCGTTTGTGCCGAAAATGAAATCATATTGAAGAATGTTTTTGAGATACCTGTGCCTAGGAACACTTGTTTCATTAAGTTCATCGGCAAACTGGGGAAATAAAATAAAATGAATAACCTCATGATAACGTTACTTGGCTAACGTGGCTCTTCAGTCCTGGTGTATAGTAATCTTTACCATAGCATCGAGTACATGTTATGTAGGTATTTAGGGAACTTACTTAGTTCCACAAAAGTCATCAAGTCTCAAATTTTGTTGTATTGGAAACAATGGTGTTGTAACAGATCCCTTTTAGATTGACTGATGAGGGCTGTTAACCAGGATGTCATTACGATTACTTACTATTGAAGTGGTACCTAGGCGCTTAGAATTTTGCCCTACCCTTACCTACCGTATCTATGTGAAAGATTTCTTGGGAGGATTTCTTCATGGAGAATGAATTGGTAGGTACTCACTCACCAGCCAATTTTAACAAAATAGGATCAGGAATCAGTTGATCACCTGCATTGTCCAGTTTTGAAGAATCCAGGTTGGTAAAACAACTAATTTGAAGTTAACGTTCTATGCTTCTCTGAGCGTCTGATCCTTGTACAAGAGCTGACACCTTCTTTTTTTTATGAAATTGTACTGAGAATAAAGTTCAACAAGGAAACTCTGAAGGGACTCTTGTGAAGAATCTTATTACCAATGGAATACCATCCACTCTTCCACCTAGCGGCGTACTTTATAACTCACTAGTTTCAAACCTAATCGCTAGGTGTCTCTCGAACCTTTCAACGGTAGAACGTTCCAAGCATCGATTCCCAGAAAAATTGCAAATGTTGAATTAGCACCTTCTACCCACGTAAAACACGATATTCTATGATTTATTACATTACGTTTCAAGTTATTAGTGTTCATGTTCGATTTCATAAGCGAAACCTTACATAAATTATATTTTTCTTCATCGATGGCCAATAATCGATTTTGAATGTCTTTTAGGTTTCCTGTCTGTAAGGTTCAATAGCCATAGAGCATAACATTGTGAATTTGTTTACCACTGCAATCATTTCGCGAATTGTGTTCCATTTTATATCTTCTGTGGATCCCTTTCATATTACGCTCGGTCGAAATAAGGAGGACTTGCCCTTAGAAAAATGTCCGATTTAGATCAAGTGGCCATCGTCAAATACCTAGTTCTCAAGGACCTGGCGCCGGCGGACATCTACAACGAGCTGTGTTACTACAAAGGAAACGTCGCTTTGCCTCTCGACTCAATCACGCGTTTGTGGAACGAGTTTCAGGGGTTGAAAGCTGAAATCAAGAAGTCCACCGCGACGAGACGAAAAGTCAAAATCCCATCGGCAATGGAGCACGAGCATGCTGACATCATGGAGTCATTCGGTCACCATTTCATGGCAGGGGCATTCAACTGATTCCTATTGATTAATTGATGATCCCGTTGGTGTGAAATTGAACTCTCTATATAGCTTCATATGGAAGAGGTACTAATCGTACGCAGTTACACAATAATTCGCAATATTCATGTACCTATAGTCAACTAAGTACCACTATGACTGATATTACAACTCTAGGTACTGAATGCTATGTAAAATGTAAGTTTCTAAGATAGTGTTTTAGAAGTTATATACTAAGTATTTATAAATCATATATTTTCTACGGTTACTACTCTTTAGAACAAACTACTTAAAAGAGATAAGTCTTCTTTCTTGAACAGAGAGATGGGTACTCTTAATGTAGGCTAACTTCCTGATGACAATAGTGAATTTATTGTATTCACAATTTTTTGGTATTACAATGTCCATTGTACGTCTATTTGTACATAGTAAAGTAGGAGCTTCGGCTTTTCGGTTGGCAGTTACATACCATTCACTAACTTAAATTCATTATAGATGGGTACTGAGATTGCTGAAAACCTTATAAAGCGTGTAAATCACACACGAAAACCTTACATAATTCATTTTTTTTATCAGTTTAGTGTATAATGATTATATTATAGTTTGTAAGTAACATATGAATGATATTGGTTCACCATACAAATCCTACTCCATTATTCTTTCGAAATCCTCTTGTAATGTACAGAAGGTTTGCACGTTTGTCCATTTCTCTTTGTATTTACCCTAGATTTGGTTTAATTAATCTGAAATACCTCTCTTTAAATAAGTAATAATTATTTATAAAATTCACACCAATATCAGCATATAGGCAACCTTACGTATTGCTTCGACACCACCAAAAGTAGCATTTTCGTGCTGAACGTTCAACAGTTCAAGTCTGGATTGAAAATTTCTGCGTTCTTTTTGCTTTCTAGCTTACAAACTTGGTTCCGTGTTTTTCTGTAGTTGACTTGACGTAAGCGAAACTGTAATAAATTAAGGTCTCTACTGATCACCACCAAGTGCTCAGGCTCCAATGTGAATTTCCTCTTAGTTCATTGACAATTGAATGGCAGTAGGGAAAAAGTTTCGAGATTGCCAATGAATTTCATTGCAATCTGATAAACTCGCTTATTCCACGTCGTCAGAGATCAAACGCCGAAGAATATTGGTGGAATCTGATGAAATGTTCATGGGTTGTTCGGATTATCACCTTGAAAGTTCCATAGACGTCTTGTATTCCCTTGTCCGTTAGCAGATTGTCTGCATTTCAATCGCATCTCTGACTCGTTCAAATTTTGAGGTAATTGGTAGAAGGTTACGAGATTGTTATAATCGAATTCCTCCGCAATCGCTACCTATTACGCCATTTTTAAGAATATGTTTGGTGATTGGATGTGTTAGCAATCATTAATTACGTACCTACTATCTTTTCTAAGAAGTTTTACATTATTCTAATTTTACAAAGAAGGCATTAAGATTATACAAGAATTCACTGTCTTAGAACTTCAACTGCGTCAACCTTGTTAGTTATGTTAATGGAATCGGTGCACGCACGATTATAAATTTTAATTAGGAAAACAAATGAGGCCATTTTTCACTATTTCTGATTACGTTTTCATGAATTGATTGAATTACCTCTGATATATCCACTGTACATTGTAGGATTTATTGTGTAGTATTTAAATTTCATCTCATTTTTAGCCAACTAGTTCTATATTTCCAATTCAGAATATGTGAGGAATCTACATTGCGCTGCCTGCTTGGCTGGTTTGGTCTTCTATATGATTTATATGCAATATTTATTCATGTTTTAACTTCATAGCTTTCGACGATTTTTTTCCCTTCAAATGAACCTACGTATTTTATGAGCCCAGTCCAAACGTGTTATTCCACTGATTTGTCAACTCAATATAAATTGATTTCCATTATTTGACATCCTAATCGAGCACTCAGTGATTATCCCATAAAATAAAAATGGTTAGAAACATCATAATTAGCACCTTTGTTATGGTATTATTCGTAAAAAACGTAAACTGCTTTAATCAAGAAAAATCTCATCTTCAAACCGGATCAACCTGCTTTATGTTCATCAATATTCCTAATTTTGCTTTGGCATCACATGACATAATATGGATATTATAAGTTATAACGTATCCTATCCAATTATTTGTTTATGATAGTTTTGTTAATAATTTCCTAAGATTCTCTTTTTTGTCTCATACCACCCATTCTTTAAGATTGTTCGATTATTCATTTTCAAACGAAATGTTTGTACTAGTAGTTGCCGTCACTTATTGGGAAACAAACGATTTTTCTATAATTTGACAATTACCTACCTATCAACCTAAACTTTTATGCAGGCTAGCAATGACAAATTGCATAGAACCCATTTATTTCAAGCTGTTGCATTTCTTGATTTATTATAAGGAACAGATGTTCGAATAAAAGATCCTTGTGTTGAGTTAAGGTGATGCGTTTGGCGATAATGAAAGTGATGTAGACAATATTTTGATAAAAAGTTTGGATTGTTCTCTCGTGTTTCTCATTCATCCTCCACATATCAGTTGAGATCCATTTTTCTATTTTACCGCTCTAATCCATTTAGTTGAAAACATACTTGACATGAGGGCTGGTTTACAGAAGTACATCAAGGCAAAGTGGAAGAAGCAGGACGTACCACATAAACATTCCATCATATTTTAACACAATTATCGTTTCTCTCAATTTACCTATCTTTTTCATTGAGCTTTTTGTGAAATGAAATTATTGGCAAAAATACTATTCAGCTGTAAAATCCAACTTCAGGTTTTATAACAAAGTTTTAAATTGTTTTTCTCAAATGTGTAACATTTAGGACTGCAATGAGGTGTATAAGAGTGGTCGAAAATTCAAATTTTTGCATTGGAATGTTTGTTAGAGGAAATAGGAGTTTGAGTTTTCAACAGAAGTCGGGCGGGAGTTTGAGAGTAACCTACGTTCGAATATTTGGCGCTTGAAGAAAACTTCAAATAGTAAAGGGGGTCACCACCAGGTGTGCTAGTGTCCAACCTATGGATTGGCTTGAAAATCACCAATTTGTTTACTTGCAATAACCAGTATCTTATTTTTATCAGCGCATTTTTAATTATCTTGACTGTTGACAGCCATTTTAATATTCGTGACAAAGACTATTCGTAGGGCAGGGTTGTCTCTGCGGCTCAAGACGTCAGGCGCCAATTCAAATATCCGAATTTCGTTAAGGTCCTGATGCAAAAACGTTCCTTTTCCCGCGAAATGATGACGTTAATAATCTTAATTCACCTCTAGCTTGCAACAAATTATAAAAACATTGATTATAAATCCCTGTACACCCTACATTTCCAGCACCATTGTACGCATGCATTTCTTGTTTCGATCTTCCTAATAGGATTTTCAACTTGATCCCTACTAACAAAATTAAAAGTGAGCAAAATTCAAACCTTAGCTTACCTACTTAATCGAAAGAATCACTTAAAGAGCAAATGATCACTTTAAGCAGCAGACTGTAACTTTTCCTAGGAATGTCTCTGTTTACATTTGAATATTTCCAGTAATAAATGTTTTTACCTATATTTAAAGTTTTAAGATCAGCCTATATCTCACTGGGAATGGGTGAGTGAGCTACACCAAGTCACTCGAGTGAAAATTGTTTAACTAAACTAAACAGTATAATCTCTCTATCAGCATCAGAAGTTGGAACCAAACAGACAGTTAACTGAATAGATCACTTGACTCTCCGGGTCCTCCACTCTAATGTGAGACAAACGGCATAACTATGGAGGCATACCTATTACAAGTCAGCTAAATCGCACAGGAACAAGTGATCAGCAACGCCACCTCACTCTAGTAGCATATGTTGGAATTAAACAGTCTAATCTTTCTGGTAGCAGATATTGGAACCTGACAAACTAGTTGACTGAAATACTAATAAGTGCTTGTACCTATATTTAAAGTATTAGAATCAGCCTATAAAATTTGCTTGTGCCTCAAAATGAGTTGAGTATTCACATCATGTGAACTGATTGATATGATTGGGATTCACAAAAATGTGAAGTTTGATATGTGTTGGGATGAATGGATGGAAGGTCTTCATGGGGGCCACTGCTAGTTTAGTTGAGTACTCGAGTTGGGCATGTTGCAAGGAGTACTTTGTAGTATCACCGCTGTCGTCCAAACTGGAGGTCATTTATTGGGCTCCTTAGACGTCCATAATCTTCAGGGCCATCCTCGAGTAAACCAGGGAATTCTTCCCACTTTTTAGTTTAGCTTATTTGTTATTCTCTTCAAAAAATATCCGTTATTTACCAGGGAAGGGGTTCATATTTCTCATAGCTGGATGAGATGCCTACAGATGTTTTCATTGGGAGCAGGATCCTCGAAGGGCTCCGCTGTCTCCTCTTCTTTTAAACTCAGTCGTGGACACAACTTTGCCTAAGCCTGGAATAAGGTATGATTGCCGCCCCCGGAAGTGTGAGTTTAGTATACTTGCCGACGTCATTCAGCATGCAGAATAGTGTGATTGCTTACTGGTCACCCTCGAGGCATAGATGCTGAGCAGCCATGTCTGGTTTGGTAATTACTCAATTATTGCTGAGCGTGGAACGGTCTCCAGGTTGCCAGTACGAAGAGGTGTAACCACAGTTGCTGCAAGTCCTGTGAACATGGGTGGGGCTTCAGTTCGTCTGAGCGAGGCTTCACCAAAGCTAGAGTGGATGCTGCCTTACTCCCAAAACGATCCTAGGTACTTGCTAGGTTTCTAGCAGTGAGGGAGCTTGTACTTTTGAAATTCCCTCTTTTAAGGCTTTAGACGAGAATTTTCACATGTAGGTACCTACCTATCGTTCAACTTTTACTTCTGGCTAGATCAATACAAACGAATGTTATTGTATACTCAAGATCTAACTAAATTGTTTACTTTTGTTCCAATAGAGTCGATCTGCTCGAAACTGCAGTAGACCCGTCATTTATTACCACATGGTGTACTTTGGTTGGTGTTGGAAACTTATTTTCGATCTTGGAGTTTGGCAGCTGAATGTGAAATGAAAATATACTTATTTACAGTCCTGAGGTATGTACCTGTCCTCATTATGAAAATTACGTATCGCTAGTTTGTGGGGTAAACGATCCAATTTGTTTCCTGGGATAATCCCAGAACTGTTGCACTACTGCGATATCTAGCCTCTGGGGAGAACGAAGAGATGAACGTAAAATGGTCCTTGTGTTTTCATCCGATTCATTAAAGGAATATCTATCAAAAGGAAACATGGAAACATTTGTTAGGTACTTGTTTCAAATATTTTCGATATTCCAGCCTTTCGATTTCACCCTATTCATGTTCTGATCTCTTAAATACTGACATTCATCTCTGAACAGGTTAAAGCATTTGTATCACGATGCCTGCGAGTTTTAAAGTAATTTCCCTCAGTTTAGTATGAAATGTGTTGTGCAGCAAATCGAAACATTTAAAATTAACATTTGTCAGAAATGCGCAAATATTGCTGGAACACGATTTGCGGAAGGTTAGTTTTCACTTGTGGAAAATGAAAAAAAAGGCGAGTTTTCCACTCGAATTTTGAGTTTTAAACTGAACAACTTCGGTCAGAGCCTGTCTGTCCTTGTCTCCGCAGGTCCTTGTTGTGTCATTTCTACAGATTTCATCCGATTTTGATTAGATTTCCCGAGAAATGTGCGGAATATGCTGTAGATGGTCCCTTGTACGTATCATTGTTCAGAAATCAGTACCAGTCTGTATATCAATCTACGCATGTAACATCCATCAAGCATCATTTTATCAGGTTCGAGAGGTCAGATTGCGCTCAAATTGTCAAGGCTGGGGGAAAGAATGGTTTAATAACCTCATAAAACTATCAACACGATCATCTATTCCTTTAGAACAGTGGTTCCCAACCTTTTGCGGCCCGTCGCCCCTTTCTGGAGGTTGGCCAACACCTATCCCCCCCTCCCCTCCCCCTTAATTTTTCCTTGTATGCCTAATTTTAATTTGAAGTGAAATGTAATAATAAAGCAATTTTATTATTTTAAACAATTTTATTACTGTATATAAACACAACCAAAGCAGTGTTATCCGGTCACTCCTAAATAAAATAGAAAATAAAAAATTAAAATGTATACATTTTTTATAGATTTTTTTTTAAGAACAAAGAAGATAAATTAAGAAAATTCACAGTTAAAAGGTGAAAAAAATGAAAGTTTGAAAACTTTGTGTTATTTTGCCTTTTCAATGGCTGCCCGGCAACTTCAACTGAACAGTACTATTTTCATTTTTCACCCTTTCAATACTCATCGCCCCCCAATTTCCCCCAACTTATTTATCGCCCCCTTGATAACCCAAATCACCCACTTGGGAGCGATCGCCCCCAGTTTGGGAACCACTGCTTTAGAATTAGCGCGACACACCCGCAATTCATGTCGGTTTACCTTTTGAAGGCGTTGATGTGCAGCATTTTTGAATTATTGAAACAGACTGATATTCGACATATTGATTTAGATTGTCTTAAACGTTTCAAAATATCTAATACAGTTCATGTTACCTACAATAGTAACCTCAGAATCAATTTTAAGAAAATGGTTTCCCCACAGTCGTTGAAAAAATTCGCCAAGTGATTTCATATGCTCACGCGAAATGCGCTGTGGTATTAGCAACAAAATCTTAGGTACATGACAATGAACACCGTTTTTGTCTCCCTTAAAATGTTTTATTCACGTTAATGTTATTGAACGTTTCATTTTATCTCACTGAACTCAAATTTTAGATAATCATTCGTTTCTGTTCATTTTATTAGATACGTAGTAGTGTTCCCCATTTTTGTTTCAAATTCCAGGTTCAATCTTCCATGCACATGTCTGAAGTATACGTGAGTACCTACAACACTTTAATGATTTAGCTGTAATTATACCGCTCAAACTTTTAATGATTTAGCTGTAGTAATACCACTCCCTTGTGGGAACGTCAATTGATTAAATGATTAAAAAAACCCGGTGCAACTTGTTAGAAAAATCTTAGTATTTCTTTAATAGATAACCGTTCCATGTAGACCACTCATAGGTGTATGTTCATTGGATGTAGTACTACATACTTCCGTTGTTTTTGTTTCCTAGATGCATAAATGCATTTATTTCCCTACATTTCACATTTGTAGATCGATAGGAAAAAATTAGCCAGAAGATACCTTCAGATGATTAGTGTGTATCTATACCCTGTAATTTATTTCTAGATGTCCTAAAGACGATTAATTGTTATCAAATTAGTTTGGTATGTGTTCAGGTCATAATATTTAATCACGTAGTTTCCAATTTGATTCGAATTATCGATAAATAAATTAACTGTAAATAGGTATTGCAAATGTTCAATGAACGGTGATTATCAACAGGTAATCAATCATGGGATCCTCGACAAATACTTATAGAAGCAATGGGCATGGCGCTCTCCCGAACTTTCGGACCTGCCGTGGTGGTGACGACTTCGCTCGTGGCTTACTTCAAAGTCCCTAAAACGCGGGTGTACGCCAGGGCTGCATATCGTTTGTACATACTCACAGGGATTCTTCAGGCGCTGTCCGACTTACTTGAGTTGGGCAACGGCATGGGGAAACCAATGGAGGTACTAGGACTGAGTATTACACGATCATTCCAATTAGTTTTTCTTGATTAAGAGGTCTCATAAAGGAGCGAACGATTGGTTTAAATTCCCCTTTTGCGCAAACAGTTACTCATACCGTGTATGGGACTGTTTGGAAAGTTGCACTTGAACTGAGATTAACCTGTGCTCAGTGACCAGGCGGTCGTGACCAAGGGCTGGTTTCACGAACAATCCCCCTCAATGGATTATTGTAGAATATTGGAGCAGATCATTTTTTTACGGAACCAGAGGTTTGAAAGGTTAAGAGGTTAAAAACAAACGAGCCAATAGGGAACAGTAATATGCTTCTTGAACGAACAAGTATCCGTAACTGAATTTGCAAATGCTGCCAATAAGATTGCTACAATCTTTTGGGAAATGCAACCGGAACCCAATGACTGAATACTTTTTGGACGTTGTGTACGTATAGTACTAAGCATTATAACCAGATACTTATGTGTTTATATCACTATCGATTCTATTATTGTGGCATAGATATCATTCACGTGGTCCTACGCCCTGGGACTCCCGCTGCTGGCTGCAGAAGTATGTTGCGCGAATGGGGTTTTCTCCGGTTTTGCCACCCTCCACGTTCTCGTGCCGGTTGCGACGCTCGTCATCTACCACTACGACGTGAACCAGATGGACGCCTACCTTCTGGGTCTATCGCACGGCTACAGCATGCTCTCTATGGTCGCCTGTGGCATCTTCATGAATCGCATAGTCCCCTATGGTCTCACGCTGGTGTACTATTACACACTTTACAAGTGGGTTCTATCAATGAACTATACTATACTGAGATAGACTGAATAATTTGAGGTCCTTTCCAAGGAATTGTTATTAGGTAGTGCTGTTGGATTTTTTATAGAAGGAAACAGCTATCACTAGAAATGGAAGACCGAGTGAATCTGATTTTCCTTGTAGCTTACCAACTATTTCCTACAGGACTGATGAAGGGTTTACAAAGATGCGGACACCGACAATTTACTGGATATAAATGTATTTACCAAAACGAAACGGATATGGTTGGGAACAACGATGTCGCACAGGACCACCAACGCATACCAAATATCTCTTCCATCACCCTCACCTTGATACAGTTTATTTTTTTTCTCCTGGGATGGTCTGTACCACGAAAAGGTTGACTTTTCTCAAAGATGTGTAGGTGAGATGCCTACGGATTTTATCATTGGGCGCAGGATACTTCAGTGGATAAAGCTTTGCCTAAGCCTGGAATGTGGTTTGAATACCGTCTCTTATTTATGGGTTGAGTATATTTGCCGAAGTCATCCTGCTCGTAGAATCCTGCTATGAGGGCTTACAGGTCACCTTCTAAGCATATTTGCTGAGTAGCTATGTATGGTTTGATATCCAGTTAATTACTGCCAAGTATGGAAAACTCTCTAAACTGCCAATACAAAGTGGTAATGGCAAGTGAGGAGGTTTCTTTTATTTGGCTAATCACCAATCCTCACATGATCCATGTTGGAGGTTTGGCGGTACTTGATGGATGAAGCCGCAATTGCTGCAGGCCACTTGAACCTTGGTGGAGCATCAGTTCGTGTGATCAGGGCTCCACCTAACACACAGCTGATGCTACTTCTTTTCCTCAGGTCCCTAATGAGTTTGCAAAACTTACTTGCAGGCTTTTGTGTCCGTGAGGCATCTAGTACTCCTGTGAAGTTCTCTCTGTTTGGCGCTTTTGATGAGGCTTTCGACTTGTACAAAGCATTCCACTTTGACTAATCTTTGATTCAGGCTTGATCTATAGAAATAAATGATATTTTTCCACTCTACATCCGACTAAATTATTTGCTTGCGTTTCTACAGAGTCAATCCCGAAACTGCAGTAGACCCTTCGTTTATTACCACATGGTGCATCATGGTTGCTGTTGGAAACATATTTTCGATCTTGGAGTTTGGCAGCCCTGACGAGAAATGAAAATATGCTTATTTGCGGTCCTTAGGTATGTACCTCTTCTCACCGTGACCATTATACATTCGATTGTGTTTATGGGATAAACAATCCAATTCGTTCCCTGAGATTTTTAAATTATAGTGTATTACTAGAACTTGATTATCATCTGTCTTTCCCCCGTCCGGAGCTTTCTCCCAAAACTACTAGAACCTATTGAAATCTGGGTCAAAAATCGCGAGTGGGTTCTAGCTGGGACTCAGTTGTAGGAATCACTTTCTGGTAATCCTATAGGAGAAATCAACGGGCTGAAATATTCAAAAATCTTATTATGGAAAACATTTGAAATAACACTAATGTTTATAAGTTCGTTATTAATTAAAATCCCTCCGATGTATCGAATGACCCACTCGGACAGCTTTACGTTCTTCCGCTGACCCCTATAGCTAAGGGCTAGAACTTTGACAGAATAAAATACATCAACACGAATGTGAACGTGTCTCGTCATAGTAAAAACCTTCTAGCAAATTATGAGAATCGAATCAGTTGATAAAAATGCATTGTAATTTTGTTTTCAAGAGTTCTTTTCGTAATCAAGTTTTCCACAACTTTTGTTGTGTATTTGCCAACAAATGAGGCGTAGTTGGGTTTTAATTCAATAAATTTCAGTTGGTCTATTCTTGAATTTTTACGTCTGTCTCGATATATATGATATTGCACCATTTTAGGTATTTAGATATCCGTTTTTTTACGCGATAAGGGAATAGTAGCGAGTTTATAGAGTTATCCTACAGTTTTGAAGCCAATTCCAAGGCTTCAAAGAGGCATAGAAATGGAAAAATAGAGTATTGTTAGCTTTATTCACAATAAAGGAAAGCTCACATCAGAAAAAATACAGCAACGATTATGGTTCTTCAAGATTCGCCATATTTTAAAATTGTCACTTGAGATGTAGGTAGTGTGTTTTGTTCCATTTCAGATGTTAAAAATACGAAACGGTTGATTCAGTGCGGTGAACCAGAACTGTAGGCTGTTCTAATGGAGTTTCATTTCCTCGTACGTCGAGTGTAAGATGTCACGAGAAAGTCCAGGATCGAAATGGAGAGTCTTCAAGAGCGATGAAGCAGATAGGGTTGGTGCTCTTTGCCGTGGAACCCATTTCAACAGGTAAGTCAAGTTCGGCGGGTGAATATGCGGATCGCAATTGAGTTTCGTAGACATGAATAAAACTGCTTCAACGGAGGCTTCGTTTTTTACTCAAGTGTTGTGCATAAGTCCAATCGTACTAGTCGATAACAGCGAGGGACCTATTTAAAAGATGATGGGTTAGAAACAACATGTTCTGTTCTCATGGTAACGTTAGACAACTGTTTGGTAATTTCATAATAATGAACTGTTCTTATAACAACAAATAGTTGCCTTAATAAATGCTAATAATTATGATAACATTTGCGATAGGATGAACGTCATATGAAACCCTCATTTAGCTATTAACACGTTGACTGCCATGGCTACGTAGGCCGAGGGTTCCGCTCAGGCCAAAATGTTTTTTTTTTTTTAAATTCTTGTAGAAACACCTCTGAAAAATTATATTTTGATGGGCCGGGCGACCTTTTGACGAAACCATGGTCTCAGGGACCCAAAAAACCTGAGTACCACTTTGGTACTCACTGGCCCAGGAGTGAAACTTTTGCTGAGTACCAATTTGGTACTCACCCCTAATTATCTCATAAAAAAAGGTAAAAATAGGTTGTAATGATTATCTGTCAACGCTAACATCTTGCACAAAACTATTTATTAAAAAAAATTGGTCGAACCCTGTCTCAAATAAGGAGGTACCTAAATCGTCGGTTTTTCAAAACCATACTCACTTCAATACTGACGGAAAAATACGATGCTAAGCACTGTACATGGATGCTAACGCACCTCTTAGAAGATTTACACAGCGTTCTAGTTCCAAAAACAGTTCATAGAGTGTCAAGAGTCGATGACGTCAGGATCGTAGGTGAGTACCAATTTGGTACTCATGGCCTATGGGTAACCCTCTCTGAGTACCAATTTGGTACTCACTGGCAGTCAACGTGTTAACCTTCATTGGACGATTCGGGACTTGCATAGATTTTCGCTCGTTGGAAACTTCCGAGATAAAGTTCGCCCTCCTTGACGATTTTTAGAAATCTTGGTTTTGCCTCGTAAGATATAATGATAATAAGGCAGAGGCGCGAGGAACCAATTTGAATATAAAAACAGGATATGTACAAAATAGAAAATTTTCATAATTCTCCTAATTGGCCAATGTAAGTATTTAATGGGTTATTAAGGGTTTCTTCTGACAGGCTTCGGACAGTTTGTTCCTCTTTAACGGACGGCAAAAGCTTCGTGAATTGATTTACCGATGAATACATTCCGCCAGTTTGTTTTAACCCGCAAAGGTTAACATATAAGACGGAATGGCTGGGCTCTGTTCTCCTTAGCATAAACCTGATGCTTTTTAGCTTGGGGGGTACCCTCTGAGTGTTGCAGTCATATCGACTCAGCCCTTGGCAGGGGCAACTGCCGGTAACTTTCAAGTGTTACACATGAAAAATTACGAGTGTACTCCTGCTCTGCTAGTTGCAAACCTTTCCTCCCCCGCGTTTTTCAAAGCAGCCACTACTTACTGCTGAATTCCAGCAGTTTCCCACCTCTTACTGCTGTTACTTATATGAATTACTAATGTTAGTGAACGTGAAGAAACGTGTTAAACACCGTGGAACAACGATGGGCGCCGACGCAAACTTTTCATGTCTAATCCAACTTTTTACCGAAAATTTCATCAAAATCGAATTGTTATTTGCTGTTTTACCTGAATTGAGGAATTGCCCCGTATAATCTGACCAGTACTGTAGCTAAGACGTCTACCAAGGTATACAGTTATTGTTACTCAACTCCTATTATACTGTCCTATCTTATTATAGGTTATAAACTCTCAAGCCGAAAATCATCTTTTGTGATTTGCATTTAATAATTAAACACCTCCACCCTTTCACCTCCTCACTTAGGATGCGTGATTGGGGGGTTAGTAAATTATTGACTGCCCAACTACCGAATGGAATAAATGATTACCTATATGGATTACTTGATGTTATGAAATTCGGCCAGGTAATGATTCGATAATTCATGGAACGCGAGATATTCAATGACTCACGAACTGGTTCTCCGATTTGGCAATACGTAGCCCTGGGGATGACCTTAATTGAAATCCCCTAGAGAAAAACTTCACTCCTCGGCTTTCCAAGTAGCGTGAAGTGAACATGAAAAACAATTATTTCACCTTATCGGATAACTCTTCAGTATACATCACTAATTAGTAGATAATTATTCAACGGCTCTTACCGGAAAAATTAATTAAAACATTAACTCATTCGTCACTAATCTGTCTATAAGGAAATGTTATAATTAACTTGCTTAACTTGATTTTCTGAATAGGGAAATCAAAATAAAAATAAAAAATTAAAAACAACTCAAAAACACAGGAAAGAACTACTCAAAATTATTTCAGCTAGTCGAGAGTCTCAGTTTCCAACATGATTCTTGCTAAGTTCATACCTGCTGTCATTCACATTCATGTTGACATTTTTTTCTTGCCCTAGTTCTCTACGTATTCCCTTCGAATTAAGGAGAGCAAACGGGTTATTGAACAAATGATCGTTGAGGATTCATTCGAGTTGCAACTCTTTTAATTTCAACTGATTCAATCATTCAGCTTTGTTCTTGAGGATTGTGGCGAACTAGACTTATTTTCTGTAATCTCCAGACATCGCGGTGTGGACTACTATTCAAATTCCACCCAACTACAGCACAATATAAGGTGTGCAGTAATTAACTCATGTAATCTTCAACTAAGTGCAAACAAACAAAAAACAGAAAATTGCTTAATAGGTTTGCTTTTAAGGGGCTTCGTTTCCGAGTTATTTCAGTTTTATGATTTGTTTTCTCAGTTTTTGGCCATGTCCTGTAGAATTAGTGAAAAATGTATCAGTATTGTTTACTGATTCGAAAAACTTCTCGGTTCACGAGTTTTTGGCCATGCAGCCTGTAGAAATCACACACGTACACACACACACACGCACGCACACAACGTGAAATATATATATGTATCAGATTAGTTTGGCAAAATCAATGGCTTTTTGGCACGAATATTTTGGCAAATTAATTTGAACCTTTGGCACGAATCAATTCTAATATTTTTGTAAACTGCACCATATTCTGGCTTCCATACCACCTCGCTTTTGGAAGAATCCCAACTAACCCAACATGACACAATCCGAAAGTGACACAATTTGACGTTTTTCAGGAGAGCAGATCAAAGTTTTCCCCAAGTGTATTTATGACTCTTGTGTCTTTACTGTAAGTCCTAGAAACTTGACAGTCGAGTCCAGGAAGCAGTTGATACGTATGAAAAAAAGTGTGTAAACCTTTTTCTCCTGTTGCATTTAACTGCATCAAAACATGGCAGTGTTCCATTTAAAAAAATTCAACTCGTTTTAAAAATTCTGGACAATAAAGACACTTCGCAAAATCGGACCTTTTTCCATAAAATATCGTGAAATCGACCTATTTTTTTCAAGAATAAGGACTCAATGTAAATAAAATATGGAACAAGAAACATTGTTCAACTGAAAAAGAACGATTTAATAATATTATATATTCTCTACTTAAAACAACGCATGTTTTTAACAAGTTAAAATCACAATTCTCATCACATTTAGTTTAATATCATCTTTTTAACGCGCTCCCAGCGTTTATTTTTAGACCTAGCAACATGACGATTTTCTCCATATTAATGCACCACGTTTGAAGTGATTTTTCATCAGAAACTCAAAAACGTCAAATTCCGGATTGTGCCACTTTTCTTCCAAAGCGACGATATGAGTACCCTAGAAAAATCGGATACTAATTTTAAGTAATGTATTTCAAGTTGAACAATTTTCCAACTAAACAAACCAGGCAAATTTTCATCAAACGAACACGAATTCATTTTTAAAAAGTCAAAAAAGTGTTCGTACAGTCCAAAGACACTAGAACAACGAGTTCAAAAATGGATCCTTTTTGCTTGATAATTTCCGACATATAGGACTTCATCTAATCGACGAGTTTCTGAGTCATACTGGATGGTAACTGGAGTACATAAAATACCATAACAACACAATACACGAACAATAACAATAACAAATCATGAACATTGTTTAAGAATTCTGTTTTTGAATGTTGTTTAAGAACACATAATTTTTTCCATCTTCGGTAGGTACAGAATGATTTATAACGGGTTTGTTTTCGGTTAGGTATTGTTTTTTCTCATGTTTGTATTAACCCTCACACCCTCACTAACCTGGATCAATTCTATTACACTTCCCTGTATTGTGAGACGTCCGTGACTCACGTTGTTTAATCTCGTTAAATATGCCGGGGAAATTTTGCATATGATTTTATATACCTTGGAACATTTCAATTGTCATTATTAATTTCAACATTTCTTGATTGATCCTGTACTAATTCAAATGAACTCCAGTTTGTTTATGGAGACTTTGTTCTTCTCCTTTTCTAAAACAAATGGCTCTTGTGTTCGGGTTCCCGATCAGAAAAATCGTGTTATATATCAGCTGGAACCTAAATATCTGAATTAGCCTGCCTGGGTAATTAAAAAAATGACACATGTCTGGGGTGCGCGGAGACATTCTTTACAGAGTGTAACTCCCTCAATCAAAGAATTAACTTCAACTTTGATTATACTGTCTTTTTTGTGGCAAATCAAAAGTTTTTTTTTCTTGCTTTTAATTAGCAAATATCACTCTACAAAGCAAACTTTATGAACAATTGAAAACAGCTTGTTTTTTCTCGTTCACACCTCTGTATCCAGCTTGTGATTAGATGCGCGTAGCCTTAAAAATGCGCCACAGTTCAGCCCTTGAATGGTATATCAGAAAATCATTCAAGTTCGTTATTTATGTATTAGATTGCCGTTTCACGTTAATTACTGATCCGTGTATGTTGGACGTAGTTTATATTGCATTATCTAAATTCGACGCCTCGCGCCTCCTTATCTTGTATGTGCATTCAAGATGAAAATACTTGGACTACCACCAACCACTCAAGTTAATGTAGGATTATCTGTTCGCTCGCCATTTGAATAATTAGTTAGACTGGCAAGCGGGCTTGCAATGCCCGTCAAACGGGAGGTGTGAGCTAGGCCCAAGAATTTTAATCTTTAATGCAATTGCAAGATAGAGGACACATACTACCTCTAAACTACACAGAACAGTGATTTTGGTTTGGGTTTCGACTGTAGAAATAATTTACCTCTTTGTAGTAATTTCAAGAGTTTTTTATTTCGATTTTTGGATTCTGCTCATCAAGGATAAAACACAAAATTTTGAGGGGCATTGAATTTTTTTTTTTTTTTTTTTTTTTTTTTTTTGGTCGATATACAGAAGTGAAGTGAATGAATGAATGAAAGAAGTGTTTATTTACCAATGACAGAAAATTATAATATTACGAAAACATTGTACGGCATTATCCTTACTATCAGCCGGAGTTCGATTCATCCATCCCAAATAGAAAACCCAAAAATAACAAAATTACTCAAACCATATTTTACTATAAAATGAATTTTCCAATATCCAAAAAATTATGTAGATATTTAGTCCAACAGAACATTCAAAAACCTCTTACCATAACTACAAATTCATCCCCATAGGTACATACAAATATAAAAATCCGAATTTTCACGAAATTGAGACACAATTAAATTAATCATCACAATTATTAATAGACCCAATTAATTAGAAATTAAATTCTAAAACTAGTTCTCTTCTGTATGCTAATGCATCTCTTAAAAATAATGCCAGACATACCGAATTTTCCCCCTTCAAGTAATCGAGCGCTTCCTCTTCATTCAAATAGTGAGAACCAAAAAAAGATTTCCTAATACCTCTCAAGATATGACAATTAGCGAGGAAGTGAAGTACACTTTCCTCCTTCCCCGAATTACACAACGGACATGTAAATATTTTGTTATTAATCCATGGCTTATAATTTAAATCCAGCATTTCACTTCTAGTTCGACAAATATTTCGATTTTCGGATTCTACTCATCAAGGATAAAACACAAAATTTTGAGGGGTTGAATTTTTTTTTTTTTTTTTTTTTTTTTTTTGGTCGATATACAGAAGTGAAGTGTATTGAGCGTTGAATGAAGCTCTTTTAAAAGCAAATAGAATACAATTACAAGGTGTGTATCCAATCGCCAGTAATGGACTACAGACTACGTCTAATGAACAGCTGAGTGATAAACATAAAAGTAGATACATAAATAATAAACCTTTGAGTAATAATTTGCAGTATTGCTTCTAGTATATTGTAAATTGAACCCGTTCTATCAAACCAAGAAAGACCGTATGATTTCATGATTATCGTAAGTAAACATTGTAGTCACTAATAACCCTGAAGACACAATAACCAAGAGTGCAGACGGGCACGAAATCGAAATTTAAACACATAAAATACGAGTGGGCATTTATGTTTCGAAAGACCAACAGCGGTGAAGCCGAAATTGAACTAAGAAGTGTGTCTGACGCGTAACAGCCGATCCTCAAAAACGTCGTAATACTCCCAAAATCCGAGATTCCCAGGACCTTGAGGCGTTCAGTTCGAACCTCTTCCACTAGCCGTTGGCTGTTTCCAAGGCCAGGAAGATAATTGGAGACTCCGTCCATCCCGTAGGAAGATGAGCGAAGCCAGTTTTTTCTTGTTGTTATTGTAAAGCCGTTTACACACCTTCGCTTATCTGTAGAAAACCAGGTTTTTAATGGAATGGGTTTTTAAAAAGAAGATAAGCCCTTTTGCCGCTCGGATTTCGCGATTAGCCGTGACTGCATTTGGAGGGTTTCTTGCCCAGTTGTTTTTAATCACAGAGCTTCATGCATGAGCACTAATGATACAGCTGGAGTTGAAATTGCTCAATTCTGTCACCGGTAAGTAGGTACAATCATAGGGAATGTTATTTTGTACCGGAGAGAAAGTTTTACCGATTCTTACATTAACCAGTACACATTGGGAGTAGAAGACATTTCTTTAGGCAGAAACATAATATGTTATTATTATTTATTGTTGACAAATATTGAGATTTGAATAGGTAAATCTTTATTGAACATTTTAGTGTTGTTGGAGTAGTCGAAATAGTTTTGTTCGCTGACACCAAATGTGAAAAGAAGAGGGGAAAAGATTCGCGTTAAATATCAACCCTTAGGCAGAAAATTATCATTTTATTTTTGACAAATTTTGAGATTTGAGATAGTGAATCTTTATTGAACATTTTGGTGTTGTTGAAGTAGTCGAAATAGTTTTGTTCGCAGACACCAAATGTGAAGGAGAATAAAGGAAAAGATTCGTGTTGAATATTTAAAGAATGTATTTATTCTAAAATTTAAATTTCCACAATTTTGATTTTATGCCTGACTGAGGCAATTAATTCGGACAAAATTATACTAAACTACTGTTGACAGATTGCGGGGGTTAGCTTTTGAAAGATTTTCTATAAGGTTCGCACTCATAGACCCATTCATCTCTGGCGAGTGAGCATGCCCGAATTTCCCCCGATTCAATTGTGAAAAATTGCTCACAATTAAGCGGTAGTTTTGAAATAGTGCGAATAAGTGATTCATCATGAATTCCATAGCAATTAGATGAGATGTATCTACTGCAACGGTAAAATTTAGAGTCCAAATTTATTTATGCAATTTATATAATTGCAGGACCAACAATTTAATAGATTTTCAGTTTACGTACCAATGGTTGGCTTGGAAAAGCTTCAGGATTTCAAATTCATGCATGCGCGGCTAGTAATAAAACGATCCAATCAAAAATGGTGAGAGAACAATAAACTGCCTTTACGTATGAGCAGACTGAATATTGATTTAGGGGCAGAGAAAGTCAATGAGGTCCTTAGCGTTGTCCGCAAGATCACTGTACATTTTAACACAATAATTGTTTATTATTTGTCAGGAAACAATAGATATTAGGCTTTTTATAAGAATTACACATTCGCGTATGCGCCGCAGATCAAATCGTCCGCAAAAGATAGATGAACTACTTCAAACTTAGTTGTTCCATAACATTGTGTGATGCACTCCAGAACTCCGGTTATTATTGAGGCAATTGGAAATGCAAATTGTTACCTTATATCATAACACAAACAAACGCCTACATTCCATTCTGGAGCCACCTTTTTCAAACAACTAAACTTATAATTTGTCCGTACCCTATTAAGCAGTAGTTAGACAATTCAAAAACATACGCGAAGTCATCAATAGTCGAGATTGAAGCTATGGACGCAATTATTTCATCCGATTACTGTCAAATACCTCTCGCCTCAAACTAGTTAGTTCGCTCCGACTGTGAAGACTCGATCGTGTAGAGCTCGCGTGCGTCATTTGTCTCTTGCATCATCATTACAGGAAACTTGAGTTTCGTCATTTTCTAGTTTTAACTGCCGATCGTAATTATAAAGAAGGGGAAGTTGACCTGCTCTCGGCTAAGTGCTTCGGTGCTCCCATAACGGGGGTAAATAAAATATTACACATTCCCTTGTGTAAAATATTAATTACCTTATCAATTCCTACTCAATAAGGGATTCGTTAGCAATTGATAACCCTTATAACGTAAGTCAACAATCAATGTTTATTAGACGTTATCTGTGTATACACTATATAAACTCAGCGCTTTTCCGTAACTTCCAATTGTATTAAAACGGCCACGACTTATACTTTAGCGCCCTAAATCGATTAGTCAAGGAACTATCCTTGACTGATTAAATCATTAATGCAGTCACCAACTGCCAGAACAGCAGTGTCATCTGCAAAGGTTGCTGTGGTGTTATGATTAACTTCGTAAGTTGGTGGTTTACAGCAGGTCAAGAATAGGTGAAAATTGACTTCAAAAGTCGAAAAGAATAATTGAGGAATAATAAAAGAACGGAGAGAAAATAGTTGTTAAGTTCGTTGTATAAATATCGTAGAAATTCTTTGTAAATTTATCAATCATTATTCAATTGAAGTTCATGAATATAACATGAACTGTAATATGACAAATATAACTACCGACCTGTCTAAAAGAAGATATAATTTGAAAAAAGTGGTTTCAGTTCTAATAAAGTGGAATCGACTAATGAAGTTGTAGAACTAGTTGTCTGTTTGTGGTTATAAAATGGATCGAACGTGAAATAAATAAATTAGAATACACTTTAAGACGTAAACTAGATGTTTAAATACCCGCTTGAATAAATATAAGTATGAAGAAACTGACTAGGGTCTAAAGGAGATTTGTATTTGCGGAATCTGTAAAAGCAGAATATAAATCACTGATCACTTCTTGAAAAATATTAGTTTTGAGTCGTTTGGTCAACTTGCAAAACTCTACCTACCTTCAATCGCTGATCAGTTCAGATTAACATTCCTAGGATTCAGCGGTTTAGCAGTTGGAAGGTAATGTTTGACCATAATTGGGGCATTATTAATTCTGCCGTGCGCAAAAGTGAATTTTATTGAACACTTAATGGCTCAAATTTGCACAAAATCAGAAGAGCAGAGGTGGAAGGGACATAGGGGGGGTTTGTTGTGACAGGCACACTTAATTCCTTCAGAATTAGATCAAGATTAGATCAACATTAAATTTTCTAGAAATTTTCTTGAATGCACCGGTTGTATGTAGGTTTAGTCGCCGTCGAATCAGCAATGCTACTAAGTACATGACACAGTGACTCACTGAATCATTCGATGTAATCATCCGATCACCATGAAATGCCCCATTAAATGTGGAAGGAAAAATGTGCTGTTCAACTCTTGTTGCCGTAGCAGTTTAAGTTGTACCAACTGGTTTTCTACCTGCATCACTAAATATGATGCAAATATTTGATTTGACGAAGGTAAATGAATTTACGGTAGCCAGTCTTCATAACTTTGTAACTCTATACAAGAGAGTTTGTACAAAGCTGTCGCCCAAATCGGCATTGTCTGGCAACAATCCTCGCAGTACAGTAAACATTTCGTACGAGTACAATGTTGGACGTTTCGGGCTTTGACCAGAAAATCTGTTCATTCGGTACTTTGTGCAAATAACTTTGTACAATCTTGTTCGTACAATTTCGGGCTTTGAGATTACATGAAACAGACAAAAAGGGGTAAAAATTGAGGAATAATTTCAGAATGAGGAGTAATTCGAATAACGGATTTCGATGACAAAAATTTGTATTCAAACATTTTTAGAGCCATTGCAAAAGCTTAATTTTCCAGAAAATTCGCTAACAACGTACTAAGGACAGCAGAAGCTGTGCTCAATTTGCAATACTATTCTAGAACTCTGATTTGGAAACCATTTTTTAATTGCAGAAGCGAGTCCTCAGAATAATTCTGGGTACCCCGCTTCTCGTCGACAACGGGTTTTTCTTTAATTAAATTAGACCTCATTCACGTTTTTCATCTTTTTCCGTTTTTTAGCTAGGGATATTTCGTTTTTTTATGGGATATCCTGTCGTTCAAAATAATATGCGAAATTCTTTGATAGCAGGGCAACCCGTAGTTTGGTATTCGGAATCGGCAGCCAGCCGTAGATTAGATGGATTAAGTAAAAAATACTGCAAATTATTATACAAAAGATTATTATTTCTGTACTACCTGAATTGGGGAACTTTGTGCAGCTTAACAGCAAATGATTGTCGTGTGGCTTATTAGCTGAACTTACCTTCTGAAAGTAAAACAATGAGTGCCAAATTAATAAAGTTTAGTCCATAATTAAGATAATAATGAAGAAAAAAAAATAAACTTCAAATTTCTCAACTTCATTGAAGAACATTGAATCATGGACATGTGCTTGGCATAGCATTTTAATATCTACAATGCAATTTCAATGCATTGAAAAATTGATTGAAATTCAAATGCAGTTTATTGAAAAACATTGAATCATAAATATGGTTTTGGGCACTGCATTTTCATGTCAACATACAGAGGAAAATTAGCTTTGCTTTCCACACAAAATGTAGGAGATCCTCTCAAATTTCAACTTCCTAGGTTGAACACGAGAGAGTTTACTCTCTAAATAGATCAGGGTGGAGCCCATAATTTCGATCGTATTCTAATATTCTAGAGGTTCTGATATTCTATTAAGGTATTAGGGTATTATAATATCCTAGAGAGGCTCTCTATAAAATTTCAACTTCCATTGGTGAACGGGGGAGAATCCATGTCACTCAGCTGAACGAAATGGAGTGAATTGGACCACTTCATTCATCTTGCAATGCCTCCAAGAGTCACCTTATCAAATTTCAACTTCCTAGGGTGAATGTGAGACAATTTAGCTCTTCCAGCTGATCATCGTTGCAACTGTTTCCTAATGTCCCAGAGAGCCTCCCTATCAAATTTGAACATTCATGATTGAATTGGAGAGAACTTAGTTAACTCAGCTTTTGAGGAATTTGATAACATGTGCCTCATATCTTTACAATTTCCAACAGCCATCCATCTATCTTATTTTCGGAAATAATTACAAGGGTTTGGATAATACTTCTATGACAATATTTATATAGTCATAAGAGTTTTTTCTTAGTTACAGTATTGTTTACCTAGACGATTTCGGTGGGGAACAATCCTGGAGGATTGTTGTATAGCCTAAAACCATCTCTGGAACTTCCGACATCAGCTTCTTGCCACGGACTCTTTCGCTGAGAAGGTCTCCTCACAGTTCCACCTTCGTTCGTTTATGAGGCCATAAAACTAATTTTCTGAAGGCATGAGTTATTCACGCACCCCAATCCCTCCCATGCAAATAACACGAGTATGGTTATTCGTTGCTGCGAGTACCTGATCATCTTGAGTTCTTGAAGTAGAGCACTGAATTTCAGTATGTCAAATTGTTAAACGTTTGACTCCCCATTTTTCACCTTATCGCGTTCCAAGAAAAATTTAAAATATTTTCTTAATGAAGGCGAATTTCATGATATTTCTGACTTGAAGAAGAAGAAGAAGAAAAAACAGTTTATTCCTATAAAATCTCCGTTTTCGAGGTACGCGTAACATCATGAAATTAAGGATACGTCATTGGATAGAAAGGAGCGTCTACTGGAAGTAGGAACTTTTCAGAAAATTAAATTGGATGGTGTAAATTAAACCATTAATTTAAAATTGGGTGTAAAATTAATGATAATAATATAATTAATCAAAGTTACGTTCTCTAGTTTAACTTTATAAATTAAACTCCTTAACTAGAGAAAATCTATGGTGCCAAGATGACCTATAAACTAATTCTAAACTCTTGACTGCCTCATCGCGGTTTAATGTACCCCCTCCGGACGCAAGAAGCCGAAATATTAGAGTAGTAGAGAGAAACTAGAAAGGTGAATTTTACTATATTCCTGAATTTCTCTCATATACATAACTTTTGGGAAGAACTGTTGACGTTTGCCCTTCTCCACTTTGTATGAATCTACACTATTTGGCAATAAAGTTTATTATTATTAAGGTAATTCTGGTATTTAGCACACTTGTAAATGCACCTTCCTGAACTGGTGGGATGAGTATCGGAACCATAAACACCCAAGTTGAGCACGACTTCTCTAATGAAGGGTTAAGTAGAAACGCTTGAGAAACGTGTAGTTATTGGAAACAGGGGGGGTTCATTCCACGGAAAGTTCCACAGGAATTAAGGGAGCCGCATTCCTTTCCCCGACCTGACAAGGACCTAAGATCTCCTTCTCGGAAAGTCTCAAATAATCCGAAGGGCGGAGGCCCGGGAATTAATTATTCCAATCTGTCCGGCTTCGGAATGAACGCATCTTCAGTAAATTCTCACTGCCTCTAGTTATATCACCTAAGTTTTATAATAATAACAAATGGCTTCTTGGAGCCCAACTTGGTCAAATCGTTCTATCCCATCGTATGCAATGCAAAATAGGTGGTAAGTTATCTCGCAGGCCAACTTAGACAAAAATCAGGGGTGTAGGGCCATTAATTCCCAGAATGTTGGCAATGGTCTCTTCGTTTTCATGTAAAAAGACTACACATTTTGAAGTTTGCACAAATTTCCCGGTCGACCTTAGGGGGACTGTCGGGAAAACTTCATTTTAGGACCTTCTTCCGTTTTTTGACTAATAAATCCCAAATGATGCGTTTTTAGAAGCATTTTGCTCATTTCTAATTTAAACTACATGAAATTATGCTTCAAATGAGCACCTTGTATACATGAAATAACGATACTGGTATATAAGATTTTCAAGGTACTTATAAAAAACATAATTTTTTCCATTTTCAAAAAATATCGGGTTTTCTATCCTTGAACCCTATTTCCATTATAATGGATTAGTATAGATTCTGTGAAAAATATGGATAATTTCCCCTTCCCATTTCTTGAAATTGCTGCACCTGAGCATAAGCCTGAAGCTTTTTAGCTTCGGTAGTATCCTCTGGATGTTGCAGGATTATCGCCCCAGGTCGGAAGGGGCGACAAGTCCTTAACATCACCTCTTTGTTATTGGTATGATATACCAAAATGTTATTTCCCGTCGAGAAAATCGGTCTTCCCATTATTAGACTTATTAATGAGATCGGCATTCATGTTGGTCTTATAATTCCTAAATACCCAGGAATGATCTAACATAATAGGATAGATAAGTTTTGGGTTGGTATTCTTTGCCGAAACTAACCTTCAATCATGAATCTAACGACCTAGAGAACTGCCATTTCGATAATGACGGACCAACGACCAGTATTATCCGCCTTGCTTCATCTTTTCTAATCACCAGTTATGCAATTCGGAACATTAGCACATTCTGGAAATTCAGTCCATATCTTTGAGAAGATTTATATAAGTTTTTGGAGAATCCCAAATGAGGACAATTGATTGTCGTGAGATCCGTTCTTTCGAAATGCAGCTTAAAATAGTACTTATTTTTGTTTGTGTGGTGAATCAACAATAAAATCCAACGTATATGACTAATTACTTATAGTCATTGGAAATACAGTCACTAACAACAATACGTAGTGCATGTAAACAAAAGAGTTCTCAATGCAATGGTACCACTGTTTGCATATTACGGAGAAGTGATGCTACGTAGTAGGTACTAGGGCTAAGGCGATAAGCCTGCAGCACACTAGGGATACCTCTGATAGCTCTGGTTTATTCTCAGGCTTAGCAGTTCCAAGAAATGGGAATTATTATCCAATGGCTAGTGTCCATATCCATCACCTAGTCCCTTCTCGCAGATTGCTGTGCCTCGAATCCCCTGGTATGCACCACGTTTTTGATTATTGAGAGAAAGTAATTGAATCTCATACCTGTGAGGCTCATCTTGTTGGGAGTCAGTGTAGGTTGAAGGGAGTGATGTCTTCGGTGGGTATATCTAGGGAATTACGAGTATTACGGGCGCTCAGCGCTTCGAGTATTTTACAAAAATGAAAAACACGTTTTAGTTTATTGAAACTACCGGCGTGGGCTTATTCAAAAAGGCCTAGAGGTGATAAAAACACCACCAGTTGAATTTGCAGTTTTTCACTTAATCGCGGTGATATCTGTAAACAATAGGAAGCTGAGGTTGACCGTGATACAGTCAAAAGACAGTAGCGAGTTTTCTCTCATGGGATACGGTTCTCCGTTTTAATGAACGATGGCTGGGCCTATGAGAGGTATGTTCAAACAGCACAAAGTATTGATGACATTTAAGCAGTTAGCATAGTTTTTTTTTCAATTTGCAATGAACAGGTGTCAAACTAGTTTTCGAAAACACTATTTGTCAACTTCAAAAACTATTTTCTCGAAAAAGCTCAAATCGTTCCTTGGAATCGTTGTTTTTAAAATGTTCATTGAAACCTCCGCATCGGGAAAAAATAATGTTCTTAAAAAATGTCCTCAAATGTCTTTTTTAATTTTTTTTTTCAGGAGCTTAAAAGCTGTGATGTTTATATTTCAAATCAATTTCATGAAGATTTAAGGAATTTTATTAATGACTTTGATGAGTTTCGTTTATTTTATGATCAATGGAGATTTGTTTTCTTCAGTTAGTTTAGTTTTTTATTTCTTGTTTTGTAAATGAATTTCTCCCATGTTTCTCTCGTGTTGATCCTTCATTCTAATTTTTTTTGCCCAAAAACATCACAACAGTGTTTAAAGAGTTGTTTTTATTTAGTGAACAGTCATGAAGGTAACTCTATGGTACGATTATATCCCTGATCAGCGTCGGAATCCCTATAATAGTTCGTAGGACACGGAATTTCGAACATCCCGTCCTCATATTCGAAGCACCGAGAGGCGCGGACGTTTTGGCGTTGGGCTTGGACCGTTAATCGAGGTCACTAATGCTAATCGGTGTGGATGAGGGTTCCTTTTGCCAAATCCTGTTGCAATCCTTGCGGTTTGTACATTAAGGCTGAGTTCTCCGTGTTGTTTAAACGGTATCTTTTCGACTACCACTGGATTTTCCTCAGCATTGGAGGTGAGTTTTTGCTTGTATCTCTAAAGCAGGGTCTCCAATTGCATTAAATCTCCCGACCGATCATAGTAACGAAAACCAACTAATTGAAAATAATAAACCGTAACTACCCTCTTTCTTCGAAAGTTATGAGATTTCGATTTTTTGATGGGTTGATTCTCAAATTTATGTAATTTAAGTTTAACTTACAATTTAATTTTCGATTATTTGTATATGATTCCTTAGGGTTGATTGATCGAGATGTCAAGATTACTGGCATTTCCCGGATCGATGTTTTTGTTGCAAATTTCATAAATTTTATTAAAGAGATCCCACGGGACGAGTTAGTTAATTATAATTTTTAATAATCTTATCAGTTGGTTGGTTGCAACACATTCAGTGCCCAGGTCTCTGACATCCCCGCCCATTTTTTTTTAAATTACAAAATCATAAAGACAACTTAGTCAATAAGTCAACTTAGTTACAGGTTTGACGAGACGCCCTTTCGCAGAAGGCGGGGAAAGCGATATTCCCATCTGCCGATGGTTCTTACCACGGTCTCATCACCTACTCGTTTCAGAATCCCCACTACAAGAAACCTTTTCTTGTGACGAAGAGGTTGCGTGAAACCATAGACCGACTAGCACTTGCTGCAGTGGCGTTAATAGTAGGTAGACCTCTTGAGTTGGTTTGGACCCCTTTATGTTATAATATATTCCAAGGATCAAATTATGACCACAGGCTTGCCCTCAAATCACGGCCATGAATCGCATTGAGTGCATGGTTCCTGGCATTCAATTTCCGTCCATGTGTTACGTCCTTAATATATTAATTGGAAAAATCCACAGATTTAGAAGTCTTTACCTGTCGGACAAGTTCCGTTATGTAGGATCTTTAAAGGATCAGGGCAGTATATCATCTTGTCAGTGAAGACTGCGCGGTATCCTTCGCCCGGACATCATCTTTTCCTGTTACGTCTCGATTAGCCCAATCATTCAGCCAACATTCACTTTATCATTCGAGAAGACAACATTCACACAACTTTTTTTTTCGGTAGGCCCCAGAATCCGTCAAGCGCTCCGCCAACCCCAGCCCCCTCGGATCCTACCAAAGCATTATAAAAACCTGGAAGGTCGACCTGGGCGAGAGGGTAGGTATAAGGCAAGGATCAAGGAAAAGAAGCCCTCCTTGAAAATGATGGCTAGCGGCGGAGGCCCAAACTGCTTGAGGACCCGCAAGTGGGGGCCCCGGAGCCGGCAGTCGAGTGCCGACCACTCAGTGCGTCGCGGTCACGGTGGCATTTTTCCCAAGTGGCGGCTTTCACGCGATTTTGCCGACTGTTTACAAAATTGTACAACAATTTTATTGAACAGTGTTCCGACCCTTCATTGATAGTAAAACATCGCTCGAAATAAAAGTTCTCCTCGCAACATATTTACCACTTATCTGTTTCAAGTATAATAAAACTAAATTGAGACAGTTCAAATTTTGGCATCACTTCTTGGTGTTTGGGTTAAATTGTGCCGGCATGGAGGAAGATGATCCAGCGTCGCCGATCGAGTTGGACCCCAGTCTGAAATCATTCTTAGAACAGCAGGCATCGCTTTTTCCGTTGATCACAAGCGAATTTGAATCAGGTAAAAACATCTCATCACCAACAACCTATGAAATTTTCTAGTGGTGCAAATAAATGAAATCTGCTTGAACCAATCTTATTCCAGTTGAATATCAACCAGTGTTCCACATTAGAAAATTGTGCCATTTCAAATTTAACCTTTTCTTTACCAAACTTGAAGTTTTTCAAAAAACAATTATTTACCTATATCAAGCACATCACTTCCACTAAAAATTAGATATTCTCCAATTTAAATTAATCTATTCCATTTTCTATTAAACTCTTCAGTCTTGATTTAATTTCAATCATACTTCAAGAACCCCAAATTAAAACAAATAACTTTCTCGTTACTTAACTTGATGTACTATGTTGTCGAAAGTTATTTATTTGTCTATCCAGCGCAATAAGCAATGCAGATTCGAACATTATAAAAAAATAAGCTGTGAGTATCAAGTCATACAGAAGAGATTGTAATATAACCCTTACATAGCTTGTTTTCATCACTTAACTGTGATTGCCGCCGCGGCCGTCTCGTTATAGTCGACCAACCACAATTAATCTTCACTCACTAGAAACCTCATCCTATAATTACACGCAAGAAAATGAAGTTCGAAATAATACTTGTACTGTGTGCAGCTAGTGTGTCGAGGTGGTAAACATTCTAGAAGATCACAATAACTTTCAGTTGTGTGTCAACTTTGAATAGAATAGGTTTCCATTGAATACGAAATCATCAAATGAGTTCGAGGTAAGGTTCTAATTTACTGGAAAATCCCATTTTAAAAGGTTTTTGTAACGAGTAGGTTTTTATGATGTGGAAAAGGTATTTGCTAGACATTGTGGTATATCCACTGTAACATCAAAATATGTACTGATGAGTGACCGCTTAATAAGTGTTAAATACTCGTACGTTCAAATTGACGGTTTAAACAAATACCGAGGCTGCTGTTGATGAACAAGCAATCAATACCTAAGAAACTAAGTAAGGCCATTTAACTTTTATCTATCAGACGAAAGTTGCTAGTTTTGCTTGTTGCAAGGACATCTCGTTTGCACTAACATTACTTCTTGGATGAAATGATTGAAATCATCTAAAGATTAATTCTCTCCAACCTTTCAAATTAGAGATATATCAGGTAATCGCTTCGCAAGAAATAGTTGTGAGGATTCAATGTTTGCGGTAGAGGAGATGCTTGTTTTAACTTCACTGCTCCATCTACACGTTCCACCCCAGAGGATCATGAATTGATCCGGAGTCCATCCGGGTGTTTCACGGCGTCCACGGCAGTGATTTTCGAGGAAGGGTTATTCTGATCCAGAAATGATAAACCCCTATGTAATAATTTTCAGCATTCGAGGATTTGAACCATATTGCCGCCAACTTAGCTATTCTTAAATCCAATGCGATTCAGGGATTGAAAATCAATAATTATTAACGGAATGGGAGCAAAGCGTAGATTAGCTAAGTCTGGTTGTGTTACAGGCTTCTGGAATTATATTGCAGAGCTCCATTAACAGAAAATTCTCTGTTAATTGGATTCGCACAACTGAAGCCTGTCAACATTAGTTTTGTTGAACGTTTTCGAGCATTTGAAGGCAACGACGTCATTAGTGATTGAGTTGCATAAATATTCCACCTTTGCAGGTCATAAATATGTATGTTCGTACTTATCTGGTGCTATTGGAGTCAGATCTATAGGGCCTCTGAGGAGATTTGAATATCCCTCGCCTACACTCGGAGACACCTAGAAATTTATTGCGTTTCCTCTTATTATAATTGCGAGAGCGGTAATGAGGTACTCTATGAAGAGCTTATTCAACATAGTCTTTAAAAACCAGGGCTACACCTTAGTACAGGGTGCACAAAATGGATACTTTGGTTTCTGTGAAACAATAACACCTCATATACCACTAGTTGTTTTTCATTTCATGCTTTTAAGTAACTCATAACTCATAAATCGAATAATACCACATAGAGCAATGCACGACAAATTTTGAGTGCATCACGACGACCTAAGTGGCATGAGAAAGAAATCGTCAACACGACTCTAAATCGCTTAGCAACTTTAACATCTAGTTTGATTGTTAGTTAAAACTGTGTGATACCGGGATATAAACGTAAACAAGTGCCCTTCACGTGTAAACTATCTGATGCAGCAATAATTAAAAAAATTCTTTTGAGTCGTAATTTGTTGCGAATGGCCCCTACTCCTGTCTATCTACGTTGTTTGCCTTTTATTCCACGGTATGGGCTGCAATTAAAAGCTTAAAAGCTTAGCTGGAATTATTATACCAGTACGATCCTGGGCTATTCATATAGAACAGTGATATTCTCATATGGTCTACATGACACAGCTATAATGCACTTTCTGAGTTACATTTTTTGGTTTTGCCCTCTAGCTGTCAACCTATCTGCGTTGTTTGCTATTGATTCCCACTCAATTGAGAAGGCACGGTACGGGCTTCAGTTAAAAGTTTAAGGCCTGTCAGTTTTTATTATGCTGTTGCCGGGAAAGGGGTACATTCTCCCAGGCGAGAGGTTTCCCGCAAGATGTTTGTCCGTAGAGCGAGTTCCTTTCAATAGAAAACAAGAGAAATCAGCCTACAGCCTGATCTTCGCATATGGACTTTTGAAGAGGATATAATAAACCCTTTGAGTGGTATTTTGTAGCTTTCATGACCCTAAGCTATGTATTTATAGATAATATCTATAAATAGTATCCCTTTTATGCCAAAATAATGAATGTGCAATTGTGTAGTTTCGAGAAAAATCGAAAAAACTGTTTTTAAATTTTGTTTAAATCTCACAGAATTCAGTTTGACGTTTGAGGTACTTTTCATCCACATTCTGGTCTCAGACCTATCAATGAACAAGGGAAAAATAGTTTTATGACACTAGCCCATTAGCTCGCATTCTACATAACGCATTCGTGGTTTTGTCAAAAAATTTTGGGATGAATATTACACATTTATTTATTTATTTATTACGGGCAAGCCCAATATACACATCGAAAAAGAAAAAGTTTTGTCATTCAATTTGTAAATACATGAAAATAAAGATAACATTTGTGATACAAAAAAATAAAGACAACATCTGAAAAATTCTAGCTAGTAAATATAATTCTGGGAGGAAATTATTGACTTCAGTGTGGCAGGGGAGGAGTTCAAAAAAATCAAAATCGGTTTTGTAGACAAGAAGAGATTTGCGCTGCGGAGAATTCTGGTAGACATTTTCACATTCCGCAATGCCACATCAGACTCGGAAGCAAAATCAAAATCCGGATTTGTAGACAAGAAGAGATCGCAAGTAGTTTGTCGGTTTGGGTTCCTATGAAAAGTATATAGGTACGGTGTGTCACAATATTCAGTAAGTGATAAGAGATAATCCTTTTCTTCATCAATGGTTCATCCTGCTGCCACAGTTTTTTTTGCGGGTTGTAGTTTGAGTGACAGTTTTGTAACAACAAAATACCGATAAAATCACAACTAGCTACTGACTGATTTTTATTCGAAAAGCTGAACGAAGCGAAAATTATAATTAAAGAGGAAACTGATCACGAATAAAGATGATGGTTGGGGAAAACTGTCAATCAATGATACCAAAGTGGTTGAAAAACAGATTGGTTTCCAGATTCCTCCAAAGTTTTTTGATTTAAAGTTTTAAATTTAATTTCAATTATAACTCATACACGAAGGCAAGATAAATCCTCTTTAAATTTTATTTGTATAATAAGAAAAAATCAGTAAATGAATCATTTAAATCATGGGCGCCCGCAGGGTGGGGCCAGGGGGGGGGGGGGGCGTTGCCCCCCCCCCCCCCCTGAGAATCAGGATAGTATGCATAAATTTTTGTCAGGTTTTAGTGTTTTGAAAAATTCAGTATGTCCAAAATTAATAAATATCGGCAGTTCCGCATAAACGCCGGGATAAGGTCACGTTAACGAAAAACATGAGTCCATAAATAACCAAACCCTAGTATTATTATAGCGAAAGAAACAACGTAATTGACAACAAAAAAAAGAATAAGGACTCCCAGGACTCTAGATACACCATTTGGGCGTTCCTTCACGGTAATCTTTAGCCCAAACTTGTTGATGGGGCATGGGCTTGCCCCCCTGGGAAAATATTCTGCGGGCGCCCATGATTTAAATCAATAAGTTGAAATATCAAATATATCATTTAAATCAATAAATTGAAATCAGTAAATTAATCTTCATCCTCCTTAATATCAAGTTCTGGTAGGGCGTCTCTGACGTTTTCATCACCTCATAATTTAAGGTAAAAATGTTGCACATTCATTGTTTTGGCAATGAAAAAATAATTAATGTGTACATTCATGGTTTTGGCGTAACCAAGGATAGGTACTAAACGCATTCATGGATTGAGGTGTCTGTTAAGCCGTTTAATAAACACCTGACCCCCCTGGATCAAGTTTTATCTACTGGAGGGGGTCTATATCTTTCGTAAGTGATGCGTAACTCAAAAATCAAAATCACATTCATGGTTTTGGCATAAAGGGGACGATATACAGATCTACGTCGTCCGCCTTTGATTATCACTAAATTTTGAAGGCACAGTAAGGGCTTCAATTATAAGCTTGAAGCCAGGTAGTGTTTATTAGGATGTGGCTCGGAAAGGGGCTCAATTCCCGTGACGAGCGGCTTTCCGCAAGATGTTTGTCCATCGAGCGAGTTCCCTTCGATAGAAAACAAGAGAAATCAACCCTCAGACGGCCGCTGCTCTAAATATAGATATGTCCGACTCACTTAACGACTTATCGTTTCACGTAGCGGATTGGAAAACATGACGTTTGCCCTTCCATTACAACGTTGTTTGCGGGATTCCCCAATGTTTTGAGGACGGAGTTTCACTGCGGGAAAAATATTGGTTTGCAGATAATAGGTTTGTAATATTTTGAAACTTGGAACTATTGCTAATGGAAAAGAAACCCTGTTAATTATTACCCACAGGTTTGCCCTATTAATAACCGTTCAGTGCAGATCACTAGGTTTGTAGATGAAATTATCTCAATGAACATTTTAGGCGCCTCGTTATCTACGTATTGAATGCTTCATACACCTACCGAAATATTGTTGGTGAAAAGTAAGATCTTACTACGTTTAGTTAGACTGTCAGTTTAACAAATGGTCCAACGGTGATGTAAAGTAGAGACCATCTTGCAGTTAACCCGAACAATCCGTAATAACTGCCAGAATAATCTCGAATTTTGGAACCGTGCTAACAAATTCAGTTTCCTTATCAGCAAGTCATTTGAAATTCAGTTGCGTGAAATTCTCCATACTGCATGATGGAAGTTTCAAGGGGATTTTAGGCAACAGATAGTTATAAAAAGAGTTTGAAGATATTTGTCTTGGCGCAAGAACTATATGAACATTTAATCTTCTGCAAACGAACGCTCATCACCTTAGAAATGCCGTAAAAATTGGCTGAATCAGATGGAAATTGTTTCACTTGTTTCCAAAACATCACTGATACTCAGTTGCTATTTTTGAGCCTATCATTAACTCAAACTCCCATTACTTCTCCCAAAATATGTGCAAATTCAAACAAGTAGATTTCGGTAAATACGTGTTTTGAATATTTCAACTTTGAATTTGGTTAATAATCATCAATTAGCAAATGAAATTCCATGATTGATTCGTTTCAGCATAGTAAATTTGTCTTAAATTGGATGCAATCATGAGATCCGTATGAACAAATTGTACTTTAAATATTGGAAGACCTAGAACATGTTAATACCACAGAGAAGAGACCAGAATTTATATGTCAGAGGAAATAGTTATTATTCATGAAGCTGAATGCAGTGCATCAGCTACCTTGGAGAAGTCGTGATCCAATTTTCAATACCAGAAGTAACATTATCATTTTAGAAGCAGAATATCGGACTTAAGATTGGGTGCTGATTTCTAAACTGAAACGTTGAAGCCACTAATCTTCTAAAATTAACATTGTATGTAATTAGAAGGAAGCTTCAGTTGGTCAAGACATGGGAGGTCTACACCTCGAAAAACTAAAATGGGGGATCATTTACTTGGGGGCCAATCAGGAGGATTGTCTAGCGACGTGATCTGAGGAGCGAAACGGCATTCCGATGATGAACTCGGAACTACTGCGACGGTCAAATCCACTTATCTACAAAGATCATAATCATGACGTGAAGAACCTGTAAATTGAATCAAAAACATGAACCAAGTTCCCTTCAAAAATGAATAGCGTAGGATTCTCCAGTTCTTCATACACTGAAATCTACAATAAGTTTCTCGCTTTGTAGCTGATAAATAACCCTCCAATCCTTTTCTAATCCTCTAAATAACCCTAATCCTCCTCTAATCCTTTAAATAACTTCCAACTTTTGTTTGGCTACTGACAAGATATTGTTTACTTTACAGATTGTACGGATATCTTGCCATAGATCGAATCCTTCAATTTGTTACAACCCATAATTATCATTGGTGCATGAGATGATTGTGTTGGTTCGATTCATTCAATAAAAGAGTAGACTAATAAGTACTGCGGTTGATCCTGAAAACCAAAATTTGTCCATCCTGAATTCAACACTCGATTGAGAGGCACCCGAAAGGTGTGGCAAGCGAGACCTCAAACAGGATGGGCCCGATTCCTCCGCTCATTTTGGTTTTATTATTTCCAGTAATCTAGATTTATTATCGGCTCAGAAAAAAGCTGTAAATTATTGCAGAAAGTTAGATAGCCCTTTTATGCAAATAACTGGTTTATCATTGAAGGTCGTCTGTGGTGCATTAACTAAACTTGGCGCTTCGCGCCTACTTATCTTGTATTCTGGGTCCTCAAAAAAGAGAGCTACGAGGGTCCGTCAGTTGATCACTGTGTGTCCATACCTTATGATTGACTTCTAGATGCCCCAAAGACAATTAAATATAATTCCGTAAACACCAACACTTTAGTACTACCTCCATTCCAAATGAGAGCCGATCTCAGATTAACTAGAATAGTCAAAAGAATAGAAAGTGAATATTCAATGTTTGTTTACTTTGGGTAACTGCTAACTTCCGACGATTCTTCAACCTCTTCGTCTTCCTCGTGATCTTGATTGCCTCCAATTTCATCCAAAATGTTTTGGTAAAAAATCAATCGCTCTTTATTATTCCAATCTGGTTCATGATGTTTAGTCAGTAAGTTCCTGACATCCCGTACTTTTGAGGGTTTCACAACAGTACCTGGTACATTCTTCTTCAACCTCTTCGTCTTCCTCGTGATCTTGATTGCCTCCAATTTCATCCAAAATGTTGTGGTAAAAAATCAATCGCTCTTTATTATTCCAATCTGGTTCATGATGTTTAGTCAGTAAGTTCCTGACATGACGTATTTTTAGGGGTTACACCAAAGTACGTGGTGCAACGACCTCAAGGGTGCCATTCGTGATATTCCTGCCACTCTTCACCACCGTCTTTCTGGCTCCAACCTCGTATCTGTAGAAGACCTCCCCTTGCGCAAACGGTTTATTCTTCTCTTTCGTTACTGGAATATTCACTTTCGCACAAATATTGAAACACACGGATGGACCAACTAAAATTTAACGAGACAACATAAAACACCTACGTACACTTCACTTGTCGCCAGATATATAAAAAAAGTTCAAATCTCAATTTCAAATAGAAACCCTTGGAAGCGAAATTCCATTGCAATTTTATCTGCGGATTCGATGGTCTCACTTTACTAGGCGATTTATACTATTATCATAGACTCTCAGACTCATAGTCATGTTGACATCTTTTCAGTCTAACTTCTAGCTCTTAGGGAGAGGAAACGGATGAAAGTATCGGTCCTTAAATAGGCTAGTTCGATTCATTGAAGTCGATCAATGTCAAACATAAAATCAGTATTACTTCGAATGTTTTCGATATTATGATTGTCGAATAGTTCATCCATTTGGTTTCACCCTTCAGGATTAATAGGAATTAACTTAGTCACAACTGGACTCCATTAGTAATTTTTCTCCCATGTTTGGAAAAGCTCATCACGGTAGACAGTCAACTTTTGGTTTATGTAACCTAGTGATGCCGATAGCGTCGAGTTGTAGTAAATGTGGTTACTGGAGTGATAGCCGATATGGATACTTGTAGTTTATAGCCGTTACACGGGTTGAAGCATTCTGTTATGCATGAAACGCTGATAACATATAGGTAAATATTAGTCAATATTATTACTGGGGTTTATTGTTCAATATTTTACTGCAAATAACTGGTTTATCATTGAAGGTCGTCTTATTGCATTCAATTGGCTTTCGCGCCTACTTATCTTGTATTCTGGGTCCTCAAAAAGCTTCGAGAGCTGTGAGGGTCCGTCAGTTGATCACTGTGTGTCCATACCTTATGATTGACTTCTAGATGCCCCAAAGACAATTAAATATAATTCCGTAAACACTTTACTAGTACCTCCATTCCAAATAAGAGCCGATCTCAGATTAACTAGAATAGTCAAAAGAATAGAAAGTGAATATTCAATGTTTGTTTACTTTGGGTAACTGCTAACTTCCGACGATTCTTCAACCTCTTCGTCTTCCTCGAGATGTTGGTTGCCTCCAATTTCATCCGAAATCTTTTGGTAAACAATCAATCGCTCTTTATTATTCCAATCTGGTTCATGACGTTTAGTCAGTAAGTTCCACATATCGTACTTTTAGGGTGAGGTTTCACAACAGCACCTGGTACAACCTCTTCAAGCCTGCTATTCATGATATTCCTGCCACTCTTGACCACCGTCTTTCTGGCTCCAACCTCGTATCCGTAGAAGACCTCCTCTTGTACAAACGGTTTATTCTTCTCTTTCGTTACTAGAATATTCATTTTCGCACAAATATTGAAACACACGAATGGACAACTGCAATTTAACGAGACAACATAAAACACCTACGTAGACTACACTTGTCGCCAGATATTTGACAAAAGTTCAAAGCTCAATTTCAAATAGAACCCTTAGAAGCAACATTCAATTGCAATTTTATCTGCGGATTCGATGGTCTCACTTTACTAAGCGATTTATACTATGATCATAGGCTCTCAGACTCATGGTCATGTTGACGATCTTTTCAGTCTAACTTCTAGCTCTTAGGGAGAGGAAACGGATGAAAGTAGCGGTCCTTAAATAGGCTAGTTCGATTCATTGAAGTCGATCAATGTCAAACATAAAATCAGTATTACTTCGAATGTTTTCGATATTATGATTGTAGAATACTTCATCCATTTGATTTCACCCTTCAGGATTAATAGAAATTGATGACTACAACATGGTCACAAATGGACTCCATTAGTAATCTTCATCTTGCAATATCTTCTCCCATGTTTGGTTCAGCGTTTCGGAAAAGCTCATCACGGTGGACGGTCAACTTTTTTGAAACTTGACATACACAACAACAAATTCAGAAGAGGGTCTTTTTTTGGTCGATTGCAACCTTTATTGGAAATAATAAACCTAAAATGAAACGATTTACAACAGTTTGCAGTGTTTTAGGAGTTGAAAGCAAATTTGTACCATAGCTACCGTATTAGGTAGTTACGTGATGATTTTCCTTTTACAATAACCTGATGTGCGCATTATATTGCTTAAAAGAAGAGTTTTTACAAGTGGACATAAAACCGATTTCTTATAAAGGCGAATACTATATCATCCACCTCTGCTTTCACATTTCAATATTTCAGAAAAATCTTGTTTATACTCCAACGCGCCGGTATCAACGTTAAAACAGTCATTAAACAAGCAAATAATTTGTTTCCTCCTCTTTCTTGAAAATCATTTCCAATTTACCATCGAGCTATGCAACTGAAGCGCTCGTTAAGCATCGTCTCCACATTTTATATTTATGAGCGGTGAGTTGAGTATACGGATCTCGTAAAATCAAGATAAGGCTCTCGGTTTGAAATAATGTCTTTTATGGTGATTGGAGTAAGGGAGATACGGCTTGTTCCGTGGGCATTTAGACCTTTTTTTTTAACCCGTAAACCCCTACATTATAATTTGAGGCCTCTTTTAAAAACGGAATCTACCGCCACAACGATTTCCTTAAGAATTCAAGACTGATTCCATGTTGGTTTTCAGTTTTTTTTGGAAACAGAGGTTTTTATTCAGCGAACAGTCATCCTTTTTTGGAAATCATTAAATTGACGGATTCTGAACACAACCGCAAGAGTGTGAATGGGGTCGGAACTCTTTCTGAACACGGTTTATGGCTCAAATATATATATATACCAAAATGCTATAAAAGTCGTTGAATGTGTATTTTTTTAGTTGAATATCAGCTAGAAAACGTTTTTGCAATAACCTATAACATTCAGAAACCACTTTACAATATTTTATCATTTAAATGATTAACAGGAGTACAATCCAGTTCTTAGCGACCGAACCGACAGTTAACCCCCCCCGCGCTCAACAAACACGCTTCGGGTGGGCTCCTTCAGCCCTTTGTTATCCCGGCATCACCACTTTTCGGTCCGCCCGAGGGGGTCATTCGTGTACCTGCCACCTTGGTAAGCACTAGCCTCTCTGCAGCTCGGGTTGAATATACAGATTTTTCCAGGGAGTTGGTTAGGCTCAGTAAGTACCGTTTATGAACACAGAATGCGCTCACGTAAACCCTTGTTAGCCCCCCCCCCCCCCCAGCCGTAGCTTTCATCTCTGTTTACTAGCTCCCCTCTTCCGAGCTAGAATCCCATATTTGTAGGTTCCTTAGGCAATTTTTCGTCTTCGATACTTAAATGTTTAAAATTAATCATTTAAATGATCTGGCTGTCGAACCGTAGAGGTCCGTCCCGCTTTTGCTCAAACATATATAACATGGAAGAATGAAGCAGTCAAACCATACAGCCTAAGAAGTACATCTTTCCGTTCGTGTTGACGGCACCCTGTTGGCTGAATCGGTCAGGAAAATGTATGACGTAGACTTGAGATGTGACTATAGGCGGGAAACCAAAGGGAAGCGTGAACGTATTTGAAAAACCCGTTGAGGTAACTTTTTTCAAATTCTATTTCTTCGTACCTAGTTCAGAAAAATAAAGTGATACCTTTTTTCCTCATTGTAATTTGGTTTGAACTGTGAAACCGATCTCAATTCGATCAGAGCAGGGGGTTCAGTAACTTCACGGAAAATTGGCAAGGTCAGGTTTAGACATGGTAAAAAAATGAATTTCCGGGTATATGAATTGAAATTTTGTTTTAAAATGGAATTCAATTCAAAATTAGGTACTAGTGGTTACAAGTCAAAAACCAAATTTAAGTAACGATTTTCTGGACCCTTTCTTGTTCAAGGAAATGATTAACTTCAAAATTCAAGTCCGAACATAAGTATTGTTTTCGAATAGCGTTCTATTTTGAGAATAAATTTAATAATTTTTAGCCATTTTTGTAATTTTTGGTAATTTTTTTACACGCTTTTAAAAAAATTTGATATATTTATTATGATTTAAAAGTTATTTTCAACAAACTCATTCTTGATTCCAGAATCCTTAAGAGAAACCTTCTGAAATGACAAATGAATAAATGGGAATGTAAATACTTTTTTCATGATGCCTTAAAAATGATTTCCCTGAAGAAATTTTGTTGCGCTATTGCATCATTTTCATTGAAAGTTGAGAAATTCATGATTTAGGAAACGAATCGATTTTTCGCCATAAAATCAATCAACAGGTTTCTGTTTCCCAAATCCGCTCAAATTACTAAATTCTTGAGAGGCGTAAGATATCCATATTACAGCGATTCACGATTTAAAAAATGCTGTATGATTTGTTAACGCTGACATCAACGCCTTCAGATTGGTGAGTCGACTTGTATTGCGGGTGTCTCGCGCTAACTATATGATCAGCACAATATAGTACGATCTTGTTGAAATTCATAGGAGATTTTTAGACTGTTCTTCCTTGGCTACATTCAAAATTTCTCGAGATCAGAGCACTAGAATATATTTGTTTATGGCACAAAATTTGTATAAATTCCAATTCTTGAAAGACGTAGAATATGCTTTTCACAACGATAAAAAAAATCTGTATGATTTGTTAACGCAGAAATCAACGCCTTCAAATTGGTCATTCGACTTGTATTAACTACGAGTATGTAACGGGAAGAATAATGACACGATCTTGTTAATATTCATAAGATATTATTAGACTGTTCTTTCTTGAATACCCTGAAATATTGAATTTTTTAATGGATGGATTCCATGTTGGACCATCTACATCCTAACAACCACATTCCCTGAAAATCATTTAAAAATCGAATGAAAATGTAGAAATTAAGTGCGTCACAAGGACATAAACACGAAACTATTCAATATGCTCTAAACACGCACAATTGGAGGAGAAATTTCAGTTTTAAATAGAATTGTCCATGTCCAGAAAGTTAAAGCAGCTGCCGCTAATTACAAATAGGCTGTAGCAAGTAAAAATCTCTCATGTGATCATGAATTATTGTCGGAAACGAACAGAGGTGCATTGGGAATCCTGAGCAGCATTTACCCTGCTACCCAGGAATCCTTCGAGCTAAAATTACAATAATTCGTCGTTTGCATAAGAAATTCAAAATGTCGGAATCGTACGATTGGTTGTATCTCATTAGGACCTTTAAATTTGTCGTTGATTCGAATCTACTGGTATTTCGAAGCTCTTTCTTACGCAGCTCTGATTGGGAACGGTTCTCTGTCTTCGTTAAAACATCCAGAAGGGCCTATAAATCGAATCAGCACATTCCGTTCCGCGTACTGAGTTACGACGACCCACCTACGTCAGATAACCCTTGCATTAATCATTTCGTGCGGCCACCAAAAGAAGAACCTTGTAGTTCACCTAATGGGCTTCGGTCCGCTTTCCGAACCGAGCTGTGGTCTCACGGAAAAAATGGAGCCCAATGCGTAAGGCCATTATAGAAAAGGCTAATCGATCCGCGTTCCTATTCTATTTGTTTTGTTCCTTGAATTGATGTCCAGTGAGACTCCGAACAGTAATCCGGTCTATCAACTGTTCTACGTTCATAACTAACAGCGTACAGGTGAGCTCATTTCCATATGTTTTGTAAGTGTGGAAGCTGGCTGGGGAAAGGGAGGATTGGCCTTATTTATTGCTACATCGGCAGAAGGCATCTGTTTTGGTTGCCGGACCGAAGTTTTTCTAGTAGTCCGTTACTTCCACAATTCGTCTTGTCTGGTTTGAAGATTTTTAGTAGTGATTTTCAGAAGAAGATGGCCTTGGACGATGTAAAGTTCCAGACTTACTGGAATCTTGGCCTAATTTTTGTCATTTTTTTCCGTGTCTACCACTAGCCGAAGTTTTTTTTTTTTCTATTTCAGTAAGTAGGTGGAACATTTTTCTGAAAAACCGAAAGTACTATTTGAATTTCGCGTTTAATAACGTTCCCATCAACTTCCGTTTCATGTCTGAATAGTGTGAATATATTCACACAACATATGGGTATGTCCGTGTATCCGCGAATAATTGCAACAATCTTGATTCCTACTGTTTTAATCCGATTTTGATTTCATTTCACGACAAAGCGGATAAGACTGTACAAAATTCAATAGTTTCCTATTAGTTTCAATACTTACGTATCAATAATAATTATAATCGGTCAGCTCACGTGCATAACTAAAATTTCGTTATGATTTTCACAGGTTTTATTGTTCTTATCTTTGCTCTACTTTTAAACTCACTTGGGAAAGAGCAGTGAAATAATCACTTTTAAATTTCATTATTCCAACAGTAGCGGATACGCTAGGTAAAATCCTAGTAAAAAGCCTAATTTCTACAGTTTTTTTTTCGATTTTGATGCAATTTTCAGGGGATTTGCGGGTCGGACTGTAGATGGTCCCTAATGAACTCTATCTCTCAAAAAACGATACTCCACTCTGCACATGCGCGAACATCAATAAACTACTGTTTAATCACTTTCTGATCTCCCGATCTTGTTCAAAAGTGGAGTGTCGTTGAGGGAAGTAGGTGTAATTATCTCACATCAATTTACACTCGATCAGATCGTTATTCTGGCCGTTGTAGAATTAGTGCGACAGACCTGCAATACATGTCGACTTAACTTATGAAGGGGTTGGTGTCTGCGAAAAATAGTTTCTCAATCAATGAAGAAGCCTTGCATCAGAGGGTTCTAAAAAGCCAAACAGCTTGACCAGCTTTGATGGAATGTTCTGTAATGATTGGGCATCAGTGATACAATTAGGATAGGAGAGCATAAAATGACCAATCTACAATATTCATGTTTGTGTTTAAAATCAAGTAACAAAGCTGTACTGTCCTCTGAAGCATGGAGAAATTCACTTACCAGGTACTTACAAAACACCGAGCAAGCCGGTCGCCTCTGAAACATACCTCCATGGGATGGGCATAACTAATAGGAAAGTGGCCACGGTAAGGTCAACAGTGGGATATTTACCTTCCTAAACAGGTTGTCAGTTTTTTGTACCACTCTAGAAGTTGACTCTGTAAACAAAACCCGAAAGAACGCTCGAGCAGGTAGGTTATATATTTGGGGCCACAGGCGATAAACCGTATTTGTGGTCCACCTCGCAGAGCTTTCAAGATAAGGGTACAATCCTGGGTGACCAATATGATAAACATCGTCTAGAAACTGCAATTCTCTCTGATTCTTCAGGGAAATGCACCAAAAAGGTGAGTTTCAAGTGCGGTAAACTTCGTAGCTGTTGTCCAACCCATTTAAATTTTTAAACGATTTCGAAAGGTTCGGAACACTTAATGGCGTTCCGGGCGGAACAACTACGACAACTACGCCAAATTGCAACTAAGCTTTCTTAACGTTGCTGCTCCATTTGTTTACGTTTCGTATATACCTGGTTATTTTGTTGACTCTGACAGGTATTCCCTCAGTAGTCATTTGATCCCCACCAAATCTAAGCTACTCAAATCCATTACCTCCCAACGAGACAATCCAACATTTACTTATGGCAACGTCCTGAGTGGCCACTCTTCCGTATGACGTATTTCTTGGGGTACTTGAAACAACTACAAGGATTTTTCTTTAAATAAAAAATACAACTCTGATATACAAAAAGCATTATATTTCAGAAAAAATTGGAGAATTCATCACAACTCATTTCATAAATGTGAGTCAAAATGTAATTTTTCTCTCTGACGTAAGCTAGTAATAAATTAGACAATGATTAAGTGGTTCAAGTGTTTAGCCCGCCAAAAACTCATGTTTCAGGATGGACGAAGTGAGATCCAAGTGTGGATGGTGTGGCATTTTTTCTTCAATCTTCCGTTTTGTCGTTCTTCTGGGAAATTAATGTCAACCGCGGGTGGATTTGGCTGTGGAATAGTCTCTGGGGAAATCGAGATTAGCAAACTTGGAGGATTTCAGTTATCTTCGTTCACAGCTTCAAGTCGTAGACATAATGTTACTGCTGAATGACTAGCAGGTGGGCAATTATTGATGTTATAAATTTTGCAAAAGTGAACTAGTTGTGAGCAAACTATTGTTATCTTACAAGGACAAGTAGACCTGCTCTACCAACCTATATGCAAGTATTTCTATCTAAGTATCTACACTTAGCAATGCTTGATATCGATAAATTTTTCCACAATCCTCAGCGGATTTATTGTGTCTTTTTCCAATTATTACAAAGTAGACCTGCGGAGTTGGAACAACACCAGTGAAATTTTTGCTTGAATTGTCATTGTAATGTCACGAGAAGGTTATCTTTATAGCTTTCCAACAAAAAAGGCATTCACTGATGAGAAAGGGAAAAGAATCATAACCATTAGGTGATAGAATGGACTAGTTACCCCTTCAAAGGTTGAGCCGACAAACCTGCTACAACCAGAAGAAACAAGTGAAGCTAAAAAGATTTAGGTTCAAGCTCAGGGTTAGCAGTTTCAAGAAACAGGATGGGCTACTGTGCGTATCCTTCAAACTTCCAGGACTTTCCAAATCGGGGGAAGAAGGGGGGGGGGGGGCTCGCAATATGTCGGGCAGAGGTAAATACGTCATTTTTGAGTTGTATTTCAAAGGTGTTGCCCATGGGAGCAGTGCGAGGGAAGGGAGAGCCAAGACAGTCAATATGAAAGGTTTCTGCTACCATATTCCAAGAAGGTGGTGGAATGGACTCTTTTAAGGGCAGCGACGATAAGCCTTCAACACCCAGACGATATTTTTTACGGTAAAATGCTTCAGCGTCATGTTGCAAAGGGGAACTATCATATCCATCATACAAGCAATTTAAAATATAAGAGCTGGGTGACACAAAGAAAATTATTTTTTTCTCCAAAAATTAACTCACTGATTTCGACTAAAATTGGAACGTACTAAATATTATGCACTATAATAGATATTTAGATGTATATAGCAAAGAAGGCAAAAACCAGTTGTAAAACTTTCGCGATCATTGTTGGGATGGATGCAAATAACTCTACCTACCTACCAAACCTACTTCAAACATGCTCACTTTGTATGTGCTCATGTTGTATACACGTACCTTAGAGGTTTGCAAACACTTACACTACTTGTGACTCCAGCATGAACGTTTTTAACGATATCCCTTTCTCAATATCGGAAAAAATCACCATCGCACTTGAGATTTGAACCCATTCTAATAAGATGAAAGAAAAAGAATGATAAATTTCCAAAATTTACCATTTTATCTCAAGATTTAAGTATTGTTCATGTCAATTTCGCCTCATAGGAGTTGTTGATAACCACCTACCTCATTTAAACTTTGAATGAAATTTTATGATTATAAAATTGAGTAAATTTCCCAAATCGATTTCCATAAATGTATCAGTCATTTAGTGAATCGAAATTGGTATAATTTTTGATTCCCTTCCGGTTCTGTTGGAAATAGGTAGTTAGTTGCTCCTACCATACATCAATCACGATGAGAGGTTGTTGTCCAAAATCGAATAAAATTATAATTAATGTATTACAATTAAATGTTTAAAATTTTTACGTTTCCTAACCAAACAAAAAATTGAAAAACAAGGTAGTTTTTTGATTGATTGTATTATTTGTTGCTACCGGGTATTATTCTTAAGCATAAGATTCTCGTAGACAATATTTGCCAGTTTGTTTGAAATGGAAGTTCGAAGTAGGTGTCATTGTCTCCACTTGTAGATGGAAACTTCGTTCGGATGTCGGCTCAATAGAATTCGCTTTATTTCGTCCACTGTTTCTTGGCTTGGCATGGGGTTGTCCCGCAGGTCAAAAACCTTCAAGTTTACGTTCCACAGTAGTTTATTAATCGTGCATATATAAATATACAGAATAAGTAATTCAAAATATCAAAAAATAAATATAAATATTTAACAACAAACTTTTTCTTTGGTGTCCGAAAACTATATGCGATACTTCTGGGGCTATGACAATTTTTCTTGTAGCACCCAGACCCAGAACAACCCGAAGATACATTCACGGAAGCGAACAAAGCTCAACCACCAGGGCCTTCATCCTTGTAAAAATTCAATATAAGTACGTTTGTTCAATTGTTCTTGAAGAATCAAACTTTTCTTACCAAACAGAATTCAACTGTATAAAAGTCGATTAACTGCAACTCGTCAAACCAGTAACTGCCTACATTACCTTGAATGCCTAAAATGTGGAGCATTCTAGAGTAGTAAAATAATCACACCTCTGAATAATCAGTTATCAGTAAGCTTGATTTGACAATTAACGCCTAGGCTCAAGCGCATCAAGCATCTGTTGTTGAATGTTTAAACTTGAAGATATTTCGATGCCTCCCTTCTGAAGCAACAGGCAGACATGTCCGGCAATTAGAGGAAGTACACTCATATGTTCACACCATATACATATGCAGTTCGGTTTTACAGATAGATATGGTTGAAGTAGTGTAGTTTACACGAAAAGCTTTCATTTTTGTCGTGCTCCATTTTATAGAATAGGAATTATACGTAGTTTGAAGCGCTTTAAAATCTAATTTAATAAATTTAAATTATGGCGCTGCCTTTCTGTATTTCTAGCATAGAAAAAGATTTTTTGTACCCTTACTTCCATCACTTTGTTGACTAAGACGAGGTGCAAGGGTTCCTCTGGTGAAGTGATCTTGCAGTTTCGCAGCTCAACGGACTTGATCCAGTAGTCGTTGAGAAGCACGTCCTCCAATTTGCGGCAGCCCCGATCTCCTATTTCATTATAGTTCAATACCACCTTTTCCAAACCCTGAAACGATCAAAACCACTTCTAACAACCAGAACTACAACGGATACAAACTATCTGAATTCAGTAAAAACGTATGTCCGTTGCATCAATGAAGAAATGTTAATTAGATTGATTTTAACGGTTCAAACGAAATAACACTGGAGAATTGCAATAATTACAAAGTGGGAACTTCGAGGTGAAAAACTCGTTTCTGGAGTCGTGCAGCAGTTTCATACGTTACGCTTGGGACTCCAGTCCACAAATTGTCTCAATCATAATAACCATCTCCTTCTCGACTGACAACTCGTGTGAACCATGAGAAGATTCGGCCAGTTAATGAAAGACATCCAGATAAGCTGTCAAATACTTCTTTAGGCAGTACACTTAGCTCAGTGCCAATGTCGCTTTTCTTCCAAACATAGCTTAAAATGAAAATGTGTAAATCTAACTCACCTTCAGGTTTGTTCAACAGAAAGTTGTAAACCGTCGATTACCTTGATCGATTTGGTACATTTCTATTTTCAATTCGCGAATTGAACAATAAAGTATGTACCGAGGCCGAATATTATACTTCTTTTAGTGCAAAAGACAGGCCATTTAACGCTATTTCCAATGGTCTACTCAGATTGGGTTTTACTTCTGATATTAGAGTAGTTATGACCAAAGGTTGAGAACAGAAAAATATGTTAGAAGTGAAAGAAGTCGGAGTTTTAGTTGTGTCAAAAAAACTCTAGAAGGCACTTTTTGTGTAAATTAGTCATAGAATCCGTGGGTGAACTTTGACGGATATATTACGTGACACACCCTGTACATTTCTGTTTTCTGTGAATGATATGGATGGTTATCCCTTGTAACATGAGGAGGTGAGGTGATGGAATGGTGGGGTTGCCCCTTCCATTGAGCAGAATGCGGTTTAATGCTCCCCCACGCTCAGAGGATGACCCAGACGCTTGAAGGTGTCTAATTTATCCTCCATGGAGACGGATTCGAGAAACGGGAAGGGCCAACTAACCATATCCATCACACTCCCAGGGCTGTGAGAAATGCCGGGGGGGCTCGCAATAAGTAGGGCAGGGGTCTGACATTTATCCTAAGGGGATATATGAGTGATTGACAGTTGATAATAAAAAGGCCAGTCGTCGTAACCACGCTCATGCTAACTTGTTACATGGGGAGGTGAGGTAATGGAATGGTATAGTTGCCCCTTCCATTGAGCCCAATGCGGTTCAATGCTCCGCCACGCTTAGAGGACATAAACGCTTAAGGGCGTCTGATTCATACCCTTCCCGTTTTTAGAAACTGCTGACTCTGTGGTTATACCTGGAACCTTTAAGCTTCAAGGGTATCCGCTGGATGTTGCAGAATAATCGCCTTAACCCTTGGAAGGGATGGTACTCTCTCCACTTTCTTGTCAAATTAGAAAAGATTGCTCTAGGTTTCAGTTAGAAATGGTATAAGTTTACTCTAATTATGCTGTACTCTAGAATTATTAGACGTTTTGTGGTAACTTTTTTATGGTAATTGTTACAGGTCAGTCACTCTTGGAGCTATAAACAGTGAACAGTAAGGTACGTAGAGTTAATGATAAATGAAAAATTACATTAACTTCTTGTTTTTGGAAGCAAACGTGACGTAGACATTCAGCTATTGAGAGTTAGGCAACTGAGTGAAGTAGATATTTTGAAATTTGGATGTAAATTTTAAATAACTAATAACCAGACTGTTTTGAGTTCTTTGGTTTCAACTTCAACTCTTTTTGGGTAGGTAAAATTTATTGAATCGCCAATGGTTCAAATCAGCTGGTGCTCCTTTGACCAAACTAAAACTAATCTGCTGGTAAACTTTCTATTTTCTCAACTTCGGTTCCTGATGTTCGTTTACTTTGCGATTTCAGAAGTGTTCACTCAACTTTTAAACTGTAAAACCGACTAGGTTGAATGACTGAAAAGGAAATTAGCTTGATCTAGTAATTAGTATTAAGAATGTTGTAGTTGGTCAGTACCTAAATAATTAGGTAGAATTAAATTTGTTTTTCGTCCAACTCTGTAAGCTTTAGAGGGATGTTTAAGAAGTCAGTTTTGAGCCAAAAATTGCTTTACAATTCGTGGTCATTTTTCAAATGACTAATTCATTAAGCTCTAAGGCCAGCTGATGTTGAAAATTTAACGGTTCCAATATAAATCATATGCAGTCTCTCATATGCAAACATCATTAACCAATCTCTTAATAAATTTGTTTAGCTCATTTTTCAATTTCAAGTTCGGAGCACATTGTGTTGAATGACTTCTAACGGTATTTCAGGCGTTAAAAGTTCTCAAAAATAGTACTCAGCGAATGAATGACTTCTAAGACATACTTGTTATTTTTTTTTAAATTTGTTTTGAAAATTGAGCTCGAAGTTGCCCAAAAATGGATTCTGATGTTGACGCTAATCACATAGTAGATGTTAATCTACTATCTACTTTAATGTTTCTACCCATTACTGTATCCTTCTTGGTCAGCCGTCAATTGACTCGGCAGGATATGCTCTTCGGAAGGCAATTAAGTGTATCTCAACTCGGCACACCTTACCTGTGCTGAATATACATCAAGTCGGCTCGGCTTTTGTGGTGGGACCGGACTGACCCTGTAGCAGGTTGTTGTAGGTATCACAGAAGCTCAATACGATGGCATGGCTCAGAATAAAATATCCTTGCTCTTGAAGAGGGTTACTGGATGAGGAACTTTTTTGCCCTACCTTTCATCCAGCCAGCATCAGTTGAAAAGGTGTAATTTCAGCAATGCTCCTTCCGAAAACCAAACACCCCGAAAACCAGATGAACTGACTAATTTTCTCAACTCTCCTGGCTTTGCCTTCCACAATTACGTTCCCGAACCGTTAAATGCTCAATCAAATCATCAGTTTTACTGCTCAATATCATTAATCATTAAGTCCTGCTCATTTTGATCGAAAAAGTGGAAACCTACATAAACCTATAAACAAAAATCATGTACATTTCTTGCTTTCGCACGTCCTAAGTATTGACGTAACGATGATATACTTAAACGCACGATCTGTACGATTTATGGTCTGTACGATGGGTTTCTGTAAGTAATTTTCTTGGTACTATGATTTTCAAATACCTACTACAAATAAACTGAATGAATATATAGCGTAGAAATGAACTTCAAGAGGCATTCAGGTAATACAGGGAAAATGCATCATCTGGTAAAAGTCCTGGGGATTCTACATACTAAATTACAGCTTTGGAGTGTGAGTAGAGTAGAAATTATCGTTAGGAGCAACTCAGCTAATCCGAGGCCTATGCATCCTCAAATAAAAGCCCTAAGGAGTCTTCGTACTAAATTACAGTTTGACAGAGTAAAAAGCTTAGAAATTAGCTTTAACGGCGAAGGAAATATTTCTCGGCAGGTCGCTCTTAATTTTCGAGCACTCACCCCTGAAGTAAACCGAGATAAGTACTAAAATCAAAGGAAATTGAGTCCATAGACCCTTACCCAAGCAGGTGGAAAAAGAGGTGTGCCGAGTTGATTATCGCCGCTCTACCCAGAATATTTAAATGTTACTTCGCTAGAACCTACGAGTTCTGCTGGTGACTTTATTATATTCGATCAAAGTCTCTCACCTTGGAGTCAGTATCGATGACTCTTCGGAATGACTGAGATGATAACAGGAGGGCCAATTCTTCCGCTCCCGTGTCGGTCACTGCGCACCCCGTCAGGTCGATTTCCCTCAAACAGGTTGCCAGCCCTGAAGACCTGAGGGCTCGGCACCCTTCGTCACCAATTCTATACAAATTGAAATAAGGATGTCTTCAATTTCATTACTGAATGTGTTATTGTCATGGAACATAAGGCTTTAACCCCCACAATATCACCTTTTTTGAATCGGGTGGCAATTCAGAGGATTATGGTTAGAGGAAGCTGGCAGCTACATCACCTGGACATCGTAATTATGTACACCTCAAACATGTCTACCATTTCCCCTAGGTCAGTACTGGCTCCTTGTTTGAAGCATGTTTCCCTGTGTTTTTGTTTCATTAATAGTGACAGTTACAGTGGAAGCTATCAGTCGGCCGATTCTACGACTTGAAAACTATTGATATAATTGATAAGGAAGGGGCGATTCGGGTTTCTGTGGAAATATGTTTCAGAAATCTGTCATTTAAGTCGACCCTTGCCGTTTCGAAGAGACAGCTAGTTGCCCACGATCTTACACATTTTCGTTTCTATAAATACTACTAGATAAGTGGAAGTTCGTCATAACTAATTCCTATGTCAGGAATCTGACACGTAATGGGTGTGCTACGTGTCAAACACTCGATGGTATGAGGATGGCGTACACGCAGAAATAGGTATCTACTGTGATGAACATCATAATAGGTAACATAGTACACTTAGGGGATAGCTGTCCTTAAGGACCTTAGATACTTCAAGGGCGTATTTCATGTCCACAGTGGACTGTTATAATGTGGTAGTGTCCCTCCGAGGAAGGATCATCGATGTAATGAACTCTCTAGTGTATTTACTACATCGATGGGAAGGATCAGCCTTGCATGGTCGATGAGAAAGTTCTTGAAAGCCGACGTTTCTTCCCACAATTTTAGTTACAGTGATATACGAGGGAGGTGAAAGTGATTTGTCGCTGTTTATAACATGTACGAGAGAGCCCACTTGACAAAGTGTACATGAGCGGTCCCCAGTGGAGCATCTAGCCCGATCGTCCCGATTTGTCTGTCTTCAAAATTTTCTCAGTGATTGAGTCAAGTCTTTTGGGATTTATTCAGTCCCTCATCAATGCCCTCATCCATCTCTAACCGTCTCCATACATACCTAGTCATATTTTCTCAATATCTTATAATACCACAAAAAACATTCCCTCTAAACCTGCATGCCCAACCCGGTACAGGCCCGAGTGTTAAAATGCGCAAAAAACTATCATAACATGAATGAATAGCCTTGAAGGCTTCCCATATACACCTCAATTGACTCCAAAACATAACTTTTTCTGTTGGTAGGGTTGCTCGTTTCAGACGTATTTTTGATATATTCCCCGGTTACCAACATTCATGTTGAAGTTTGATTTCCCAATTGTGACCGTGAACAAGTATGAGAAGAAACCCTTTCCCTACTGGACCGAACTGTTGGATTCCGATATGTGCTACTTGAGTAATCACGCTGTTTGGTTCCAACTTTTGTTACTAGAGTGAGTTGGCGTCGCTCATTGCTCATTCCCGTGCAGATGTCTAACTTGTAATAGGTGTCTCAATTTAGGGAGATTTAGGCTACCTAACCCAGTTTTGCCAACTTTTCAGGAGGATCAAAAAACTGATTTGTTTTATTGGGAAATCCTTTCATAACGAGCTTATGGTATATTCAAACTCCACACACTTGAGGAATCATATGTTGGCATAAATAAAGACGCTGAGGTATTTATCCAATGAAATAAATTGAGTTATTGACCCTTCTGAAAGTCTGCCATAACTGGGTTAGATGAGATTAGAAAAATCTTGGAGATTGGCGACTCAAGTATACTGCTGTAGGTATGCATACCTGCTGTGTCTCAGAGAAAGCTTTCTTAGTGTCGCTGACAGGTCTAAACGCAATACCCTCATCCATTTCCCTATGGGCATTCCTTCCAGGTCCAGTTCCTGAATGGATTTCTGTACCCTTTCGCCGATAACCTGCAACGATGCATTTTTCATTACTCTCCAAGCACTGGGATGTTTACTGGATATGAATGATTCCAGATTCAAAGAAACCCCTACTGCACCGTTTTGTTTTCCCACTTGCTACGTAGATCAATCCTTATTCATCGGAGTTGAAATCTTTATGGTTTTGAAACAACCCAACAACAAAGCTAAGATTCAACAAAGATCAACTTTCTTTGGTTCCTAACCATTATTGCTAGAGGTTGCAGGATAATTAAGTACGTATATTTGCACAATCTAGTACAAAAGAAAATTCACGCCATAATCAACCAATTTCAGCCACTTTCGTGATGCCACCGTTTGTATAGTACCTGTTTAAAAATGGGGAAATTGCTTATTTACAAAGGACAACAGTTTTGAAATGTAATACTGAACTTTCTCTCGAAATGGACAGCCTTTTTCATCCTCAACTCCAGTTCAGAAGATGTTCAAATGCATTCGGTTGGATCCTTATCATTATTCGTTCGATTACAAACTTGTTAGGAACAAACAATATGATCGAAAAAACGTTAGGCTTATTAGAATTTGAAAAGGGATGGGTTCATTCTGTTTTCTTTCCGAAAATCCGGCAACCGTGATTACGTTCTTGTGCGATGACAATAACTCGTATTTCCTTTCGTTGAATTCCTTAATAACTCAGAATTCCTTCGTATTCTCTCCCCAAATCTTTTGTTGAATATAAGTTAATGGTCACTTCGCTTTGCCTTCTCGAGAAACTTTGAGAATTGACGGGGAAAATTCAAGTCATAATCATCCAGTTTCGTCCGTCTTTATGATGCCGCTATTTTGAACTGGTCTTCTTAAAGATTACTGATTTTCTCATTTAGAAAGGACTAAATTTTTCATGTATATCGAATTTTCTCTTCAAATGAACACTCTTCGTTCCAGACTGTCAGTTGTTGAAATGCATTCGGATGGATTCTCATTATTTTTAGCTTAGTTCCGAACGTGTTAGAAACAAAATGTAGGACCGAATAAACCTTTCCATTAAGAACATTTGAGAAGGGGAGGGGTAAATGATTTATTTTCTTTCGGAAAATACGGCTACCTAGCATTCTTGGGCGATGATTGTAACTCCTATTTCCAAAGGACGTATTCCCTCTTAACGCTAATCTTTCGTTGAATGTACGTAAATTCTTACTTTGCACGTTTTCTCGAGGACGTAACTCGAAAACAAAGCTCGGCCCCCGGCCTTCTTGGCTTTGCATAGAGAGTCCACGTCCTTCTCGACTATTGCCGGCGTCACCCTGGTCGTATAGCTCAGCTTAGTGAGCCTTTGATCCCTCACCACTTCCAGAGCTACCTGTAACAGAAGGGAATAAAGCCGGAAATTTACGACGGACCCCGAGGAACGGAAGGTTTTTGTAGAAGGAAAAAAAAAACCAAAAAAAGGCTCTTTTTTGAAATGGAAATTTTATGGGTCCCGACCCTTTCACGATGCGGTAAAACCCTATAATTGGGTTGTATAGAGCGGGATTCTGAATGGCGAGTCAAAATAAAAAGCTCGTAGTTTAACTCTATGGAAGGAATATCATCAATAAGTCGTCATCTACTTGACTTCGTGTATTCTGTTTCGAATTTTGATGTGTTCTGACGACATAAGCCTACTTCGCATTGACTTTTAAGGAACCTCACTTTACAAATATAATGAGTTAGTTAAAATATGGTACTCAGATCTCGAGGAAATGCCAAATAAAAAAGTCCTGTAATTCCACGTAGAGCCGAAATTGACCACCTGGAAGCATCCAAAGTGGCAACATCTCGACAACTCGAAGAAACCTAGAATGAGAATTTCTTTCCTCGAATTTCCATTCCTCCCTAGGTTCTGGCTAGCCCGAGTCTACGAGATTAGGCGAAAAGCAGGAAAGTGGCGAATTCGCGCGAATGGCTCGACTCCTTCAAACACCCAGTTTTAAATGAAAGCCCGTCCTCTGCAAATGATGTTTTTCCCAAAGTCATCGGAGAACAGACGATCGCGTAGCGAATATTACCAGTTGGTTTCTCAAAGCGCTAACAGATGAACTGTTGGTGACGGGTGTGGACAGTTTCATATTATTTGTACAAGAGCTATCGCCCCTATCAGACCAAAAGTTAACCTAGGAGGAATGCTCAAAATAAATTCTGGGACGAAATCGGAGCTAAAATGAAGACAGTAGGTAATGAAACATTTTTTATTCATCTTATGTTTTTCCTAATTCCGTGTGCTTGGTCGTTAGTTCGTGGAATACGTATTTATTTTCAGTAGAAAGACACTCTGTTGATATTATATCTTTTTCATCCGGAGATAGTTGAAGAAGGGCTCAAGATATAAATCCTTCATCAGGTGAAGGCACTTACCCAACTGTCTGACCGCACTTTGTCTCCTTATTTGAATTGATTGATTGCTTAACAGTTCCCATATTTTCGACGTCGACATTTCGAACGACACAAGGAACTGGTAGGTAGACAGGATTCGTTTTTGCGAAGAGAAGAAAGGGTGAATTGAGGAGTTTACTTTCAAAAGGGCACATATCCACTTTTGGAAACTATAAGTTTTTTTTGTGTTTTTCGTATCTTTGGGATCTGTACATCTATTCCATCCCGAAAAGGTTTCTTTTCCCCTTTTCCCGGGCGCATGTACGAGCGTCCCCAGGGTGGAACTAATAGGCATGAGCATCCCCGTCCCCGGGAAGGCACCATGTACGAGCGATCTTCTTATGTACGAGCGTCCCCGGATTTTGAAGGGCGTTTTAAAATCCAGCGATTAGTGGTTAAGCAAAACAGGGGTATTTTTTGGCAGAACGAGTGAAACACGCACCGCGTAGGTTTGAACTTTTTCAAAATCAGCAACACAAATGGCCGGTGACAGAGAAATTTCGACTTCCTCGGCTTTGGGAAGGCGATCAACGAAATACTAGGCTTCACAAACACGAAAGAGACATAACCCTATCACATTTGTACAAATAGCCACCAAAAAGTACCGTCATGTGTAGAGCATCAACCAATTTTTAATGTTTTGACTAATCTGTTATTTCATTTTGGACGATTATACATTTTTTATATGAACATTTTCAGACCTAAGTTCACGGGGACGCTCGTACATACGAAAATGAAGGGGACGGGGACGCTCGTACATTTTGTCAACACGAAAAAATCACGTTCACCTCCGACGGGGACGCTCATGGTATCAACCCTTCTTTCCCATTTGAAAGTGAGTGTAAACATTGGCCTTGCCACCAAAAGGGCATGTATGTAGTCCCTTTTTCGGGCAGTTCATTTACACCAAAGTGGAACGTATCCTGCAGCAAATAGCCGCTGGACATTTTTTTCATATAAAAAAGACATATTATGTCCATTCATGAGGTTGCCTCCAAATATTTGAATGTAGTTTTCAGGCTACCGCTTGGGCCACAACACTTCCCGAGTGTATTATCCACATACTGTGTCTACCTTCCACAACAGGTAGCGCGTACGCTAGGGATGGGTATCGTTGAACGAGTACCGATACTGTATTGGAAGGTTGGTATCGATACTCCAAATATCGGTCAAGCAAAGTATCGATATTTATAAATATCGAGTATCGTTTTCAACATCAATTTTTCAAAATTGAACTGCAAAAACCTAATTGTATCTACTTGAACAGAATAGAAGACAATCTTTGTTTTGATTTTTTGAACATGTGAGAACCTCCATCTAGTATTAAAGCCACTTTCCTTTTCATTCCAGAAAACATCACAAGTGTCCAAAGATTGGTTGGTGAGTTTTTTGACTAGAGAATCAACCAAAGAAAAATACTAAAATTTTTTTTAAGCTTGTGAGAAAAAATTTTCCGATATTTCGGAATTGAAGTATCGATACTCGATATTATCGGAGGGCCCAGTATCGATACAAAAATATCGATACTCAATGGTAAAATATCGATGTTTTGAAATATCGGGTATCGATACCCATCCCTACCTTGTGCACACTCTTTAGCGGCTGTGCGCCATTGTTGTTGACAAGTCGACTATCCGGTTCATCGGTCAGTTCTGTTGTTATGTCCTTTCTATTCGATTGTTCCTGTCAGATTTCTGTGATTTTTAGTGTCAGATTTTTGCGATGGAGGGAACTGTTAGTTCGTTGAATTGTGGCTCGAGAAAGCGACCATCTACGTACGAAGAGCGGCGTAAAGCAGTGCGAGCCAAAAAATACGCGGATACAGATCCTAATCTGGTGTTTCTGAAACGTAAAACAAAACCATGTGACCACAACTCGACGAAGTTCAGGTGTATGGCTCTTACCTGGACGCATTTTTCCGAAAACCGCCGTTGTCTCTACGGAAAGATTGGTAAAAATAGTCAATATCTGTACCTTGCTCAAAATATTTCAGGGTATGACCTTCGAGGCGCCGTGTTCATGATGCAAGAAAGATTAAAACTGTGAGCCTAATATTTCCATCAAGTATTTCAAAATTACTTGTCTATGTATTTTTTGTCAGGTACAAGCCCGTTTTTCACCAAAAGGGAACTTATCTAAATTTTACACCAAAAAGGATTTCATCCAAAATTGAAATGGCCATAACTCTCTATAGAAACTATTACGAGAATCCAAACATCTGTTTATTTGATAAGTGGTCTAGGATCAAAATTATTTAGCAACCCAGAAAAACCAATTATTTATACAAATGCCGTAGAACGTTTTTTTCGATTTCCCAGAAAAAACCCAATGTGGATGTATGCCTTTTTGGAAGTAAACTCCTTAACTAGCGATTCGAGTGGTCGCTTCTTCCATCGGTGCTTTTCTGTTAATCAACCGCATCCTTGTACAAGCAGAATGTAACACGATAATAGCGCATTCAGGCGGAATCTATGTGAAACGCCACGGTGTTCTATTTAGTTCGGCGGTCTGAATGATTGCATTTCAAAAATAAAAACGTACCTAGACCTATATAAGAAAATGATAATAATAAATGAATTAAGAAAATCCTTCTAAATCGGTCCTTCTAGTGATCTTCAGATTAGGTGGACAAGTAAATCGGAATCTGTGATTAAACTAGCTAGGTGAAATCGTATGGCCTTCGTAATTCGACGGGGCCCATTATACCACCTAGCTCCGAATTCCCCATGGAAGAGATATAGCTTTTCCGAGTCAAACTAAAGGTTTTCCACTTCTAAATAGAGATTTTTCATCTCTAAATAAAGATTGTTGAGATACGTCCACTGTAGAGGACGGAAACACACGGATGAAAACAGGAGGACAGGCCTTTCTATTTTCTATCGAGTTTGACATGGACTATTTCTTATGCATGATCAGGGAGATTTGTGCCACACTTGTGCGTTCCTTCTCTAAGTAATCTTTATCGCGCACGTGCATCCCTTCTTTATGTAGCGTATTCTATCAATCGAGTCTCCTCTTTTGTCACTCCTAGCAATTCTATCTTGTTGCGGTGCTAAAATCTTGAGAAATTTGAACGTGGATAGTGACAGCGATTCCGTGCTTGATATCCGTCGACCCGGCAACCCCCATCGTAGTCGAATTTTGAGCGAATGTGAACCATCCGGTGGTGAACATTTGGAAGGAGTCGATCTCGTCGACGAATAGGTGTCAACCGAAAGTGTTCCAAAGGACAACAGGTAACTTTATTTTAAAATAGAAAACCTATATTTTGAACTGGAAACCCTTTAATTTGTTTAGGAAAAGCTGTAGTGTTGCGTACAACTGTCTGGCCGGCGAACTCTTACATTGTACTTGAGTATTTGAGGGGGCCCACTGTTTATAAGGAGGTTAGTGTTCTTTTTAGTTTGGTGGTCTAAATGGACATAGCTTGGAACAGAGTTCAAAAATAAAAATAAAATTCTGAATCAACCCTCTTAGTGCTTTGTAGACCAGCTGGACAAATAGATCGGAATCTGTGATAAAACAGGCACGGTGAAAACTAGTGGCCTTCGTATAATACACTAGTACGATGCGGTCTCCGTCCACTAGACTGGTGGCAATTATAACAAGCGGGAAATCCGTATTCGGAAATATAACATTACTGTCCAAGGCTTCTCCAGTTTTTTCGATTTTCTGTACAAACTGCATGTTAGCAACTATACAAACAAAAGCTCTGGAACCAAACAAGTTGGAAGGATCGGGGGTTGGTTGGTAGCATCGTTTACGAAGTAGAACCAAGGATGTTTTGGAGGTTATGACCTAGCTATGTTGCTCGCTGGAACTAGCTGATCACTTTCTTATGACATAAAACTATGTAAAAGTTTCTTTACTTCTATATTATATGGGTAAAGATACTGTTAACGGAGAGCCACTATCGTGCGACATGTACCTACCATTTAGGTCGGAGAAAGATGCGGCCGGTTAACAGAAAAGGGGTTTTCCGTCCACTGAACGGCCAACCATTGCTGATACCAGCACCCCCACTAGGTTTTACCACTTACAATCTGTTTTACCTTGATCTCTTCCAAAGTTGCTTTGTCGCAGACGTAATTCATTTCTCCTCCCCGCAAATTGGGGCCAAGGTCTCGCGTAGCTTCCATGCAACCCTGTACCATGGTGTCCATCTTGTATTGGAAATCTGGGCTCAAAAACACTTGGACAAATATGCTAGAAACCTCTCAAATGTTGAAATATTTCAGGATCGCAGGATTATACCTAATTTATTCTAGAATCGCGGTTCTGTATGACATTACTCTCATTCCGCCCCCAGTTTTACCTTATTGAAAAATAAATTAAATTGGAAACGATATCAGTCTTTCAAACCTTTTCAACAATAATTATTTGTGTACTTCTCGGGGTTGTTGACTACTTTATATCTTAGTATAATGAGCTTAAAACGTAGAAACTTGTCAGGCAATTGGTAAATTATACTACTGACGTACAAATGTCTACGAATCTGAAATTATTTCTGTGCACGAGAATGGATCCACAATAATTTTGTTGAACAGTCGAAAGTAATGTGTTCGTCAGTATTTCCGCAGATCCTTGAAACTAGCCTAATTCATACAATTTTCGCCCTATTTTGATGATCTTTACAGGGATTGTGTGGATTGTCTTGTAGTTTCATTGGTCAGAATCCAATACATCAGAATGCGCATGCGCAAATATACAATTCACCCAGCATCATTTTCTCCGGTTCTCAAGAGCTGATCGCCCTCAAATTCGTGATTTGAATTAATTTAATTTGAATTTAATTTTTTTCATTCTCCGCAACTGAATACAAAGCTTCTTCCACCTAAATACACACTATAAGAAAAATTACAGACAATAGCTTTTTAGTCGAAAGATTGGTCATGAAATTGCCATATGAAAACAGTTCTGCTGAATCGAACGGTTTCATACCCTGGAAACTGAATCCGCTAAACCGTATTTACCAATAAACTCCACTTTTAACTAACTGGTCAGGTTACTTACTAAAATGGATCAAACCGAACAGTAGGACTATCGAGGGCTTAAGACCCTCGTAAAACCCTTAAAAGTCGCCCTCAAGCCGTCTCCGTGCCTCCTGCATCTTTAAACGTGTGAAGCCGCTTGAGGGAGACATTCATTATTTTTATTATTTAGTAGCCCGGCCGAAGTCATAAATATCCGTTGAAGAATACATTTATTAGCATACCCCTGGCATCGAGTGAGGTTGTAAATTATCGGAACTATGAGGTTTCTCACGTTGTTTCTGAGTTAAAATAAGTAGGGAAATACCGAGGCTTGGTTGATTTATGACCCGATGTGGATACATTGATTTGTCATTCGATGCTGTGGTGTTCATAATTATTAGGTACAGTGAGAGAAGAATGCAGGTAAGACTACGACAAGTCAAATATTAAGTTGATCACACCCTGAAAGGGGTGTGCCATTATATCATTTTTAGTAGGACTTTTAATAGTACACGTTCCTCGCGTCCTACTCAACTTTAACAGGAAGTATCTCTTAGGGAGATCTGGGAAAGAGCTGCTGGATCTCCGTTGGAAAAGTTGTCCACTGTATCTCTCAAGGGCTTGTGACGGAAGCCTTGTTTCACTAGTACACCTTGGATCAGAGCTAAGCGGTGGGTTGAAGTTTTGAAGAGATGGGTGCAAATATTGGTGCACCGCTTGTTCAGGGTTATGGTGTCAGTAGTGCAGGTAAAATCTCAGGTGCCAGCAAAATTCTTGAACGTCCTCATGTAATTTTATGTGATCAAGTCTTGGGTTTGGAGTGAACGAGAGGTATTTCGCGATTAATTTTGCTCCACAGTGCTGAACTGTTGAGTGAAGAGATTGCACACTGATACGGACTAAGTCATTCGCGAAGAAGTTGTGGAAACCCATTTCAAGGGTTCATTTTGGCCCCGCTTCTCTATGATGATACTATTTGTGTCCCTTTCGCCAATAGGATTCAATCTCCTCTCACTTGATCCTATATAAGATATGCTTTCTGTGATGTACTTTCAGTTCATGTTTGTTGCTGATGATGACCTAACCGTCGAAATCGATTTAACAGTGTAACTCTTTACTTTCGTGGAAATATAGACACGTTCCATCTTAGTCTGTTTTTATTAGATAGCACACTTTCTTATTACCGTTTTCTAGAATGAAAATCCAGGGCCGTGTGAAAGAGAATCCAGACCAAGGGGCAAAATTCCGTGCCCCCTTAAAATAAAATAAATAAAAAGTGTACAAACCACTGCAATGATTGTGTAAAATTGAAAATTGAGAGATTCTACAGCTTTTTAATTGTATCTTTATTCATTCTGTATTAATGCTTCCAAACCAAGTTAAAATTAAACGAGGGAGCTTCTGAAACTTCAAACGACCCTAACCCCCCATCCCCCTCTCTACGGGGCTCTGTAAATCAATAAAATGTTTCTTCAATTTTAGATCGAGTTCTTTGATATCTTGAACAGATTTTTCGGGAATCTCGGCCTCCTCCACTCCATTTTTAAAATTTTGAAGTTATCTAAACATCTTCATTTTCTAAGAAAACGTGACAAGATAAGGTCTGAGAACTTTCAAAAATCGCAGCAGCCCTATAGACACAGCTCTCTAGGGACTTGGGAAGTTCGGAGACCGGGGCGTAGGTGCCTGCAGTAACTGTGACAGAAATCCTGTTCTCCCTCCGGCGAAGGTTGGTCGGATTTGGTGCGATCGTTGGGGCGGAATGTTCTCACGTGTCTTCCAAACCGCAAGAACAACGACGCCTCCCTCGATCATGTTACTCCTTCACTCCCTTAGCTCTCTCGAGCTCAATCTTGACAAACTGGAATGAAATAGGTTGATAATTGAATTAAATTCGTATCATTTATATCTAATTCCAGATTTTCATCTAACTAGTCGCTGTAATGCAACTGCACTGTATTGTTTCTAGAGCTAGCCACAATTTTGAATATCTTGGTAAAAAATCATTATCACCAAAAGCGACAATGTAGGCCAAAAGAGAGTTCTGCAAATTATTAAAAAATCGCAGCTGAAATAACCCTTCTACGTAAATCACTGACGTATGTATAAGATACACGACCAGTAAAATTATCTTCATCATCAGTCCAGTTGGGCTTAGTCCAACAATTCAGTATACAATTTCGAATTATACTCTGGATAGAGAACTTTGTCGTTCTTTAGAGATGGCTGATCTGGTTGTACAGTAGATGAACACTCCTGTTTTCTGGCCAATTGGAGATCCTTGAGGGATGAGCCATGTGGACATTCGGGTTCATGAAAGAGAACTCAAGAAAATTAAGAAAAAATTGGTTATATAAGATATTGTTTAATTTTTTGTATTGCAAGCTAGAGGAGAGTCAGATTTGTCCCAATCAAGTACTATTGAAGTCATTATTTTGCTGGAAAAAGCCAGGAGCTTAACGAAATTCGCGGGTTTGTGTTGACTCCTGCGGCTTATGACGTCTTAAGTCGCAGTGGCAACCTTGCCAACGAATTTCTAAAATCCGGAGGCTACCCTTCGAATAATCCGTAGATTACCATAACGAACGTTACTAGTAAAGTGTGTTGTTTCCTTGCCTGTTTTCATTGACAGTCAAGAAAATGATTGTTTCTAATAATTATTATTAAAAACTATTTATACTCTATTAGAATGCTAGTTATCTGGAGATAATGGTTAGCAAAAGTAAACAATCGTTCATTTGAACGCCAAAAATCCGTAGGTTCGACACTAGCATACACGAGGTCGATCCCCTGACTTCTATTTGAAGCGTTGAAGTGTGAAGTTTTAAGGGTTTGAAGTGTTCAAGCATAAAATATTCAAACGTTGCTCATTCTCGAGCCCTCGTCTGTTTTCTGTGGATGGTTAGAAGCCGTCTAAGCTGGATAAAAACTGGTAGAATGTTTTGTTAGAGACTCGAGACGAAAAACTTGAAGTTTCTACCACATTTTTATACCCCATTCACAAGCTATGTTGACTCTGTATAAGGCGTTGAATTCCCTTATGGAGTACTCCTCCGCAGGGGTCTCCTTCAAGCACTTTACATTAGTATTGGCTTGAGCGGGTTTAGAATAAGTTCTTGCGACGGGTGGCCTTCAAACTCGGCATGTGCCAAAGTCGCCTCGCGAGATAAATGCAACGCATTTCGACTGATCTCCCTTCCCTCCACAAAATGCTGCATGACAAGCTCGACAGCCCATCACTTTTTACGAAGTAATATTTCAAACTAAATAAAAAAGTTTTTCCAGGCATTTAAAGTATTTTAATAGTATATTATAGGGCAAATCTCGTTTGGCATCGCCTGAACAGTGTTAAGTTAGATGTTTGCCACTAAAACCCTACTCTCTGATCTTGATATAAGGAATTTAATGATACTTTGAACGCCCTCATGCTTTTATTGGTTGAAAGAGCTTTTAGAAATTGCAACATTCGTTCATACTGTTGAACAACATCTTTACGCTAGAGCAATGAGTTATGTTATGGAAACCCTCTTCAATGTGTGATGGATTGGGCTAGTTGGCCCTTCCAGATTTTGGAATCCGACGCCTTGGGGGATGAATCAGACGTTTTCAAACGTCTGGGTCATCCTTTGAGCGTGGCGGAGCATTAATATCCGCATCCACTTCAATGGAAGGGGCAACTATACCATTCCATCACCCTCACAAGTATTATGGAACTGGTTAGGTATACATAGGGTTGTTCCGATATCGAGGATCTTCCGATATTCGATATCGATAACGATATTATCCATCAACATCGATACACCGATAATATCGCAACAAAATATCGATATCACCACTATTACGAAATTTTAATGATTGCTCACAATTTTATGACAAAACTCTTTGTATTCACGTGATTACATTACTACAATCTTTAACTGGTTTTAGAATTAATTATAATGTAGAAAATAGTGTAAATTGCTATAAATTTAAAGCAATTTTCATCCCTTGCTGTAAAATTTGGTCGGAAATTTTTTTTTTTAGGATAGCTAATATAAGTCACCCATAACAGTCACACAGTGAAATAATCATTTGTGCAATATGATTCTGGTATATTTTTTAAAACTGTATATTGCAAATATACTGTTGGAGTAGGCACAACTGAAACACAAACATTTTCACCCAAAGATAATATTTAATGAAATAATAAGTAAGAAAAAAACATTTGAAAAAAAATTTTTTTTTTTACACAAATGTTTACTTGAACCATTCTTCTTCACTTAAACTACCCAGGAATGTAAGTTTGTTCAAGTACTTCCCAGGAAGACGGTTCCTGTCCTGGGTAATGGTTCCTCCTATAAAAATAACTAACTCAAACAAATGCAATATCGAAATCCGATATTCACCAAAATCTTTCGATATCACGATAATATCGAAATCCTTATATCGACATAATATTGGAAATATCGAAAGATATTTATTGATATCGATAGTATCGGAACATCCCTAGGTATGCAATTTATCTCAATTAAAACCTGGTAAATTCCAGGCGCACTGGGTTTACACTAGAGCACTATGTCGGAGGAATCCAACACTGCCGCACTGGTGGGAAATTCCCCAAAAACCCTGATATGTATTTAGTGAAACCCTTCCTCTATTCCCTGTAAATTGTTAACTAATTTACGAGGTAGTTTCGCCATCAGGACTTAATATTTCAAATCCTTAAATTGTGGGACTTTGCATTCTGCATGCATTATTGAGGGAGAGAGAGGCAATTTTTATGATTTATTTTGACTTACCTACCTGACGAACGAGCTGATATTCGATTCTGGCCGCTATCACATTTAGCTCTCATGTTTTCACGACAATAACTTACGAGGCCCGATACTACATTCAGGTTATGAATTACTTGCTCGCTTGGGTTCTCCTCGAAACCAAAATCAACTCTACACCCAGAATTCCTTCTAATTTATACTTCTCGCTCCTCCTTTCATCTACCTTCTTCGGCTCTGGGCTCTTATTACGAATTCTCTCTTCATTCGAAATCAATAACCGTCTCATCACCATAAAATTCTACAGTTCACCTTGTTTATACTATCAAGTTTGTTGATTGGTGATAGGCTCTTAGGAATAACTCTTCCACGTTGGGTGGACAGTACACCTCCCACACATATTATAACAGACATGTAGGATTAGTTGAAGAAGAAAGTATAATTCAAAATGGCCGAATGCCAAGAATTATGTATTTACATGTGTATAACTGTGCATAATTCACGTTATCTCATATGTACACACTGCCATCAATCAAATGACCATCAGAAAGTCCTTACACACCAAATGTATGCAGCAGTGTTGATAACAAAAATGTTAGTGTACAGTGTCTCCAATCTTTGTCTATACCAATTCTTCTGCCTATGTTTTTGGTTTTAATTTGGTAACAAACTTATCGACATTCCCCATAACAATACTTGGGTGTGGACAATCATCTACATATCATTCTTTGGTGATCATGGTTGATCTAGCTACTACTGTCGGATATCACCATGATCGTCTTCATTTTTCTCCCACTTCTTGGCCAAGATATCCTTAAGTCATTTTCGATTCACGTTAAAAAATGCCCAATCGAAACTCATCAACTGTTTTGTCGACTTCAAATTTGAGCTAACTATCAATCGGATAGAATAACGATACAATCTTGTTAAATTTGTCTGCGATTATTAAACAGTTGTGTTCCCGACTTCCCTGACAATTTGACTGAAATCGGACTGTAGAAAGTGAGAAAATAATAGTTGATGGATTTATGTTCGCGCATGCGCAGAATGTTGTATTGATTTTTGAGAAGTTAAATTCATAGGGAACCATCCATCCACAGCCTAGCCCTTACGTTCCCAAGTCTAACCGTAGAAAGTGGAAATTGCTTCCGAGTTTTTCCTTCCAAAATCAAAATTTCCACTACCTTTTTACCTTATACACCGTTTTGAACAACTTTCGTTTCCTCTTTGTCTAATGAGTCTGTCGTGTGTCCGCAGATACTTGGTAAGAAGCTAAATTTATACAGGTTTCATCGAATTTTGCTGAAATACTAAGAGTATGTGTACGTGAGCCTACAGATGGTTTCCCACAGAAATTCACGGTTCAAATATTAGTGCTTTACTTTGTGCATATCCATACATTAGAATTGGCATCAGTTTTTATTCCGGCGAATACAAATTCAACTGAAAGTGAAAATCCGGTAGACTAGGAACAAAATTTTTAGGTGAGAACTACAAATATTTAATTCCTTCCGACATCCGACTCGACTTGAAACGGCAGACATACGCCAGACTCTACTATGACACGTGCTTAAGGAATGAAGACACATTTTCGGCCTGGGCCTCTCGGCTATACAGATGAGTGATGAATGAGTTTTGTGGGAGTGACAGGAGGGCAGTGTTAATCTTGTAGGATAACGAGAATCCTACGAACAATGAATGGGGTGTTAAACACCCCACGGTGTAAGTCTAGGGTTAAGTTCTTCCCTATTGTTCCTGCTGTATGGTTGGCTATTGGCTCAGTAGGGGGCGTCAACGCCTGGGCCCCCCCGTCGCTGAGCTGGCCATTACGTAGTTTCTCGTTGTAATTCTTATCATAATGCTCCATTCTTCTTCGACAGTTCCAGTCTCTCCTTCTCCTGCCGGCCACGGTGTCCTCTGGGCGGCCTCTACAGCCCCTACCCTTTCCCCCGTTTTATTCTTCCATCTTGGTATGAGCTGAGACACCAATAGCTCCTCCAGGTCGTAAATCAAACAACATCATTCAGCTTCCTGAACAAAGTTGGTCTCACGACCTCCTGGTTAAAGGGAAACTCCTATATCACGCGTTCATTGGAAATTATTCATCCTATTTTAATAGAAGTTCCAGGGACTGTGGGGATTAGTGATTGTGTGGTCCTGTCTATATACATTTTACTTCCTCGTTTCCAAATGCCAGGAAGCATTGTGAATTTACGGGAGCGAATGGTTATATTTACATCCATGTAGGTATGTACAAATACTCAAATTTCGTCAACCCATCAATTCGCACAATTCTTGAGATTTTTGTTAAAAAAGCAGGAGGCAGCATTGCATTTGAGTACGGGTATTCATTTAACAGATAGCCATAATCACATGTATGCATATACAGATAAGTAAGTAAGGCTAATCCGTCTTCATCCACAATCATTTTCTGGCAATTGTCCGATAGCCCACAAATATTCACGATTAGCGGGAAACCTGACATGATAATCTCATATCAATTCCAACCCCTATGGTATCATTACTTAGCTCTATAGTATCATTGCCCGAGCGTGAAATCCTTTAACAATCACAATTTATACAGTTGTCATATGATTTTGACGGAATATATAAGTTAGAATACCTACGATTTTCATTTCTAACGAATCCAGGTTTCACATTGATGTCTATGTCCAAACATTGAATCCACCAAACATCACATTCTCAGGTTCAAATGGTCCGATAGCGCTAAAATTGAAAAACTAACTTGTTGCATCGAAAACCTATTCAAGTTAATATCTTTGATTTAAGTTTATCTTACTTCTGTAAAGCATTTGAGATTTCTTGTTATCTTTTATAAGTGCGTGCAAAAAAGAGAATTGAACCTTTCTGGATATTCTTGAAATTAACTGGCGTATATCTTTTTACCCGACTTATATGGTTATGTAGTTGTACATAGATAGTGCACCGTATTCTTCACTTAATAATAATAATTATATAAGTGATTATGGTATTGCAATTATTACAGACCAATTTTTCGGAAATGAGGCTACCTACTACACTTTTGATTAACAATTTGGCACGTTTTTAATAATTTTAACGAAAATTGACTACGTTTTTGTCACTAACTTTCCAAATAAGAGACCAACGCTGCCCTTTCCTCGTTGGATGACTTTTTATTGATCAGAGGTCTTCGCACAAAGCCAACGGCCGTGTAACGAGTCTGAGTGCACCTACAAAACATGAGCCGCGACTTCGGCAACGTCCGGGAAACTTGATAGGGCGACCGAGCGCGTGGGTGGGGCTTCCCCGCGGTTCCATCAACCTTCTTCACGGTTGAGCGTGGAAGGCGATTCTCACTGAGTAATACGTGAAGGGGGACTTGGTAGAATATAAACGGCTTCGCTAAAATGAAAACATCTATATTCATGACATGCAAAAAGCAAATGCTCCGACATCCAGTTTAGCGGAATTCTTTTTGCTTCTTTCTTTTCTAAACTGTCATACGTGCAGAGGCTCGTTCTTATATCGGGCGAGCTTGTCTTCATCGTGAGAATATCATGGTTCGTTGAGCATTCTGGGGGAACTGATGTTATATCAACAGTCCTCTTTACGAAGAATTACCAAAATGAAAGAGACGTGAGAACCGAGCTTGGTTTACGGGTGGATGAGGATTGTCCAAACTGCTCATGTTTGGTCATAATTTCCGGTGACTGTGCCTTCCTATGGAATAACATTTAGATTCCTAATAGTGCTTAGTTAATGAATTACCTAGAATTCATGATATCACTCTAGTAAAAGACGTCATTTCTCACGTTATATTCATCATTTCTCAAGTTAAATTCAACATTTCTCAAGTTCAAGTCAACCTTTCACTAGTTAAACTCAACATTTTCCAAGTAAAATCCATAATTTAACTTGAATCAAGGAAACTCCACATTTTCCATATAAAACTCAACCGTTCTCAACCTATACTCGACATTTCACCCAGTCCAATGTTTTTTGTTGTTTTTAAAATAATTTTTTATTGTTACAACTGTATACAATCTAGTAACTTCATTTGATCACTTATATTAGCGTTTTGTGGCAAATAGATCTCTACCTACAACCACTCATCACATCACTTCACAGAGCTGTAACTAGGTCCATGGGTTTTGTGCTTTTCATTCTACGTATATCACCGCTGTTGTCCAGGAGGCTCAATACTTCGACGTTTACGTGTTTGTGGAGACGGTTTTCATGGTCCGTTGCTCGACTTTTAACAACATCGCCTACCATCTTGACTTTGAGGTCTCGATGTAGGTCGTTCGTTCGAACATACCAGGGGGCATTGACAATGCTCCTGAGTATTTTGTTTTTCATTGTTTGGATGATTTTGAGGTTAGTTTTCTTAGTGCAGCCCCATGAAGGGCAGCCGTAGGCCCAAATGGGCTTTATCACTTGCTCGTAGAGAAGCACTTTGTTGTGTATAGGCAACTGCGATTTTCTCCCGATGAGCCAATACATCTTAAAGTCCAATGTAACAAGTCAAACTTCACAATTTTAAAATCGAAGTCAAGTCAAATTCAACATTTCCCAAGTCCAAGTCAATATTTCACAAGTCAAACTCAATAATTTCCGTGTTAATTCGTCCAATTTTCCATGTCAACCCGAATCCCACTTGTTCTATGTAAAACTCATCATTTCACAGAGCAAACTCATCTTTCACCTAGGCCAACTTCGTAAGTCAAATAATCAAACGCGAACAGTTATAAACTAAAACTTGACATTTTGAAGTTTGTAATTGATCCAGGGAGTGTGGGCAACCTCAGTATAATAGAATAAATAACGGAATAATATTCCGTTATTATTATGTATCTGCTTCCTCCATTCTAAGACTGTATCCATGAATAAAACCATGAGTGAATGTGTGCTCCGCCTACAAATCAACTGATGTCCGTGATTCTTCTTGTGTTTAACCCAAATTTTACGTTACTTGTGAAACAAAACTTTTGCATTCGCTGTCAGGATGGAGGAGGTAATATCCAATCCATTCAATAGATGAGCAATCATGAATTCTCAACGGATTGTAATTCTGATGCTGTGAAAATTAATGAAACTTCTGATGTACCTTATGAGCCTGAGCTCATCTTTCAACTGTACTCCTTCTTTTTCAGAAAATTCGAGTCAATAGTTGTTGAGAAATAAGTATTGTGTGTCCTGATATTGAACCTAAGGGTCAAACGACAAAAAAATGCATAGAAGGCCGTATGGGGCTACAATAATTCCGAACAATCCGTGAAGGGCGAGTTCTTGGATTGCTTTTGTGTTCACTGTCCGAATAATCAAGAAGAACCACGTCTGGATGAATGTAATATTTACGCAATGCAACACAAAGTCGCTCCCTAGTAGATAGTTTCGCACACGTTTCTCTTCTCCCAGGCGGAAACTGTATTCCCAGTCCAATCTTCATCTTCATCTTCTCTCCACCAGGCATAAAATCAATAGTTCTATTGATTAATTTCTATTTGCTTTTTGGAGAGATTTCGACACGTAGTCCTGTCGGCAGTCGCGGATGCTCCCCTGAAACAGGGGGCGCACATATATCACCAGGGGCAATCGCAAAGGGGTCGGAAGAGATGGTTTCTTAGCCATATAAGAATGTCAACTTGTCGATGTCTCGCTGTCCCACTTCATTTAAAACTGCTTGAAAACAAAAACGCTATAAACATAAATTAATGGCAATAACATGTAGCTACCTCGAAAACTTCTGCTTAACGCAGTTGGAACCTGCCATTCATTCTCTCACCGATATGCCGTTTACACTAAATGCACAACAAACACAAATCCTCTTGACGATTCATCAGTTTACAGCACTGAGTAACAGATCCACTAGGTTCACCAACAAATGAGGAACCGCGCTTGGACATCCGAGAACGTTCGTGAACGGGGGTCGCAAACTCTGTTCGTCACGGGAGACAGATCACACCGCCCGAGCATCATGCTAGATTGCTTTTGAACAATCTTAAAGAACAACAAGAATCTTGAACAACAATAAAGCTCGTTTCGTGTAAACAGGCCTTAACATTGATAAATGACTTTGAAATCACAAGCAGAAAACAACCGAAAACAAACTAGACTACGCGGTAAGGAACACACTGATAACGAAACACTAAGATGCATAAGGCACACTACGCCCCAAAACTTGAGCAACCCAATAAAAACTCTTGTTTGGCGTATCCCCGCCTCAATTCAAATTGAAAATGCCCCGAAATACTGTCTTACATCGTACTTTAATGTGTGACTTTGGAGCAAATGCAACATCCTTCTTATTAGTGCCCGTAATTATTTTCTTTCGAATTTTTTGATGAAAATTTGTACAGTAGGTCTTAGTTTTCTATATTACAAGCCTGAAATGATAGAAGGCCCAAAATATTACCTGATTAATCACAATCAGGCGTTACCGTATGGATGCATTGGGATTTGGTGTAAAAAAAAAGAAAGATTAGTCCTAATCATGTGTTACCATATGGGTGCATTGGGACAGATAAATAATTAAACAATCGCTAAAATATGAATACATGTGCAATTTAACTTTATTGTGATTCAAAAAATCTTTTTATGAAACATAATGTACTTATACACTTGTTGAAAACTTTATTTAAAAAAATTATCATAGTTGTTATTTCATTCGTAGTTCATGGTCAATATTTTGAATGGAAGACAGCAAAACAGTCTATGCAGAGGCCTACTTACATTTACTGCACATAGTTCGAATGCTAGATTTACATTTAGTTCCAGCACATCTCTTCCGTTTTTTCTGGTCAGTGTAAACCACGAAATGGTCGGCACCATCGAATCTGACTTCGTCTAGCACTCGGGAAGAAGATATCCATTTGCCAGTAGGACCAGGTCTCTTCCTTGATGTGGCATAGTTCGTCAAATAAGTGATCACCAGCTGCCTGCGAAAGTCTAATTGAGAAATCTTGGAATTCTCACGATGAAGAATCCACGCGTTCTGCACCATAGCATCTAACAACCAAGAAAATGTAGGCCACCAGTTCTTCTTGTTTCTTATGGTGGTGCGATATACGTCTATATTACCATCGGAGAATAGTCGGGTTCATGAAAACATTCGTTAACTTCTTTTTGATGATTTTTAGGGCAGAAATCTCCGTTTATCCAAAATGGTTTAACCTTTCCTTTCAAACATCGCCTTCTAATCCAATCATCCAAAACATCATTATCCGCGGCAATAGCAGCTCTTTGACTGGGAGGGGAAGATGATTTATTTGAAGTCGATGGACCATTGATGAATGTATCAGTTACCATTTGTACAGGATTTTCTTCTACCTCTTGATGCTCCTCATTAGAAATAAAAGGATTGTGAATCCTTACCTCAACTGGTGCTAGTAATTGCCGACGTGTAAGGTGTCGTATATCCCCTTCCCCATCTTCATCGCCAGAATCCTCATCAGTTAGGACAGTTGGATGTGGTGGCTCAATGAATATGTCAATGGGCGTCTCGTCTTCAGCATCAGCGGCCATCAGTAGATCGATAGCATCTTGAAGCGAAACTCCAGGCCTGATAGAGAAGTCGAATAATGAATGATTGATAAAATATTGGCTAAGATCTCTAGGTTAGGTGCACTTGTTAGATACGTAGGTATTCAAATTATGTAAGTAACAAATAAGAGGTACAATAGGTCGAACATGAGAACAACTAACAGATATCAATAGGTCAGTGTTTTGGCAGGAATCCCAGTGTGACCATATGGTAACGAAGGAGTTTGCAGCCAGCTATTTCCATATTTTCCAATCAGAAACTATTTTTGATAATGAATATAACATCATGGTAAACGCGAGAAAGTGTCAAAACACAGGTAAGTTATCAAAAAAAGTACTTACCTCAATAAATCTCGCAGCATGTCCTCATCAATAATTTCACTCATTTTTACAAGAGCACTGCCTCTCACCACTCCTTCTGAAGGGGAACTGGTGGTTTTATCCCGAAAGCAACAATGGCGGAGATTGAGAAAAGTCCAAAGATCAACAAAAACAAGCAAAAAGAGGGGAAGAAAAGAACGAAATAAAGTACGAAGTCCAGCGTTACCGAATGGGTGCATTGGGATGTAATGGGTTAAAGACTATAATCACAACACCTAGGAATCAGAAACTTCTTTTTGAACAAATTGAATGATTAGGTGTACGGTAGATAGAGGTAAACATGAATAAACCCAATTTACTTCCGCATTCATAGTTGAGTATTTACAAGATAAGACCGAAATCGTCAGTAGCTGATTTAATGGGATGGTTGATGTACACGAGCTAAGGAATTAGAACTCGCAAAAAGCGCGTGACGTGAAAGAATGTGGACTGAGCGGTTTGTAATTCGCTTGTCCAAGTAGCCTTCAAGTCGTACCGTATCTTCGGGCCAAATGCAACCTTGCATGAACACAGCAGATTGATGAGGTTTGAGAAACTTAAATGCATTATTTGTTAAGACACTAGTTAGAAAAGACAAATGAGGATGAGGAAGTTAAGACGATTACCATTTACACGCTTGCTAATTTACGTACCCACGCCTTGAGTTGATAAACGAAACGATAATCGATAAACGAACTACCGAGCTATACTAAGGGAAGTTTGCTATTCATCCATACTGGCAAGCCACGTATAATATTTTATTGAAACAATCACTTGGTATTTGCATAAGTTACTATAGAGGGAAGGAATTGCTCGATAATACAGAAAACGAACAGAAAAGCCTACATAATAGATTCTACGTAATGAGGTGTTGCAAAACATGATAATGAGGAGAAATAATGAACATGATCGGGAATAAATCGTGGAAAAAGAAAACAAAAAGACATCAGAATATATTTCGTAGACTTCTAGAACAACAGTTTCAAGTTTCTATGAAAATTAAAATACCCAATTTCTAAAATTCCTCATTGGGTATTCATTAAAGAATGTATCATCGTAAAAACCAATTCTGAATCTGTAGCAAACCGGCAAAATGTTAGTTTTTGTTGAAATTACAAATTTCTGAAATAGGTCCTTTATGCTGAATTGTTCCTTTCTGATAGTATACTGTTGAGACATTCTTCTTGTTACACAGTGGCGAAAGGGCGATAATCCGATTTAGAATGCTTATACAACTTCAGGGCAGTATCAGGTGTAACTATATTTCTTCGGGGCAAAGCAAAATAAGATATATTTAGTAAATAAATCAATCAACTAATGAATAATCGATTTGCCCTGGAAGTCTGCCAAAGAAGCAAGAACTGGCTGAAATAATTCATTTAACCAGGTAGGAAAACATTACTCACCTGTGCTGACAGTGATTGACAGTCTGCGGAGACCAGCATCAGCTAATGGAGGAATGAGATGTCCCAGAGGAATCTGTGATGGATATGGTTAGTTGGCCCTTCCCGATTCTTGAATCTATCGCCTTGGGAGATGAATCAGGGGCAGCTACAACATTCACTCACCTCGCCTCCACCATGGTACAAATCTCCTACTCTGGCCACAGTGTGCCAAATGCTCGTACTATTAAAAGACACAGCATCCATGTATTTAGGGAGCTAGTATTATAATTTTCAGTATTACTACCTCATGTTGCAAGTAATTTCTGGACTTAGGACACAGACATTTTGAGTTTTACGGGATTCCACTAGCTAGCGGTACATGGAAAGTTATAGGTATGTTAAGGTTTGTTCAGCCATGATACAGATACGCAGCTTTCAATAAAGTTATTTATGTTCCACCGATGTTTTGACAAATTTAGGGTTATGTTTGCAACGGAAAAGAAGTGAGCAGGATGGCGGTCATGCCATATTTACAATATTTCTCAAAACCCACATTATTACATTCTGCTTACTTCATAGCTGTCGGTAGATCGAACTATTCGGAAGGACTTTTCAAGAGGTACTTAGTGCTGTAAGAGTGTCGGTAGAATGATGATGTCAAAGTTGAAATCCTACATTGCCGTAAGAAATATAAATCTATAAGTACGTCATTAATCAGCAATCATAAGATTGGATTCGTCATGGATTTGGACACATTTTGGACACTTGGGCTGTTGGAATACACTATACTAATTGACATGCCATGAAGTTTATTGTAGAACGCCTTAAGTTCATATCCCTTGAACTAAAGAGAAAAACTAAGATAACTTTTTCATTCTGAGAACTGCTTGCTTTTTTATTGAAATCTCAAAAATTAATCACAATGAGTCAGGCGATCCCATCTCTCTGATCATGTTTACCGGCATGTCTAAATATATTTTTTTATTTCCTATTTCGTCCAAAAGCCGTTTGATTGAACGTATATTCGGCCGATCCGTCGGTGAGCACCACACTTTTAGAGTCGTGTCATTTTTGGAGTGGCGCATCAGGTGCAAGATGCCGTCGTGGGAAGCTTGAGCCAATACCGCAGAAACGGAAACGGTTACTGGTTGAGAAAGCTTGTGTTGGTTAAGAAGGGACAACATGGCGTCGATGTCGGCAGAAGTGTAACTGAAAATTATAAATCAGGTAATTACAAGTAATAACGCGGTAGCTAACAGTGGGAATCTAGGGTACTGAAGATATTGATGGTGGTGTTTACTGTAGAATGAGTCTACTAATTAAACAGTAGTGGAGTGGAACGTGTACAGTTCTTCTAAGGTATTCCCACAAGTGGAAAATAGTCAATCGAATACTGAATCATATGCTGGTGGGGAGGGGTTCCTATTGAGTCTGCTTATCCTTAAATTGAATGATACGAACCCTGATTCGTCGTGAGTTGGAACAACTGCCCAACCGACTGATATGACGACCTGCGGAAATTTCATCGCCTCTGAAATGAAAGTCTGGGGATCCACCGGTGGCTCGATCCGGGCTCCAGGGCCAGGCAGGACGTCAGCACTGACCCAAAGCGGAAAATGTTTTTTCCTAATGGAAAATATCATCCTCAGCGGAGGGAGCGATGCGATGAAAGCGTCATTGTTCTTGAAGTAAAGTTTGAAGCCTTTGGTAAATGCAATGCCCTCTAACAACGTTAGTGTCATCCTGCATTTGAGAAACTCGTTACAAATATTTTACTCTTTTTCGCCTTGGTTAATTACAAAGGATCACTATGAAAAAGGAAAAACCAAGATGGTCAACATTGTCAATCACAAAATATATAAGTAAGCGAATTTTTTGCTTCGCAGCGGATGTTTTTTGAGTATTGCGGGAAATCATTGCTTACCGAAGGAAATCTTCTACATCCATATCTGATTCGGCAGCTGGTGGTTGAGCGATGATCGGGAACAGTTTATCGGCAGGGCCGTCTTTCTTGTGACCCATGGTGATTTCGACTTCGATCATGGTGATTCCCTGATCGTAAATAGCCGTGGTCAGCTGATTCTTGGTTCTCAATCCTCGAGCCCACACCACTTTGGTGAGATCGCCCGTGAAATGAAAGGGTTTCGACGCCAACATATCCGAACATATCCGAACGAACTAGATCTGTGAGGAAACATGCTCCTACTGCATTTAGGATGGTCTTCTCCAATGGAATGGTTCTCGTATATCTTCAAGTTCTCCTTTGATGGGTTGATCAGTTAACGTGAAAATCCGAAAATGCTTGCATGTTTTTAGTCAGGGGTTTTGTTTTTCTTGACAACTGTAACTCAAAATACTACACTAACTACAATACCACAGTAACGAAAACATTGTTTCAAGGATTTCAATTCAAAGAACATTCCAAGACAATTTGTCACGCAAACTTATATAAATTCACAATATCACAGCTGTTCCTTGTATGTTGATTGAATACCGGTACTGATGTAAATGGATTAGAAGCAAAACATTATGATGCAAAAAACAGTCTGTCTTGGGTGCACAGCTCCTCACTTTCGAATATAACTTTTATTTGTATGATTTGGAAGAAAAAAGTACGTGTTCAAATGATCAATATTAAACTGCCGATTACAAAAATAGGACTACAGCTGATTGATGTTCATGCGTCCTTACAGCCAACCATAAATTCAACGGTATCCACCAGCTGAATGTGAGGCCAACTTAGAGCTAAGCACACTAAACAACTAATACTAGATTCGCGTGAGTTCCTCCAAAATTTGGACGGAATCGTACCGTTGACAGATCGTGAAAAATTGATGTCGGTTTGCACATTCGTTTGGGCTGCAATTCATCCGGTGGTAATGGACATGAAATTGCTTAGATTAAGTGATTGGCATCTAGTTAACACAAACTATTCCCCAAGAATAACTGAGCAGCAGTACTGAACTGTCAAATTATTCACATATTTTGCATAGCTGATAAAAAATAATCAGGGGCTGATCACCAAGGTTTTGAGCATACCTACTGACAGTTTGTGCAAACCGACAATATATCCATCAATATATCTTGACAGTTATTAAAACTTGATGTTTCTATGGCTTTGACACTCAATTCAACAGTTAAGGAATCAAAATGATTCCAAATTCCAAAATATTTTTGTGCAATTGAAAAAAGCTTGTGTGATAAATTAAAAAAAGCATAAAATTTGATTCAAAGAGACTTGGAGCGAAAATAAATTCAAAGGACGAGGGAACGGATAAATCGAATATTCCTCACCTTTTACATTCCCTCCTATAGTTCAAAGATGACAGAAATAAAAATGTTCCGTAAACAACATAACAATATTAATGTTGAAAACTTGAAAATGTTCTATAAAGAACGGCAGATATAACTGACTTTTGTTCAGAAATGACATCTGCTAAGTAATTGCTGCGGGAATATCTGAATCTCAACACCTATACCGTACACGCGAGCTTCCTCTAACATTTGCGGAAAAGATGAAAAAATATTTGTCTTTTGGATTTTTGAATACAGATGGCCGAACTGTACGACTATGCGCTCATTTGACTATGCCGTCTTAGCAGTAATGTACAGATCACTTCACTGTTCTTTGCAGCTGACGCATTATGTAGAAGACGTGAATAATATCCGTATCCAAATGAGAACTCCTAAATCAAACGGTTGAATCAGATCCACCTCCGTGGCTCTCGATCTGTCTCTCGATCTCTCCATCTTGAAATCTAACCCCCGTGATAAACCTGTGGCAGCAAAATCCAGTTGAACGGCATTAATTATATAGGATAGATCTCTACCCACGATAAAACGGGGTAGTACGTATCGGACACCTAAGAGAAAGAATATTCACGTGTCTTCGCAACAGGTGGTCGACCTTCACCAGTGGCCCGAGTAGGATTTTCCAATGAGAAAGAATGTTATCAGATTAGAAACTCTTTGGTGAATAGACGAGCAACGATCCTTTCCGTCTATGTCTTCCGACATCATAAGCCGATCGTATATTCAGTCAATCGATTCTTTGTAATCCAAGTGTTTTTGTTGGGATTAGGCAGTTAGGGTTGCCCGGTGTTTTGTTAAGATGCATCAAGAAAGTTATGTGTCCATGAACAATATTTCGTTGATGTTGGTTTCAACTTACTTTTTCGGAACTTTCTGTGATTCGCGGCTTCAGTTCTAGCAATTTATGTCTAGTAAAGCTAAACTTTAACAAAACAACGTCGGCCTCCTGTGAGGTATTCATGTCCCCTGTCTGAGAGTTGTAAGCCAACACATGTTGTCGACTAAATCATCTGAAATCCCAATTATTTTTCCTCCCACATTACTTTTGGATATTGTATTATTTTGGCGTTAAAACCATTGTGGTTATAGAAATCCGTATTTTCAAATGTGGATAAACCAGTTAATTTTCCAGAAAAATACCCACGGTTCTAAGTTTTTCTTGAAGTGGAAAGAATAAGTATGATTTGCAACAGTTCACATCAATTCTGGGAAAGTTATTTTACTTAGCGGTGTACCGAAGAATTGAAAACTCTCCTTCACGAACCTTTCGAGCGGTAATTACACCATCATAATCCATAATGCACCAACTACTGACCACTCAAGAATTGGATTTTTCACAGAAGCACATACTGTGCTATTAAGGTATCAAAATAGATTACAGTATGAGTTCACATTGGATGAGAATGCAGACAAATGTAGGGGAACACATTTAGGAGAAATTCTGGAAATTTTTAATAAAAGTTTTCGTAACTTTCTTTCTTCTCTTTGAAAGAGATGTTTGGGAAATTAAAAGCAAGATTGTTTGAAATGTATCCACAGTTAAGCCTTTATTGAAGTGCTATTTTACTTTATCTTTGAGTTAACAAAGAATACATACAAAATACATGAAAAATATTCTTGAAGCAACAAGTATGCTAGTTACATACACTGTTCTTCAATAACCCTATGCTCTTATAATAACGTGTTGGAGAAAAAAAATCAAAAGCAATTTATATAGCACATTTCCTGGTGTTTGAAGAAGAGGACGGTTGAAGAGGTACGAGTGGTTCTTGATGGCAAATGAGACGAAGATCAAAGCAGGGTTCCTCACGCCGTATCCTGGGGCTGAGGATCTGACTGTTGATAAATGATAGAGGCAGTTAACGAGTTAATTGGCCAGCCAACGATAGAACTGAGGTCCGCAGTCAGTCACCATAACTCCTGAGGAGTACAGCTCATATAGCTTTTCGTAGTCGACCATATATCCAACAAAGGGCACTCAGTTTCACATCCAAAGAAACTGAGAAAACCTCTGCACCCAAACATATGATGAAATATCTGCTTTTGTGGTCATCAACATTCATCATCATTAGGGCTTAAATGTTTATTCATTAGGTATTTAATTGAAATACAAGCGACATAAGTGAATTCACAAATGACACCTATTTACAAATAATATAAGAGTCAACATTAGGTAGTTAATCCAGATTCTGTTCCTCAAAAACTGCAGCGAGATGAATGGATTAAATCGTGTTTCTCTGGGGTGTAGGATGAACCAATTAACCGTTGTGTAAAACAAACAAGGAGTTATTATAAAAATTCAACTAAAACACTAGCGCACTCACGAGAATATGTTTTTACGATCAAAATTAACCAAGAGCTTCAAATTTATTCATCAAAATAATTGGGCGCCAGGCTCAGCATGGGGAGGGAGGGGGGTTATAGTTAACAATCCTAGAGAATTGTTTTTACCTCACTTTTGTCCTATTGATTCGAAACTGGTTCAGGTAGGTACGCCTCGTTCTGAAGTACAAGTAATAACTTTCCAGGCTATAACAGCCTACGGCGACAAAAAAGCGACACCATCCGGCGTCCTTAATGAATGTATTCATCCCTTATTTATGTCCCTTTTTAAAGACGGAAAGTGAAGGTGTTTTTCACGTGGGCTGGATCCCAGATGTCTGAACCTACGTGCTTCGTTCTGGCCTCTCAGCGCATTCAAATCACCAAGGGATCTCCTCGAGTCAAAGACGCGAAGAGAGACCCGTTCTCAAGGTGGACGATGATTAATCTCAGAACTGGTTTGGAGAATGCAGTACCAATACCAGCATTTAGTTGATTTTTCATACTTTTTTTTAATCTCGTTGATCTATCCACCGGATATTGAGGGAGAGAAATCGTAAAGAAGCGCTATGGTGGGAAATAAAGTCATTATTTCATGGTTGGAGCCACGAGCGCTGTGATGAGTCGTATATGAATTTATCGCGTCAGTTCTTCTCTTTTCCAATACTTGTTTGGTTCTGAAGTGTAAAAAGTAAACCTCTCTCAAGTTGCTCCCCTATCAATGAGCCCATCTAAACAACCCGCATTAGGTTTAGAGCTTCACTGAATGTGGGGACCAAGAAAACAAGATTGAAACCTAAAACATCACCGACGTCCGATTCGATTTTAATAATTACACTAATGATAATAATCAATAACAACTTAAAACAGTAATAATGTGCTCCACTTATTGATTCCGTATACTGAACGGAGTAGGGATGGGACATCAAGACAAAACATCGATATTGATGTTTGAGAGCGGGATCGATATGTCCTCAAATAACGGGTGAAAACATATCAGTTGACAGTATCCTTATTACACGCTACTACCGTTCGATTCTTGCTAGTATTATGAGGATTGTGTTCGTTCGTTCAATGTTTGTGGGTGAATATTCCTCATTTTAAAGGTTTTTCAACGCTGAAGAAGATCGTAGAAAATCCAGTCATGCAGCATGATGAAACCAGCAAATTTTTAACGGAACTGGTTCTTTTTAAGAAATTATACGCAAAATTGAACAATTTTATCTTCTGATTTGTAATACCTCATTTTAATTTAGACGTTTTTGAAGGCTGAAGAATCTCGGTTTTTTGCCAATTTTACCTATACGCCTTACTTATCATCTTCAAGCTGATCTAATTTGAACGTTGAGATATGTCCAATCCGATTTCACCATTGTGTTCAGCGTGAAAAACCCTTTATAAAAGAGGGTCTCCTGCATGGGGTTTTCGAGTAATTTCCCCAAATCTCCCCTTAGAGTGAGGCGATTGAGCCCATCTTCAAACTTTCCCTTTTTCAAAGTCTAGATAGATTGTTTTGTGCAAATTTGAGCTTTCAATCTCGATTTTATCGAGATTATTGTCTGGAATGTGATTTATTGTCTCTTGACAGTGGATTTAGAATGCTTTGAACCGGATTGTGATGAAAAAACTTTTTGAAAATTCTCATTTTAAATATTTTGGACTGAGAACAATAGTTTATTTTTCTTCGAAAATTCGCTAATACTACAGCAGATGAAAGAATTTTTAATTCGTTAGTTAGCAAGCAAACTAGATGGAATTTTTTCTGTGAGTGAAGAGTAAACCAAACCTATGTTATCGGAGCCAAAACATTGGTATATTGATATTATCGAATGTGTGGAATCGATGGCAAAACATCGTAAAATCTAAGCAAAACATCGATATTTTTATAATATGGATGTCCCATCCGTAGAACGGAGACATCAAATTGGAAGGATTGGTTGAAGGACAGAAAAGGTATGGGAAGTTACTGTTATGGATGTAATATGTGGATAAAGCAGGCGCACTTATTGTACTAATAACACTTCATGGAAACATAATAAATTATTATGAGGTTGAGTGCGACTCGTATTGCCCTAGAATAATCAAGTAAGCATCGTTCTGGGTGATGAGGCAATACACCATTTTAAAGGCCTCCATGGTGTACAGTTATCTTACCATTGTTATCAGAAGCATAAACTAATTTTCCTACAAAGTTTAAAAGTGTCAGGCTATATGCAATATATTTTTAAACAATTTTATACTTTTTCTTACATTTCCAAACCTTATTCGTGGGTTTTTCATAAAAATTTCCGATCAACAAAGGAACGAAAATTCAAAAATTTGTCAAACATGATAGTTTTGTAGCAATCAAGGTTCATGAATGTACAAGTTACCTTTATTCTGAATGAAGGCTAAATAAGGCACAATAAAATACCTACTTCATTTTGGTAGAAGCCGAATCAATCCCACCCTATTCTGTGCACCATTTTATAAAAACCTCAATGTTATGCACATAAATCAAGATAAATTCCTGAATTTGCTAAGTACTTTTATAAGTGTGGTCGAAAGTTATTCCAGCGAAATCTCTTTCAGAAGCATAAAACTTTAGTTTTCCCAGTTTATATGAGTTTTAGTTCTCTACAGGAAAAAGGAGGGCGTCAGATAACTAGAATTCTATTAGCGCGTTTTTAATCGTCGTGACTGTTGACAGCCATTGCCACCATTGAGACAATAAAACAGTAACATTGAACTTCTCTAAAGCAATCTATGGAATCCCAGGGATTTTTGAAATCTGTAAACAAAGTCCTCACTGCGGCTAAAGACGTCATGAGCCGCAGGAGCCAATTCATATCTCCGAATTTCTTTTAGCTCCCGACGGATAAAGTGTGCCTTTTGCGGGAAAAGAAAATATCAATAGTACAAGTTTGAGGATAGCGAAACCAAAAAAGTTCATTTGGTAAAGTTGATCACTGATTCTGCGCAACCAATGAATCAACGGTCGACTGGGGACAGGAATTGGCTTTCATTGGTATCCCTAAACATACCTGAACACCACGTGGAGGTATAAAATACAAGAGTCTCCTACGTCTTGACATTATGGGAACGCCAAAGAACTTTGATGTGGATGAGACAGTTGGAAGATAGACCGAAAAGGCTGTAGGGCATTACGATTCTACAAGAAACGAAACAGGCTTTTGGATCGTAGGCAGTCCCTCCCCCTTTTCTGAAATAAAGGAACCTCAGACACGCGAAGCCACTGACCTCGCTGGCCAACCCACCGTCCTTGGTTCAAGTTCGCGTTGTATCCTTCTGTAATATACTTACGAAGGAATCTAACCATTGATTGGTCAGGTTCAAGAGTCGATTAACAGCGAGTAGCGGTTAATCCGAGATTAACAACCCCATTGAACGATACTGCATGAGGGGGAACATGTGAAATACCCGAGTCTGCTGAATATACAGCCTATGGCGAAAATTAGCATAATGGCCAAGGGACCTACCACGCTTTTATCCGAGTCGCACAACGCGTACGTGGGTTGCGTTAAAACGAAAGCCAACCTGTTACATCATTTACATGAATATATACGTAAGAATGGACACCATATCTAAAACAGCGTTTTATTTCAAGCGATTAAAAATTTCCTCTAAGCCCAGGGCTCGAATCCCGTTTTAAGTGGGCGGATCCCTCTCAGCAGAACCTACTATTCATTTCAATCACAACCTATTATGAAGTCCAATTTACGCTTTTACTTAAAAATACCTCTTTACACGTATAGACCCAAGAATGCGTAAGGGGTAAGACAATTTGTCTTTAATTAAATTTGTTGCCAACAAATTGGAATATATTAATGAACTACATGAAGAAATCAAAACTCAAATTAATTATGAATCGTTATAGGCTCGAACAATGAATACTTCACGCCCATGGTAAACCCTAGGCGACAGAGGATGTCTTTAGTTACACGTCGACGACATAATTGAAGGTGTCCAAGTGATGAATAAATTCCGCCTGTCACTCATAATGTCTGCCACATCTTGATGAGGGTGAACAGAAAGCATGCATATTGCATTACATACAAACGATATATTTTTAAAAAAAAAAAGTGAATTCGACTTTACTCCATTATACACTTACAAAGGTACTTTACAATGATTTATTTTGGTTTATTATTCAATAATAAACCATTGTAATCGCTCCTGTAATCGATCCGCTAGATCTCTGTTCACACACTTGGTGAACGTTGAGTGAATTAATTGGCTCCTGGTTTTCGTGGGTTTCCACGCTTTTCCTAGTTGTCAACGAATTGTCTCTAATAGGTTCGCTTCTTCTAAATTTTCGGAAACACTTTGTCCTGAAGTATATTTTATTTGTTGAGGTTGTAGCTTAGTTTGTCTACAGTCACCTTATGACAGTAACAATGAAGGAAGGTCAGATCCTGTCAGAACTGTCAGATACGCTCCAAACTGCAGTTGCCAAGTATTGCGAACGGTTCCAGAACTACTGGTTTTAGCACTGCGAACAACAAAACTTGACATTCTGCACTATCTGAGGAGCTAGTATGAACTTTGCTAGTATCATGTGGACTAGCACAATTCATGGGAAGAGAACTCGTGAGGCGATCTCTACTATTGAACAGCCGGCTTCTATGCTTCAAGCATCTACTAAAAGGGTTATTTTCATACACTAAGGATTCTTGGACCTGTCGTGCATTTAAGGATAGTGACAAAAACTCACAATAGATCAGTACAAAACTGTTTGTTGCTTGATTGTACTAAATTATACTTAAGTTATATTATAGATATAGTGGTACACAGATTTGAATTCTGTCATGTGTTGTTTGAGCGTTTTTAACACAATTGAACGTTTTAAAATCAATATATTGATAATTATGTCTATTAATTGTTGTTCTTTCTTTTTGTTGCAGGTGAGTAACTTCATTGGATTTTATCTACATAACGTTCACCAATGGATCCTTGCACGTAAGTCATTTCTTACTAAGCTCTGTGTTTGTTGGTTACATTACGGTACACCATCTATAGTATTTTACCTTTTAGTTAAACCTTTTGGTTCATTATTCAATAATTAACCATTTTAATCGCTCTGGAAAAAAAATTCTAACCCCCCCTGAAAATTTCATGGTTTACGTTTCAAAGGGTTTAGAATCCCAATCTGCAATAAAAAATTTTCCGTCCGTCCGCCGTTCGCCGTACGCACGATTTCTCCCAAACGGCTGAAGCAAAAAACCTGAAATTTTCAGTAAAAATCAATATTGTTTCGACAACGCCGCAATTCTTTTTAAGTGCCCTTTAAGTGTTGTCAAAGTTTTGTAAGATCCCTAAAAACCTCAAAAAAAGTCAAGGCGGCCTAAATTTGGACTTTTTTTTGAAAAATTTTCCATGAGGAATCGAATTAGCTCGAATGTGTGGCCCGATTTATGGTGCCAACATTTGCATCCACATTCACTACATCACTAGGTTACTGCGATCAAAACAAAAACAACTATAATAAAATATAATTATTAAATTATGAAGTAAAAATGCACTTGATACAATATTATACATACAAAAGTTTTCACCCATTTGTATTGTTCTTGAAAAGATACGTGCCCGGATCATGGGCCTTGTGTTCTCCTTGGAGTCGCTTTCGGTTGGCTCAATTTCTACAAACTGTGTGCCTGAAAATAAAACTCAAAAATACTTAGTAAACTAAAAAAAAGCATCCCTCCTCTAAACTCGAACGAGAAATGAGATCATTCATGAACCTTCTAAAACTGTAGCAAATTTACAAATATCAATATTGTTGTTGTAGAAAAAGCTTTAGCATATGCAGTTTGCCTAAGTAATTCTATTTTTATCTGTGACCGAATTACAAAACAATTTGCTGTCCCATTATGTGACATGATACTCATATTCTCTTGATCGATTCGTGTCTTGAGAACGTGTAAAAATGACTCTTTCAAGAAATTATATTTGAGTTTCAAAACGTGGAAGTCCCTATTAAGTAAAAACTTCTTTACCATTATTATTTTAATCAAAATATTTTGTGGAGTTTTTGTGATTTTATCGCTCCCAAGTTTCTTGTTGGTAGCGGTTGCTTTGTTCTTACTTTCGGGAGATCGCTTTTCTTCGGCATATGTAGATACATTGTCTCATCAATTTCACGTCGGAATATTCCGATTCAGAGGTACGCTGAATTAATTTGTTGGACTGGACGGACAACTGCTCGACGGCCTTGCTTTTTAAATTCGAAACAATATTTTCCCTTTCGAATGTCCTATCTGTGAGTGGCTCGTGCTGGTTGTGATCATAGGAGGTCGAGATAATCTGTGCCGCTCTAGAGTCAGTTACAACCCGGGCTTTGCATTTTTGATTCGATACCCGTCGAACTCTTAATTATTCACAACATGCAGCGATTCCTCCGTCGTCTGGTATAAACACTTCCAATTGTCACATTCATTTTAAACACTAAGACGCAAAATTCGCACGAAACGAACGGGGCTCTGACAAATGGACGGTTTATAAATCGTAAATAGGAGCAACGCGTTGAAAACTGATCGCGTGGTGATGCTACAAGGTCAGAAGGCAAATACTAGATGAGAGCGGGCCAGCTCCACCGAAGTCCCTTGAGGCGCAAAAGTCTGTTTGTCGAAACGAATTACAAAGCTTGCTCTGCATCTGTGTCGAAACGAATGCTTACAAAATTTCAGTTTCGAAAACGCCTTTGTCGATAAGATTTGCGCTCCTTGTAACCAGGATCTGCGGACATACAGACAGGATAGTTGTTACAAGCTTTATCCCCGCAGTTTGTGCCCCAATTTGATGATGTTTTGGATTGAGCGAGTTAGGTGTAGATTGTTTTATTGTTCATTCATTAAACGTGTAGGTATATCGTACCGGTTTGCGAATTTGCAGAAGTAAAATTCACTCAGCTCCACGTTTCAGCATCAAGTTTTGAACTCGCTGAAGTTTTCGGGTAAGACGGGCTCAATTATCTCATACCGATTTCAAGGCGATATTATCATTAGTAGCGGCAGTCATTACTTTGTAGTTAAAAGCGCGAACGTGAAATCTTGTAACAATTCCAATTTCTGTAGTTTTCAACCGATTAATTTGATCATATTTTCAGAGAGTGTGATGGTTAGAATGTAGATGGTTCCTTATGGGTATCATTGCTCACAAATCAATACATCAATCTGCGCAGTTGCAAAATTATAGTCTTCAACCGCATTTCCGTCCTGTAAATTGCTCACATTCTACAACCTTCAAACATGTTTAAAACAATTCAGTGAATCATTCTATTATATTATCTGTACGAGGAAGCTTTGTAAAAACTACTCTTGGGATGATTTCCGCAAACACTCGTGCATGCGCAGCAGCTACTGACTCGATATCAAGTTGAAATCGATATAAACTTATTAAATCGTATTTCCTCGACTCCGCTCTGAATCTGATCGAGATCGGGCAAGTAGGCTTCTTCTTCTTCTCCTTCTTATTCTTGGACAAATAAAAAATTGATGGATTTGTACGTTTGCGCAGCCACAGAATGCTATAATGATTTGTAATAGTTTGAAACGACAGGAAATATCTATTGTTCTAGTACTGCCTAACCCGGACATTCCTTGAGAAAATAATCAAAATCTTATGGAAACGACAGCCACTGTGTGTGGCGTGTTTAGTATTTGAGGACCCCTAATACGAAAACATTAGAATAGTCGTTTTGATGTGACATTTTGTTACCATCTTCAGGATTTAAAAATAGTGCCTCCGGTACCTGCAGATTTGGAAGTAAAAATAATTAATGAAAAGGAAAAATATATATACACACAGATATTTATAAATTTGGCAGATAAAGAAGAAAGAATATAGTTAATATTTCGGCGTATTGCCTTTTTCAAAACTTTTAGGAGAAACGAGAATGATACAACAGGTTGTTGTTGTGGGATTGGTTGCTTGATTTCTTCGATGATGCTTTTCATAACGAACCGGCAACAACAATTGATCTTGGGGTTGTATCCATTTTTTCTCCTTGCTTCATTTCCCAGCCCGTTGCACTTTATTGATTTAAATTGAGCCCAGGTGGTTTGTTGGCTCCCGAAATTCGTATGTGTGCCCTCTCCGATTGCTGAAGAAGCAGATCATTCCCCTTTGGCATGGTGCGTAAAACTTTTACGCCATAGCAGTCGTCAAATGAGGCTTGATGGGTCTGAGCGTGTACACTACAGGAAGCTACCGGGTCGGCCTTTTACGTTGGCAAATACACGACGCCTCTCAACATCCGGATGAAGAACCACAGGGCCTCAGTAAGCCAGACCCGGCTTTGGGGATTTTTACGCGTTGCTCTAGCGTGGAATGATTTATTGATCTGTGAGCGATGAAACTCATAGAGAACCATCTACCTACATTCGAATTTTTCCGGAAAATACCATCAGAATTGGGTGAAATCTGTACAAATTAAATTGGATGATACTATCATGCTGAAATAGATATGAGATTATCAGACCGTTTCTTCCCGACTATCCTCAAAATTTGAGCGAGATCGGACCACCACAGCCTAAGAAAATGTTGTTAGAATAATTTCAAGTATAGATTTTGGAAGCGATGGGGCCCCTTCTACAACCTAATTCGTAAATCCACTGATAATATGTATTAAAATCGGATGAAAAAGTGCCATTTAAGCTTGCGACAATGATTCATGGACACATGACACAACACACACGTAGACATACTGACAGCAAACGAAATTTGTTCAAAAAGGTCTAAAGGTAAAATGAATGTTGAAATTTTTTGATTTTGGCTAACATTTATTCAAAAGGAAGCTTCTTTCCAGCTGTAGGTTGACTTGGAAGCAATAAAGGAAAGCCTATTGCTACAGTACACATTAAATATATTTTGGTAGGAGAGAACCAAGTGTGAAGTATTGCAACAGATATCTACTTCGTAGCTTTCAATCTATCTTTATATTAAATATCCCGGTGGTGGTGGAGTGAAACACCTCACTACTCACTAGTGCCCATTCACTCGAATCTTTTCCAATCGGAAACGACTTTCGGACGTAAAGCAGCCGAAACCCTCAACCCTGGGAAACGGACTTTAGAAAGCTTTTAGGCGACCACTCTTCAGAGATCTGCCCATTTTACGCCTTTCCGAGATAATGCGCGATGCGTTCTTTTGTGAGCCCTTTTTATCTCGTTGCAATTGAATGAGAGACTGAATACGGTTCGAAAGACGTCCTTCGACCGGCGATAGCAAATCACGACTTGCCTCCGGCAAGAGGTCTTTGTGAGTGGAATCTTTGAAAGTGAAGTTGAATTTGCGAGAATATCTCCGTACAATCGCGTGAAGTATTTATAAAGACTATGTAGGTAAATAAATTTCGTATACTTTATTGTGCTACCGGATAACTATACCCACTTTAGTGGACGCATTGTTGATAGGTATGCGTTTTTGCGTTTACTACCTAGCAATAAGTATCTACCAGAAAACGAAGTTGACAAACAAAACTTGAGGAATCAAATTAGGGAATCGCCTACTTAACAATTTTGAAGGTAGGCTTTTATTCAACGTCCAGGATAATAAATACCTACAGCTATTGGTTACTGACTTGACTCAGTGATTCTCTCAACTCATTCGTGATTTATCAGTCGTATCCCAATGGGTCAGTTAGTCAATTAATAAAATGTGTGGGCCGAAAAAGGTTACCATTCAACGCTAGCCATTTATAATTTACGAACCTTACATTTAAAATGTTACTACATTGAAAGTGAATTAGTCATTTTGGTTGATTTGACCAGGAAAAAAAAATCAACCCACCTTTATTTTGCGTTTTAAGGTGCGTAGAATCCTAAAAACGCCGGAATTGATTACACCAACGTTCATTATTTTTGTATCCGATAGCCCTCAGGTGAATATCAACTCATAACATTACTTCAAACTGAGTAGCGAGATCGAGGGCACACACACACACACACACACACACACACACACACACACACACACACCACACACACACACCCTTTCTACGTATTTTTTCTCGCTGAATCGGTTGAAACCGTCAGCGAATCTCTATTTCAAAACTTTAACTCAATTCTGGACGATAATGAGCAAATTTTATCACCCTAATCGAGCTTGGAATGAGTGTGAGTGATGGTGTATTCTATCACCCTAATCGAGCTTTCTTTTTTCCTCAACATCTTTGGAAGTGAATCTAAAAACAAAAACCTGGACAGCTTAGCATCAATTTATTGATAATATTACTCGTACGTATTATAAAATCATATAATTTTTTAACGGGTACGTATTCCGTTATCTACGTAATTTTTCGAACAATCTTCAAGACTGCTTAATATTACGTTTAAAAAAATTTAATTTCAAAATAACAATGGGTCAGTTAGTCTATTAATAAAATGTGTGGGCCGAAAAAGATTACCATTCAACGCTGGCCATTAATAATTTACGAACCTTACATTTAAAATGTTGCTATATTGAAAGTGTATTAGTCATTTTGGTTGATTTGACCAGGAAAAAAAATCAACCCACCTTTATTTTGCGTTTTAAGGTGCGTAGAATCCTAAAAACGCCGGAATTGATTACACCAACGTTCATTATTTTTGTATCCGATAGCCCTCAGGCGAATATCAACTCATAACATTACTTCAAACTGAGTAGCGAGACCAAGGGCACCCCCCCCCCCCCCTCCTCAGGGGGGTATATGGATGATTTTGTTGTGTGCGAAATTGTATGTTACTCAAATCAGCTAAACAAAAGTCTTATGTCTTAAAACGGCATAATTATCAATTTGTCTAAATTTTTGCTGATCTTTAACAATGTTTTTTTCTGTTGGTTTCTACGTATTTTTTCTCGCTGAATCGGTTGAAACCTTCCCCGAATCTCTATTTCAAAACTTTAACTCAATTCTGGACGATAATGAGCAAATTTTATCACCCTAATCGAGGTTGGAATGAGTGTGAGTGATGGTGTATTCTATCACCCTAATCGAGCTTCCTTTTTTCCTCAACATCTTTGGAAGTGAATCTAAAAACAAAAACCTGGACAGCTTAGCATCAATTTATTGATAATATTACTCGTACGTATTATAAAATCATATAATTTTTTAACGGGTACGTATTCCGTTATCTACGTAATTTTTCGAACAATCTTCAAGACTGCTTAATATTACGTTTAAAAAAATTTAATTTCAAAATAACAATGGGTCAGTTAGTCTATTAATAAAATGTGTGGGCCGAAAAAGGTTACCATTCAACGCTGGCCATTAATAATTTACGAACCTTACATTTAAAATGTTGCTATATTGAAAGTGTATTAGTCATTTTGGTTGATTTGACCAGGAAAAAAAATCAACCCACCTTTATTTTGCGTTTTAAGGTGCGTAGAATCCTAAAAACGCCGGAATTGATTACACCAACGTTCATTATTGCTTCCGAGTCTACTAAAGTAGCGGAAGCATTGTTTTCACTTTCGGAATGTGAAAAATTTTTTGTCTCCAAAATCAAAAATTCCACTCGCATTTTGCGTTTTAGACCTTTCTGAACGATTTTGATTCCGTGTCTGTCTGTGTGTCTGTGTGTCCGTGTGTCTGTCTGTGTGGCTGTCTGTCTGTCAGCAAATCCTTGTTACGGGCAAAACTACACGAAGTTATTGTCCGATTTTGATGAAATTTTCAGGGATTGTGCGGGTTGGGGTGTAGATGGTCCCCTATAGGTTTCATGACCCCCGGATCAATATTAGCCTCTGCGCATGCGCAAACGTGAAATCCTTGTTACGCGCATAACTCCGGGAGTTCTTGACTAATTTCGATGAAATTTTCAGGGATTGTTTGGTTTGATGTGTGGATGGTCCCCTATGAGTTTCATGACCCCCGGATCAATAGTAGCCTCTGCGCATGCGTGAACGTTAAATCCTTGTTACGCGCATAACTCCGAGAGTTCTTGACCAATTTTGATGAAATTTTCAGGGATTGTTCGGGTTGGGGTGTAGATGGTCCCCTATAGGTTTCATGACCCCCGGATCAATAGTAGTCTCTGCGCATGCGCAAACGTGAAATCCTTGTTACGGGTATAACTCCGGAGGTTCTTGACCAATTTCGATGAAATTTTCAGGGATTGTTCGGGTTGGGGTGTAGATGGTCCCCTATAGGTTTCATGACCCCCGGATCAATGGTAGCCTCTGCGCATGCGCGAACGTGAAATCTTTGTTACGCGCATAATTCTGGGAGTTCTCGACCAATTTCGATGACATTTTCAGGGATTGTTCGGTTTGATGTGCAGATGGACCCCTATGAGTTTCATGACCCCCGGATCAATAGCAGCCTCTGCGCATGCGCAAACGAAATCCTTGTTACGCGCATAACTCCGGGAGTTCTTGACCAATTTTGATGAAATTCTCAGGGATTGTTCGGTTTGTTGTGTAGATGGTCAGCTATGAGTTTCATGACCCCCGGATCAATAGTAGCCTCTGCTCATGCGCAAACGTGAAATCCTTGCCACAAGCATAACACCGGGAGTTTTTGACCGATTTCGATGAAATTTTCAGGGATTGTTCGGACTTATTAGGTATATTTTATAGTTTGTTCAATAGTTGAACATGCCTACCTTTATTTTCTCAAGTTATGCTCCTGCATAACAATAAATTTACCCTAATTCAACATTTACTTCGCCTAATTGAACGAAGTTCTTCAGTCAAATAATAATTTTCAATGATCTATACAGTCATGTTATGGATACGAGGAACCTATGTGCCACACCCACTTTTTTTAAATGCTAAACCAAAATCTTAAGTGAACAAAAAACGTCTGCCAAGTGGGTGTGGCACATAGGTAGCTTCCTCGTATCCAAAACATGACTTTATAGATCATTGAAAATTATTATTGACTAAAGAACTTCGTTCAATTAGGTGAAGTAAATTTTGAAGTAGGGTAAATTTATTGTTATGCTGGAGCATAACTTGAGAAAATAAAGGTAGGCATGTTCAACTATTGAACAAACTATAAAATATACCTAATAAGTCCGAACAATCCCTGATAATTTCATCGAAATTGGTCGAGAACTCCCGGAGTTATGCACGTAACAAGGATTTCACCTTTGCGCATGCGCAGAGGCTACTATTGATCCGGGGGTCATGAAACTCATAGGGGACCATCTACACATCAAATAAAACAATCCCTGAAAATTTCATCGAAATTGGTCGAGAACTCCCAGAATTATGCGTGTAACAATGATTTCACGTTTGCGCATGCGTAGAGACTATTATTGATCCGGGGGTCATGAAACTCATAGGGGACCATGTACACATCAAACCGAGTAATCCCTGAAAATTTCATCAAAATCGGACTTTAACTTCGTGTAGTTTTGCCCGTAACAAGGATTTGCTGACAGACAGACACGGAACCAAAATGGTTCAGAAAGGTCTAAAATGCAAAATGCGAGTGGAATTTTTGATTTTGGAGACAGAAAAATTTTCAATTTCCGAAAGTGAAAAAAATGCTTCCGCTACCTTGGTAGACTAGGAAGCAAAAAGCAATCCTATCTACTTAAACAGAACCGAAAATAATCTTTGTGTTGATTTTTTGAACTTTTGAGAGGTAAGGTAACAGTAACAGTAGCTATAGCCTCCTACTGCTGACTTCCTACTTTTTCTTTCCCTGTTTTCCATCTAGTATTAAAGCCACTATTCCTTTACATTCCAGATTCCATTAAAAGTGAGAAATGGACCCAAAGATTTGTTGGTGAGTTCTTTGACTAGTAAGAAAATCGACCAAAGAAAAATATTAAAACCAATTTTTTTAAGCTAGTGAGAAAACATTTGCCGATATTTCGATATTCGATCGGAATTGAAGTATCGATACTCGTTTATTTTTGAAGGGCCCAGTGTCGATACTCAACGGTAAAATACCCATACCTACGCGCCCGTCACCGAACGTGATCTGACGTTCCTAGGGTGTTCCGATATTGTCGATATCAATAAATATCGATATTTTCTATATTATATCGATATAAGGATTTCGATATTATCGTCATATCGAAAGATTTAGGTGAATATCGGATTTCGATATTGCATTATTTTGAGTTAGCTATTTTAATAAAAATTCGGGTTTTCAATCGCAAATGGCAATGATATTAGTTTGATCCAAATACATTTTTTTAAATAAAGAAACTAAAATTTCATTCTGCCCATGTATGCATGTAAGTTTTGCTAAATATTATCTTTGGGTGAAAAGGTTTGTTTTTCAGTTATGCCTATTCCAACAGCACATTTGCAATATAAAGTTTTAAAAAATGTACCAGAATTATTTCTGTTTTCGTACTGGAAATTCACTGTGTGATTGTTTTGGATAACTTATATTAGCTAAACTAAAAAAAAATGTTTTCAACCAAATTTTACAGTAAGGAATGAAAATTGCTTCCAATTTATATCAATTTACCCAATTTTCTACGTTATAATTCATTATAAAATCAGTTTAAGATTGTAGTAATATAATCACGTGAATACAAAGAGTTTTGTCATATAATTGTGAGCAATCATAAAAATTGCGTAATATCATTCGATATTGCTGATATCGATATTTTGTTGCGATATTATCGATGAGTCGATGTTGATGGTTAATATCGTTATCGATATCGAATATCGGAAGACCCTCGATATCGGAACAACCCTAGACGTTCCCGCTACCGTGAGTGTGAATCGAAAACAGGAACGGCACCGAGGCGACCGCCTGTGGGTCCCTCCGCCTACCTGCTCGTATCGGAGAGCGGCATGTCTCGACCTGTCTTCTCAGGTCCTTGTTCGGGCGGGCGGTCTCGACCAGTCTTCGTTCCGCGTTCGGGCGTGGCGGTCTCCGGCAGTCTACTCCGTTCCGTGTTTCGCGCGAAAGTGTTTCATCATCCATCTATTCGGAACTCGAATCTTCATGGATTGGTTCAGCGGAATGCGGGAACACGCAAATACATCGGTAAGTACCAAGTTTTTCCTACAAAATCTCTAATAACAAGTCATATAGGTCGAGATTAGGTAGGTGCCGCATGTTTAGGAAGTCCCATGCAATGATTCCCTTTCAGGCTTTTCTCAGACCAAAATCGTGGAAAAAAACCAAAAGTTTTTCTTTAGTCTGCTAGTGCGCCTTTTTTCTCTCGAACCATGTACGTTCTTCAAGTTTTATAATGCACGTATAAATTCGCTAGTGTGGTTGTAGCTTACACTACATTTCAGTTTAACGATTATCCGTAGTTGAACACGGAACATATTGCGTAGTTGAACATATTTGCCAACTAGACTATTCCTACAATGTGCAAACATGCTACCTACGAGTTTAACGATTATCCTTAGTCGAACGCTTCGAAACAGCCAACACATCGAAAATAGTTCCCTGATCATACGTATATTTGCCAACTAGAGCCTCAATGAGCAAACACGTTCTTAAATATTTATTATGCACGTATAAATTCACTAGCGTGATTGTTGCTTGCACTTAGGGACGTTCCGATACCGCTTTCGGTACGATATTTGGTATCGATATCGATACAGTATCGAAAGAAATGTATCGATATGGGTAGTATCGAATGACAAAGTAAATTTAATTGACTCGGAACCTCGAAAGCAAACAATTCCAGACAAAACTAGACTTTGTGACCACACAAGAGTATAACAATACAAAAGGAAATAATATAATAATAAAATGATACATATAATATATGCAGGAAAATAATATACAGGTAGGTAATACAAAAATAAAAAACGTAATAGTATAAGTAGGTAATATAAAAAGGGGTCTGAATAAAAGATTAATCCTACCTATTGCTTCCGAGTCTACTAAAGTAGCGGGAGCATTGTTTTCACTTTCGGAATGTGAAAATTTTTTTGTCTCCAAAATCAAAAATTCCACTCGCGTTTTGCGTTTTAGACCTTTCTGAACAATTTAGGTTCCGTGTCTGTCTGTGTGTCTGTCTGCGTGTCTGTCTGTCTGTCAGCAAATCCTTGTTACGGGCAAAACTACACGAAGTTATAATCCGATTTTGATGAAATTTTCAGGGATTGTGCTGGTTGGGGTGTAGATGGTCCCCTACGAGTTTCATGACCCCCGGATCAATAGTAGCCTCTGCGCATGCGCAAACGTGAAATCCTTGTTACGCGCATAACTCCGGGAGTTCTTGATCAATTTCGATGAAATTTTCAGGGATTGTTCGGTTTGATGTGTAGATGGTCCCCTATGAGTTTCATGACCCCCGGATCAATATTAGTCTCTACGCATGCGCAAACTAAATCCTTGTTACGCGCATAACTCCGTGAGATCTTGACCGATTTCGATGAAATTTCCAGGGATTGTTCGAACTTATTAGGTATATTTTATAGTTGAACATGCCTACCTTTATTTGCTCAAGATATGATCCTGCATAACAATAAATTTACCCTAATTCAATATTTACTTCGCCTAATTGAACGAAGTTCTTTAGTCAATAATAATTTTCAATGATCTATACAGTCATGTTTTGGATACGAGGAAGCTATGTGCCACACCCACTTGGCAGACGTTTTTTTGTATCCGATAGCCCTCAGGCGAATATCAACTCATAACATTACTTAAAACTGAGTAGCGAGACCAAGGGCACCCCCCCCCCCTCCCCTCCTCAGGGGGGTATATGGATGATTTTGTTGTGTGCCAAATTGTATGTTACTCAAATCAGCTAAACAAAAGTCTTATGTCTTAAAACGGCATAATTATCAATTTGTCTAAATTTTTGCTGATCTTTAACAATGTTTTTTTCTGTTGGTTTCTACGTATTTTTTCTCGCTGAATCGGTTGAAACCTTCCCCGAATCTCTATTTCAAAACTTTAACTCAATTCTGGACGATAATGAGCAAATTTTATCACCCTAATCGAGGTTGGAATGAGTGTGAGTGATGGTGTATTCTATCACCCTAATCGAGCTTTCTTTTTTCCTCAACATCTTTGGAAGTGAATCTAAAAACAAAAACCTGGACAGCTTAGCATCAATTTATTGATAATATTACTCGTACGTATTATAAAATCATATAATTTTTTAACGGGTACGTATTCCGTTATCTACGTAATTTTTCGAACAATCTTCAAGACTGCTTAATATTACGTTTAAAAAAATTTAATTTCAAAATAACAATGACATGTAATTACAGTGGCTGCGTTAACTTATATTAGTTAGGAACTTGTTAAAGGAAAGAGGCAAACAGCCAGTAGGGTGAGGCCGTATAAGGATTTTCTGGAATATAAATATTGGAAATATGTGACCCTTCCCTACTATTAATGCAGCGGGAAAATTCTGCTGAAAATTTTGTATTATAAAATCAAGTCTGAAATTAAATATAAACATTCAACTTAAATTAAAGCTGTAAAAAAATGACCTGCGTCTGGTAATTAATTAAACTTTGTTCTTTGACTGCAAAATTTGGCTTGCACAATTATTTCGGGTTTTATCGAGCTGAGGTGACCGTCTCCGGAACTGTGCACCTAAATGTTGTAGTAATCATGTCGTTAGGTATTCACCAAGATATTCTCGTGGGAATTCAAGCGAAACATGGAGAAACCAAATTTATGGGACCACTTAAACCCGGATTATTCAGGTTTTCGACACTTGTGGTTCTTAGGGGCACTAAAAATGCCACCGAAATTGATTTACATTCATCTTCCACGACTTACATTTTTCTTTTTTCTTCTGATTTACATTATATTATGAATTAGTGCACAATTTATTTCTCTAATATTCTTGGATTCTGAGAAAATATAAGATAGCGATTCGAGCCTGGCACGTCTTGAATGTTTTGGGGTAGCAACTGATCATGTAAGTCTAGTAGTCCCTAAAAAGCTCTATAGGGAGCCTCACATACAAGGCCTCTTTTTTGTTTTTATCAGAAAACAAGTTCAAAAATATTGTTTTTGTCCTCATTTTTGGGGTTCAGTTCCACTTTCATAGTGGTTTTGATCTCGCAAAACCCACGAAAACAAAGTCCTAATGTCGTAATGTTTTTCACGTGTTTAAGACTTAAATACCTGTGGATAACGGATCTGTAAACAACGTCCGCTCAAAAAAGGCCAGAAAAATCAATAAAATTAATTTTTTTTCTTTTCAGAAACTGAGTTATTTTTTTAAGCAACCGCAAGTGTCAATGAAAAATCATTTTTTCGTGAAAAGGACTTAATACCCATTGTACAAGATGGGACATTTCAACCGGTAGAATTTTCACACGTTCTAGCAACTTTTCTGAGCAATATGGTTAAAATTTAGTACTGTTCTCTAGATAGTGGATCAGATTATCATAATGGTTAATTTTAAACGACAGTTACTTGATGACTCTAAGAGGGTATCTGGTTAGGTTGTAGCTGCCACTTTTTTCCATTCCGGTCAAACTTCATTTTTGAAGTCCCTAAACACAGAGTTTTCACTTGGCAAACCTTGTGAGGATTTCCTGAGTTTGGGTAGTTGTAGAAGGTTTAGAGAATTTGAAAATACGTTTAATAATAATAAAATGCTGAACAACCGTTTTAATAACTTGATGAACATAAAAAATAGAAATAAACGAACGCATTATAATCGGTTTGGGCTTGGATTCGTTGTCCTCACACATACAAATATGTCAGATTCCGACCACTAGCATAAAATATTGTTTGACGTTCTCAAGTTGATCAATATATTGACTCATTTGCTAGGCCCACGTTTCATTGAATTTGTTAAATGTCTTCAGGCTGTACAGTATGCAGTTCATTATTTTTTGTGCATAATGCAGGATGTACAGTAAATTGGAAGTTATCTATAGAACCGTAGTGATGTGAAGAAATGAAGTCGACTAACTTCGTACTCCACTTACTTCCAAAACCTGAAGGGGTAGTATAAATACAACGAAACGTTAGTGTAGCACTCAGTCTAATTATTCAACAGCCCTCGATAACCCTAAACAATATACGCACACATTCTGTCAACGATCAGTATTGGAGTCGGCTGTTGAGGGTACAAGCTTAATTGAATGATTCAACATGAAAACATTTCTTATTGTAATGTTGTACGGGTATAACGATGTAAATGTGCAGGTTCTCAAAAATGTTTAATAATTTTTTGGCATCAGATTTGAGTTGGACGCCCAGAAAAACCATATCGTACAAAGTTTTTGTTGAAGTATTCGTAGGATAAGAGGTTTTTGCGCTTCTTTGAGGGTTTGGGACCAATGTGTGACGCAAGGCTAGACGAACTTCAGAGGGCGTGGGAATGGCCCTTAACACGAAGAAGATCTGATCTCCGATTAAATTCTGAATAGAGATAACACTATTGATTCTCCTTGCTATAGCATCAGTAGACTCATTCCCACGGATAGGTTCTTTGAAGGATTGGCACCCACATAAAAGTAACTGCAGTACCAAAAGTTGTGGTTTGGTGCAGTGATGTACGGAGTCTTAGTATTTGGGACTCGTCGAAATAAGAGTCCCCAATAGCCTAAATGGTACTTAGTGAGTCAATGCTGATCACATAATTCCCAATTCCCAACACCTGGCAATGTTGAAGGGTCTGTCACAGCCCACAACTCAGCTGTAACAGTAACATTTAAGCAGGGATTGTTCGGTTTGATGTGTAGATGGTCTCCTATGAGTTTCATGACCCCCGGATCAATAGTAGCCTCTGCGCATGCGCAAACGTGAAATCCTTGTTACGCGCATAACTTCGGGAGTTCTTGACCAATTTCGATGAAATTTTCAGGGATTGTTCGGTTTGATGTGTAGATGGTCCCCTATAAGTTTCATGACCCCCGGATCAATAGTAGCCTCTGCGCATGCGCAAACGAAATCCTTGTTACGCGCATAACTCCGGGAGTTATACAGTCATGTTATGGATACGAGGAAGCTATGTGCCTCACCCACTTGTTTTCAGTTTTCTTGCTCGATTACACCGATTTGTTTTTCAATGAATTGCCCAAAATTAAGAATCGTAATATTTTTGGAAATATGAAGCGAATGAATCGAGGTATTCAAATATTTTCGGTACTCCTCATCATTACATGAAACGAATACCACCGTTGGATTTCCTTAAACAACCTTTTATGGAAACTCAAACTTCCTTCAGTGAATAGCAACTAACAGTTGATTAATGTACGACCCTAGCCGGCTTAAATAGGGGGAACGCTTAGAAAATCTACATCGGAATCAAGCGATCCTTCTTTGAACCAACGTTCAACCACCGCCGGTTTCCAATCAAACAGCCCCATAAAATCTGATGGGTTGTTATTATATGGAATTATAATATGTTTTTTAAACACCTCAAGTAACGGGAGGCGTTCCACTATGTTTATTAAAGAACTGATTGGTTTTTGGTTGATATGTCATGATTAATCCTACGCAACAAGGCCTACGTCACATTTTGTGTAATATAACTTATACTGAGGGGAAATCCGTGCTTCGCTCGAAATATAACATGGCTGTCGAAAGCTTCTCCAGTTGTCATCATTTTCTGCCACTAACAAGCTGCCTGTTGGTAACCATAATAACAAAAGTTCTCTAGTCAAGAAACTGAAATTTTACAGGAGAAGCGAAAATCTATTTTTCCACTCTTCAACTCGAAATATATTGAACCAAATCGCCAAAAAAAGCTATGTAACTGGAAACTACAATTTTTAAAGAAAATCTTGAAATGTTAACTATACAATGTTTAGAACGGCGGCTTCATTCCGAATTTCCTCATAGAAAATATGGTACTTCACATACATGTAATCAAGTATGGCCAGCAAGTCCTTTTTTTTTTTTTTTTTTTTTCCAATGGCTGGCCGATTTTGAAGCTCTCGAAAAAGGGTCCCATTCCAATAACGGTATTGATTAATAGGCCTTCTTTGAATATTTTCCGTTTCTTCCACTGTTCCAATTCGATCAATTCGATCAGAGTGAGGCGAGTCTTGATGTTTGGAAATTCGGCTCTTCATGATATGAAGATATTATCTGTGCCCAGGATAACGTGCTGATTGTCAACCCTGTCGTCTTTAGAGATTTGCCACTAGATTTAGCCATGTCTTTGAAATTAGCAGAGAGCATTTTGTCGGTTTGGAATGGTTGAGCACACTTTGCTTCGCTAATCGTGTCTGCTACTTCATCTGGGACCATAACTTTACACACTTTCTTCTCGATGACAACCCTCTCCATGGCAACGCTTCAATTATGAGATTATGATCAGTAGTGGCTCCTGCCCAGAAACCCTGGATGTACACCAAGGGTGTAAGGTACAACCACGAATTGAACGTGAGATAAAAATGTTCTTTTCTCTGCCAAATACAAATTTCAACTACCAATATGCAATAAATCTTTTCCACTTTCCCAGCTTCAAATCGTGAAACAATCGACTCAATCCTACCTTTAAAAGAAGTTCACTAGTAGGTACGTACATAGGTACCTAAAAACATTGAAAATTTTGAAATGATTGTCTATGATTGATTGTTGCATGATTGAAATTCATAACTGCCCAGCAAGAACAGTAATGGAGTTGAAAGCCAATTCTATTTTTAACCCAAGCCTCACATCAGCAGAGCCTGTCGACCGTTTAGTAGTAATCAGGGTTGAATTTGCGATTCATGGAACGATTTTTGTTGTAGTCCTACCAGTACTGGCATTGGGCGCCCCTCATCGCAAATAATCACTCTATGCTCCACTGACAATTTAGTGAACTCAGAGTTCAGTCACCGGAGTTGGGGACTATCAACTGATAAGTGATTAGATGCTCGAAATCTAGTGGGTGAGCAGACCAATTTTTTCCTCTACGAGGAGTGCTCCCTGAAATTTTTGGCGCTCTCACTGGTTCATTCTTTGGACCCAGATAGAATCAAACGCTATGTCCTCCGTGCAAGCTCCTCCCATTCAGCATGCAAGATGGATGTTAGAATATATTAGGTAAACAGTGAGAGCTGGATGTTGAAGCGTCAGTTCGAGCAGAAGTATGAGGAGGGGCTAAGAAGCTACATGGCTCGTAGAAAGCTACACAGGCAACGAGAGACCGCGATTCCGTAAAATGAAACCCAAAAAGTCCAAATAATCTGGTGATCACAATATAGCTTGTCATCACCCACCTCTCTTTGTCAACACTATCCCCTGCCCACTGACGACTAATGATGAGTACCTTCCCCACCTATTTTTGTGAACTAATTATTTCAGATATGAAAAAATTCCTTTCGATACTAATTATGAAAACTTATAATGGTACAGGAGGCAGATTACCTTGACAAGATAATTAAGAGGGTCACGAAGCAAAAGAGTAAGGTGTTTAGTTCATTTTGACGAGTGGCTAGTTCATTAAAAATATTCCTAAGTAGGTTTCCTTCATTAATATTAATAATACTGTTAACAGGTATCATTCATAGGTACTAATAATTTAGAAAAGAAGGATGATATTAAAAAGATTAATAATTATTGAACTTCTAATTTCGTAATTGTGACAGTCTTTGCATTGATTAAGATTATGGTATCACAATTGTTTCGCATTTCATATTTGGATGCCGATTAGCATTTCAAGACGAAATTTACTGCTAATACAATTTTGGTTCATTATGCACAAAATAAAATAAATAAAATTAAATTAAGAATAAATAAATCCTTGCAAATGTGTTGGTTCACGTTCTAGGGTAAGTAGAACCAAATGAACCTGTTGCCACCTTAGGATTCAACGAAGATTAGCAAACATAATTAGTATAAAAGATTTGGGATTTACTTTCATAACTTTGTGAGGGATTACATCAAATTGTGAAACCAAAGGTAGACAAATATCTTCCGGTGGGTGTTTGGTTAGAACACAGAAGCTCTTTCTCTGTATAAGGAGGCGAGGAGCGGCTTTAACAACCCACGGCACAAGCCTCAATAATCAATCACTCACGCCGGGCTCCTATTGAGTGTCAACATTTGAAAAACGTCTAGTGATTACCTGGTCTCGCTCTTCTTGTTATGTTTAAACTAGTTTTTATATTTTGGTTTATTATTTTGAATAATGACCATTTGTAATCGGCCAAGAAGTAAACCAAAAACATTTATGAACCATCCCGAAAATCGTGTAAAAAAATCTCCGTCCGTGCTATGCTACGAAACCACAAGGGTGAATCAAATATAAACAATACTGTATTTTTCAGAAATGCACTTTAATTTTGAAAAAAACAAAAATTAATTTTTTTTAACAGATGTCTACAACATTGCCTTCTACGAGTAATTTGGAAATACATTTTTCTCAGCGTGTAAATAATAATTATTATTGTCCAATATAACAATTATTGTCTAATGCCATCAATGTAGAAAGAGTCAGGTCTTGTCTGTAGTCAATTGCGCACGTAGGCTTCAACCTCATCATCGCTGTGGAACTTATTCCCTCCCAAAGCTTCCTTAAGGGGACCTAACTCATGGAAGTCGCTGGGAGACAGGTGTGGACTGTAAGGAAGGTGTTATCCCAACCCAGTTGCCCTAATTTTTCTGAAGTCGTGGTTCGCTGTATGGGAACGAGCATTGTCGTGGAGAAGACTCACTTCTCTCATTGGTGGGTCTCGTCTTAAGCGTCGGTCTGCAATTCTGACTTCACGCAAAGTGTCACAGTAATAAGCAGCATTTATTGTTTTCATTCAGCATTTTATTCCTGCAAGAAATCAAGATGTAGCAGCACTGTTAATGTTTTCCGCAGTAATGCTGATTTTCAACACGTTCATGACACCCCCCACTGTTTAACATTCTAGCTCTCGATAATGTCTCCTCCACGAACAGTTCATCTCCTCAATATTTCGATAAGTTCAACTCCTTCTATAGCTAGAATGTGATCACAGTATATTGCGCAGTTGACGGAGTACCTCCTGCTCAGTCATCGTCAGGGCTGCTGAGAGGGTCGAGGAGGCTTGTTAAGCGCATCCCCCACTCCGGAAAACCAACCCTACACCCCACAATGCGGTAACTTTCTTCCATCGCTACAGAGCTTGCTCGTTTATATTTGATTTACTCTCGTACAGAACGAAAGTTAATTAAACTAGGGCCAAAATTCACATCTGAATTATCGGCATCGATCTCAGTCAACGCTAAAGGCTGAAGTAGAATGGCTAAAATATCAAAAACCTGAATGCCAAAAACTTTCAAAATAACTCGATTGTTTCTATGTTCGATTTTGATATATGTGCCGTCACAGAATCAAATGAGCTCAACCGGACCACGTATCTCCATCAGTCCACTCTCTCTAAGGGATTTAACTTTAACAGCACAAGGAACAAAACACAAATTTGTGTTTTTATTCATATTTATATGAATCTACTTTTACACAGTAAAAATCGCCTAGTGCCATGCGAGGATCGCATCAGCTGGTATAATTGTTGCGGAATTACGTTTCAAGAGTTTCTTTTGAAATCGAGTATTTAAAGTCTTATGTAATATGATTGTGGACAAGTGAAGCGTAAGTAGGTAGGTAGGTCCGACGAGGAATGACAGAAACTCCTACTGAGTGAGGTGCAGCTGAAGTTCTTTTCAAATACCTTCTGCTGGAAATGATAGGATTGTACTAGGCCAAAGCTGAGGATAATTGGAGTAGATATCAAACTGCGGCACTAGTTAGACCTAGAACTTTCCTTTTGATTAACATTAAAAGGTAAATCTGAAGGGTTGAATTATTAAAAATCCAAAATCAAGTCGAATTCAGTCATTTTGGGAATGGTCAATTAATATTTGTCAAAAACGGAGTAAGTTAGAACGTTGTTTATATTTCCACGAAAGTAAAGAGTTACACAGTTAAATCGATTCCGACGGTTAGGTCATGAAACAACCGCAACAGCAAACATGAACTCGATGATGATGACCTAACCTTCGAAATCGATTTAACTGTGTAACTCTTTACTTTCGTGAAAATATAGACAACGTTCTATCTTACTCCGTTTTTATTGAAATGGGTTTCCACAACTTCGTCGCGAGTGACTTAGTCCATAATTTTTGGTAGGTTTTTCCTATATGCAAAAGCTACCAGTCGGTCAACTGCTACTATCACTAAAAATTTGAAATCTTAAATCGTCAATGTATTTCTAGGCTTCATTCTCTGTAAGATTTGCGCATATGTCAAACGTAAGATGTACAAAGCAGCGTTGTATCGTTTCCAAGTGTAGGTACCGATTTTGCTCAACATTGAAGGGTATTTCGGAATTTCTAACCCTCTTCCTCATTTATGAGTTCCTCAAATCATTAGGTGGAGTTATTTGACATCATTTAAAACATTTTAATGATCTGCGCATCCATTTTAATATATGATGCTACATTCAACTCTTCGAACGTTTCATCCTATCGTCCCATCTTTATTGATGCCCCTCAACTGGGATCACCCGATCGGAAACCAGTCAGAGCCCCGAAAGACCACAATGTCAAAATCTTTGAAGTACTTATGCTCCCGTCCCTGCATTCCAAACGCGGTCATCCCCGAGGTGGAGGGGCTTTTCTCATTAATTATGTCTCCCGCGTAAACCGGTTCAAAACCCCAAGTAACTTTCCGAGAGTCGCATCGCCGGATCGGTTTTTTGATATGTACAAACCGCCAAGTGATTAATTATTTCAAAATGGTAATTTCCAGCTCTCTAACTCTCTCCTGGGGATTTCAATGTAAGCGATCCGTCTTATGTTTGTCAAGATTTTATTTACAGCCCGACCGGATAACATTGCAGAAAGCCACCGTAATTATCGACGTTCGCTGATATACCGTGACTTCTTTATTCCGAAGATTTTATAGAAGAATGCCTATCGAACAGGTTCAGATGGCTCTTTTTACGGAACTGAGATGAGTGAAAATTAAATCAGGAGCGGTTTTGGTTATGAAGCGCTTGCTTGTATAATTTCGCAATCTTGATTATAGAGATACGAATCAACCTTGAATATAAATTATACATTATAGGATCGGTTATTTATTAATTTTGCGAGGACTTAACTTGCTAAAATTACTTGAAACAAATCAAGATGGTAGGCTGTAAGGCTCGTTTTGGGAGAAAGGTGTCAGCAAGGGTTTTCCTGAATTAAGATTCCCAAATTGGAGGTTCGAAGGGAACACGGAGGATGCCATTAAGTTGGAGAAAGAAATGCCAGGAAGTTTATCATCTTGCTAGCAAGAGTCAGTCAGACTTAGTTGACGTCACCTCAGCTTTTGGTTACCAACAGTTTTATAACTCAACAGGGCAGTGAAGCAGTGGCGTAACGTTTTTCAGCGGGGCCCCCGCGCAAAAAATTTTCTGGGCCCACCAATTAATGTTTTTTTTGAGAAGCGTGCACTTTTTCAACGGTCATCGTACAATACGCTACGATAACCTAACTAAAAATACATAATATAATATAACAATTTAACCTACCATTACGATAGGGATGGGACATCGAAGGTGCAACATCGATTATGGCTACTACCGATCGCTTCTTGATAGTATTCTGAGGATTTTGTTGGTTCGTTCGTTCAGCGTTTGTGAGTGAACATTCCATAAAGATGTCTCCAATTAAGCGGTGGCGCTTTAAAATACCAACGCCAAGTCTGCCAGATGCAGCATGACGGAATGAGCAAATTTTCAAAGTAACTCGTTTAGCAGGAGGAAAAATTACGCAAAAACCGACGATTTTATTTTCTGACTTTGATTTCTCATTTTAATTTCAAAAATTTTGAAAGCTGAAGAATTTTTTTTTTTTTTTTTTTTTTTTGCGAATTTTGCCAATCTACCTTGTTTTATAATCTTCAAACTGCTCTATTTTGAACGGATTGAAATATTTCCAATCCGATTTCACCATCGTGTTCTGCGTGAAAAAACCTTTATAAAAGAGAGTCACCTGCTTGGGTGATTCATCTTCTTTTTCCACGTTAGGTAGCAAGCAGACTAGATGGAATTGTTTCTGTGAACCAAAGAGAAAACCAAACCAAAGAGTAAACCAAACCGATGTTAGCGGAGCCAACACATCGATATATTGATTTATCGAACATGTGGCATCGATGGCAAAACATCGTAATATCGAAGCAAAACATTGGTATTTCGATGATATCGATGTCGATGTCCCATCCCTTGTACCCACCTTCGCAACTCTGACACCTTAGCTACTTAACACCCTTCCTCACCTGGTTATAAATGAAACCAAAAGATGATTGATCAATGAACCTACATTACCGTTGATGTTTATAAACTTGATGTTACATAATGGAATTTTTCTGTGTATCGTTAGTTCCGCTTTATTCTTTAAAATTAAAAAAAATGAATTTTGCTAGAGCTGGCCCGTTCCCGGGCCCCCTTGTAGCCCCCCCCCCCCCCGCATCGCGGGGTTTGCGGGGGTGTACGTTACGCCCCTGCAGTGAAGTAGGAATCCAACAATAACGGGCAAAGAGCGAAAATAGAAATGTTTGTTAGTTACGTTATCACTGTCATCTCGCCGTCATTTTAAGGGGAAATTCCTCTTGACATCATCTAAATCATGGATTCCCAAACTGGGGGGGGCGTGATGGCGGTTCATGGAGTGCGGGAGACCATTCGACCGTTTTTTGGGAGAACATCGAGCCAACTCCAGAAGCTATGCAAGAAGAATTTTTCGAAGTAAAAAGTGATTCTTCTGCCAAATATGACTTCGAAAAAATGGCAAAGTCAACAGTTTGGATCGAATACTTCCAAGTTTATCACAAAGTGTTACAGGAAACTCTTCGGTTATTTTTGCCTTTTTCAACCATCTTGTGTGAAGAACCATTCTCAACACTCGTCTCAAGAATCAGAATAATATTGTCAGCTAGTGACCCACATTGTCCCCTTACCAAAAAGTACACCAAGAATATCAGATCTAATAAAGAAAATGCAAGCCCATCCACCTCATTAACATTAACTCATTTTTATCTTGAAAGCTTCCCTATAAAAGCTAGGTACGCGTTATCAAATCGTTTTCTGTATAAATAACGAATAAAAAGTGATTTTCAGCTCAAAACTTAAATTTGTTTTCAGACCTCTCTAGTAATTAGTAATGTAAGGGAGGTGTGGGAGGCTTTAGTTTTACCACAAGTGGGCACGGTACTAAAAGTTTGGGAACCTCTGATCCAAATAATGGTTTAAACTTTGAATTGACGTTTTATGGAAACGATAAAAGTCGATATTCATTGGTAGCAGTGTAACCGTTGATTACATTGGTGAAACCCGTTTGTTTTAAATCAACTTTCAAACCTCTGGATAGGGATTATTGGTAAAACCGATCCCTAGTGGCTTTTTTGGGTTTTAGGGCTTGTTGAGTTGGTTTGTCTGTGAACCCTATTTCTGAAAGAAATCTCGTGCATCCCATCACTGTTTCTCCGTTTTGAATATCATTCCAAGAAGAAAATTAAAATCATCTTGTGCCAAGAGTACGATATTATTCCGAGTGCTCGAGTACGAGTTCGCGAGCGTAGCTCTTTGGAATAAACGATTGCGATGATAGTGAATAAATTGAAGGAATGTGGCGTACCGGAGCCCCAGGGGATTGAAGATAATCGGACTCTGAGTGGGAAATTACTTCATACAGCGTATAAACGAGAGGGCTCGAGAAAAATTGACGCGATCTTCACATTTTTTCAACAAATTAATATGTATGTACTCGCATCTTGACACAATGATTGCGTAATGAGAGAGGTAATTACTTAATAATTTTGCATTTCATTGCCGTTTATTAAGCCCGTCCTCAGTCGTAGCAATAACGGTTTTTTTTTTTTTTTTCCTTTCTTGGACCGAAGAGTGAATGGAAAGTCTCGCTGTATCTCTCCGTCACGCTAGTATAAACTTCGGCCTTTCAAAATTGCCATCCGATCTTATATTGTCCCGAGGACAGCCAAGGAGCATTTTGTACAGAGTTCAATTGTGTACGTTTGCATCTAGCAAGTTTTTGTTAAGGTTTCACTGGTTAATGTAACTTAATTTGGTTTCATCTAGTTGTAATTTTACAATATTAGAAATGTGTACTTAATGTAACTCATAATGTAACATCATCTAGTTGTAATTTTACAATATGAGAAAAAGGTCGGTCAACATAGATCTTGCATCTCTTATACAAGTTTTAGCGTAAATATGCTTTAGCCGGGACCTAACTGCAGAAAAACGTCGAATGAGATTGGATAGATCCATTGCTAGGAGGTGAAGTCCGGTAGCGACCAGTATTCTACCATATACATATTAGAAAAATCAATAATGCAAACATCATTGATTCAAAAGTTGGTGCTTGAACAGAATTTTTATAACGTTTCTTGAGCTGGTTCAGATATCTTGTACGGGAATGAGCAATAATTGCTCATTAATTATTAATGATCGATACCAATGCATTCTACTAGCAAGTTTTGGAACTAAACAGTTCAACTCACTAGCAACACATTAGTTTACTGTAATCTATCACATGACTGAATAGATCACATGGCTGTGTTGTTCCTCGATTTATGGCTGAATATATAGAAGAAGCTGGACCCTGAGCTTTGTTGCGCACTACTGCTAGCACTACTGAATATATTCGTGTTCCTTTAATTCTAGCCGTATGCTTAAGCAGAAAGATCTGTGGGTACAGTTTATCATTATTTTCAATACTGATTTTTCCCTTTTTCCAGGTAGGTGTGCGAAAACTAGCCTTTGAAAAATATGAAATACGCATGACAAGGCACGAGGTTCCGACAGCTTCCTGAATTTTCAATTGAAATTAATAACCAGAAGCAATTTGGGCCTAAACCGAGTTCTAACGATTATTTTTAATTTGTCCCCAGGGGATCCATTATACGTCTATTTGTAGCTCGTTATACAGTAGCGATGGGCTGAGGTCGGAAGTCTTTATAAAGTCTAATCACATATCCAGAGGCGTTGGGCGCTCTGACCCTGGCGTGGAGCCCAGCGTCAATCCCACGTGTAGTTTTGGAGTTCCTGGAAATGCAGAACTGTGATGTGCAGAGGATACAGATCGGATCGAGATACTGCAAATGTTATCAAAGCAGAAGGATTTGAAAGAGGATGTAGTCTTGAATTTGGCAGCCTCACAGTGTGGCTTGCGACATTTACAAGTAGGAAGCCAATAGGCAGGATATTGAAAATGTAATTAATTATTAATCCCACGGGTTTCGTGTTTATAGCTGTGACGGACGTGGATAGGTTCTCCTTCTTGTTTCTTGTCAATGCTGTGGCTGAGCATACAGCTGAAGCGTTTCACCTTCTATGGTACCATCTGGGTGTTTCCGGATTATCGTCTCAGGCCCTGAAGGGGCAACTGGTCTATTCCACCGTCTCATTGTTATATATCTGAATGGATATTGAACCACCCAAGGTCAGAAGAAATCTTGTGTTTCGTTCCCCACTGGATTTAGTTTTCCACTCTAAGACTGACTTGATAGCCGTCTGAACTCAGGAGTGTTCATGCAACGACCCTCAAATACAAGGACGTTCAGACAACTACCGTTAGCTTTAGGGTAATCGATCTAATTCTGAAATTTAGAATTACCCAAATTCTATTCCAGTTCTTCTACCAGTTCCAATGCAATTAAAAATACGACGGTCCTCAAAAAAATGAGTTACGTTTTGGAGACAAGATCGGCCAGCGGTGTTGAAAGAGAATCTGCACAATAAAAATGGTCGAGATGGGGGAATGACTCATATAAGTGTGGTAGAAAGTTCCACACCACCAGAGTTTCCAGTGAAATCTCTTTCAGTAGGATTAAATATTCGTTTTGTTCACTTTAAATGAGTTTTAATCCTCTACAGAAAACAGATAATCGGTTTGGGAATCATCAAGGTTTGAATATTTGGCGTTTGAACACAAACTTCAAGTAGTAGGTAGTACTGGGGATCGTTTCCATTTATGCTAGTGTCGAACTTAGATTTTCGGTGTCCAAATGTACAACTTGTCATCATTTCTTGACCATTATCTTCAGGTAACTAAAATCCTATTAGTTTGTTTTTCAATTGTCTTGACTACTGAGAGCCATTCCGATACAACAAAACACTGATGTCGAACGTTCGTTATGGGTAGCCTAGGGAGTTTAGAAATCTGTGAACAAGGTCCTCACTGCGGCTCAAGGCGTCATAGCCTCAGACGGCAGTTCAAATCTTCGAAATTACGGTAAGCTCCTGACAAATAAAATGCGGCTTTTTCCGAGGAAATGGTGGCCTCAATAGTGTTAATTCGACTCTAGCTTGTAATATAAATTTCTTTTTAAATCGCTTATGCCCCATTAGCGTAGGTGTTCAGTATGTATTGAAAATGTGGACCATCGATTTTTCTTTAATTCCACTCGTAAGATTTAAAATGAATAACTCAGAATAATTTATTTGAAGTCACAAACCTTTGCGTTTGCAATGTTGAAGTCACAAAAAGATGTTACCGGTATTAACAAGTATAATGTAACGAGCGATCTACTAACTAGCTGTTAGTTTCTGTTGAGTTGTGATTGAAAGACCCCAAATCTCGCAAGCCGGCCAGCCTTCCAACCCAAGGCCCTCCCCACCATGGCAGTATCCCAATTTACATATACACTGGATAACAAACACAGTGCTACTGCACTATACATTAAATTAAGTTAAAAGCATATGGCAAAAATGAAGATGAAAAGATTTTTTTATATTTCGACTTTGTCTTTGTCAAAATTAGAAGGAGAAAGATTGTTTTTTGACATTTTATGTCTTTACTTTGCTACATAAACTCAAAAATGTAACGCGGACAGCGTCACGAAAATATTTCTGATGGTTTTCGTTTACAACCGATTCGTTGCTACGGATCATTATCTTCGACATTTGTGATCGTACAAAACTCGTTCACCACTCATTTGAAAGCTGTTGATTTACTTAATCTTGTTACGTTAACCCCTGGACATTCGGAATCTCAGTGACCAAAGTACCCACGGGTGTCGGATCGCGAATTCAATTAAGTACCCACGGGTGGTACGAAGTACGTGGTGTGTATGTGGGAGGGGGAGCAAAGACATAAAATGTGCCTCGTGGTTGCGTACTTGTACGAAAGCTGTTTCAGAAAAATATGGACATTTTTCAGTCAGAGTTTTTGAGTAATATTTTTATGGGTTATGGTCGGCGATTTCCCTGTACCCTTCACCTTTTCTCTAACTCCTTCCCGTCATCATAGGGAATGGCTACTCCTCTGCCTACACACACCACCATCTGTCATGTGCATGCTAGAACCCATAGCGAATGCTATCCGCTACATGTGATGCCGTGTATCCTTAATAGAGCTGAACAAAATGTGTGTTGATGAAGAAACCACTCTACATTTACCCATAAAAACTGAAATTAACTCAATCTCACGAGATAACCTTTAGTTTATAAATACTAATGCTTTGGTTACCGAGTTTTATCCATAACTTAAGGATTAGTATCCAAACAGGACACTTACTAATCAGTTTCCGTACAGTTTCATATATGTTATTTATGTAGGATTTAGCAAGTTATTTGCTCGCAATCCTAGCTCTCCCATCTTCTTGCCCAGTTCTCAATCTTCCACATCTTGATATTCGCTGGAACCGAACTTGTATCCTACGTTTCTTGGTAGCTACGTTGGGTTCAATCAGTCATTGAAGTTTAGTCCAGGAGGCCGATTCGATCCCAATACCCACTCGTGGGTACGTTCGGACTGTTATAGTAGCTGTTCACCTGTTCTTTCAAACATCTTCTTCAACACCTTGACTTTGAAGGACCCATTGAAGATGACTGCTTGATCATGCGTTCTTGCGTGAATCGTTATTTGTCGTTGCTGGGACTGACTCAAGGAAGCCCTATGTTTATTCGAACTTAGGTTCAGCTGGTTCCCTACATAGAAGCTCCTTCTCTGATCTTCCTCGCACATCTTGCAAACACACGCCCCTCTGTGACTAGCATTCTGCTGATCCTTGGTACTTGTATGAGTGGGTGTTGTTGGGAGAGGTGAATTCCGAGTCCTCAATGGCCAACTCACCGAGCTTGCATCTTGGTCTTGGGCATATGCGGAGACCTGGTCGTAGTGATTGATACGCTAAACAACTGGATGCCGATGCGCGAGTATTTTACCAGGGTTCATCCCTGTCTTTACTCCATCCGAGGTGCCTCCCGAAATCCCTCTTGTATCAGTGAGCTGGAATTCAGGTTTCAGGTTCCCTGAGGATGCCATTTATTTTATATACATAAATTTTGAGCGATTTTGATGGAGGGAGCATGTATCTTGAAAAAAACGTCTTCTTACGAGTGGCCTTCTACTGAAGTGTCCTTGGCATTTTACGTAGATATCCACTAATGAATTGACGCAGCATTCCAGATTCCAAAATCGGAGTAGCTGATACGTTCTGGCAGGTCCCAATTAAAAATATGGGTGTTGCAGTCTCACACAAGAAGATTCGGCGCGTCGAGCTGAACAAATAAAAAGTGCCGAAATAATTTTTTCAAGCCGGGGGTCTCCGCGGAAGGATTTGGTCGGGCCCGCCACCCGCGGAAAAAATGGATGGATGGAAAAAATTAGGCTACCGTCAGAACGTGATGACTTCAAGGGAATCAAGAGTTTTTCCAGACAAATGAAAACAATTTTTGGTTCAACGTATGTTTGCGAACAAAAATTGCGATTCAAAAATGACAGATGTCGAGCCATGCTTTAAGAAGAACACTTGAATAATTTGCTTATGATTGGAACAACAAACTTTGATCCTAAGTGGAAAGACATTGTAAGCAAAAAACAATTGCACACTTCACATTAGATTGGTTTTCCAAAAATAAATAAATACAAAATATATATCTCTTACTTCTACTTTGTTTTATATTCCTGAAAATGAAATTGTTATTATTTCTTGTTGAACAATGAAAAATCAATAATCATGGAATTAAAGAAATATATTTAATCACTAAAAACTAAGTTTTGGTTCCTATATTAGGCTCAATTTTGAATTTATCAAATTCGTCTAGGAGTACTTAAAACCCCTGTTTTCAAGTGTCTGACATTCAAAATTTTCCATTCCTGAATATTCAATTGTTTTATTTTTTATTGAACAACGAAAGAGTAATTAAGGTATTAAAACAAATACAATCACTAAAAACTTATTTTTTGTATCTACCTATATTAGGCCTGATTTTGAACTTGTTAAACCCATCTAGGAGTGCTTAAAAACACTGTTTCCAAGTACCTCAATTTTCAAAATTTTCCGGGGGTATGGCCCCCAGACCCCCCCGTTGGCCCGCCCTACCACCTCCACATTATGATACGGCCCTTGGGGCAAATAGTTTGGACACCCCTGGTTTAAGCGGTTTAATAGAAAATGAAGATAATCTAATTCGTCGGAAAACTATAGAAGCAACTCCTCCAGGAAAAGCTCTCAAAGGGTATAATTTATCTTGGTGCATCCCGATTTACAATGAATCACAAGTAATATATGTTTCTCTCGTTCCGTCTCCCTAATATAATCTGACCGTGGGTAGAAAATAAAACGGTATAGACAAGTTCCAGCTATAGATCTTACCGTTCAATGCGGAGGCAGCTGTCTCCGTACACACAACTTTCCTTCTTTTTTATAAGATGTAAGAAAAGTGTTGTTGCCTTTTGAGTGCAAGAATTGGCGACACTTTACATGTTTGAATGAGGATCTGAAGTAGTTCGTTCAGCAGCTGCTCTATAAACCTACAGCCGGTGTCTTCGTTACACTTGTTTCTCCCTGGAATGTTAAGGTCGATACACTTGATTAGCCTTATAACCAGAAAAACTTCACGCTCGTCTGATCAAAAGCAATTAAACTCGAAGCAAAAAAAAATCTGAAAGACGGGAGCGCCTACTCCCAGGATGACTCGGCAAGCTCCAGCTAATGCACGTCCGCTTGGCAGTTTTCCTTTTCTTTTTCGTTCTACTCTTTTTCTTTCAAGTGAGTGCTTTCTCTAGACCTGACCACTTGCTCCCTTCATCGTAAATTACGTCATTTTATAGCTGAATCCCGCTCTTTCGTTTCGTGTGGGTTGATAATAATCGGAAGGTGCCATCAAGTGGTAATTAATGCTTTCTTGGAACTACGGACGCACGTTTAAGATTTAGTGGGACAATTATGTAAGGGATAATGCGCTTAGTCAACCCGATTTTTTTAGACGATATAAATATCGAATACACTTATTACGATTATTCAACGGAAGATGGTTTTTTTTTTCTTTTTTACAAAAGCGGTATTGAAATGTTTATGTTGCACCATGAGCTACTCTATATACCAAACTGGTGTATTGATGTTTCGCCATTTTTATTGTAACTGTAAATCAAACAAGTCCGCCAACTCACATGAAGTCCACATGTCCACATCACGGTTGCATACCAAGTTGACGTATGGTGCTGTGTAAGTAAATAAAAACATGGAGGAATGAAATAAGTAAATACGATACAAATGACCTGCGGCGAGCGATATCTGAGGTAGAAGGAGTGGCGCCTAATTACTTCAAGGTCATAGCGCGACCGTGTCAGGGCGTGGTGTGGGGTGGGAAAAGTGCCACGGAAATTCTCGGGCATCTCAGCTCATTTCGGTGGATAATGGAAACCTCTCGACTAGTGTGCATGTAAATTCCACAAATAAACGACATTTCATTACGACAGTTCCCATCCCCCACACACTCTTTGCCTTTGTCCATTAGAAGCCATGAAATATGCAGCAATCGTGACACGCTTTGTGATAGAGATTTAATTAGATATTTCAAATTCTTCTTTCCTCTCTTCATCTTTGAATATCTCTCAAATTAAGTTAATCAAATACATGGTTCAGTAGAACAACACCCAACAAGTGCATCTATGTGTTTTTTGAGCTCGAGGTATTTAAAAAAGACTCAACCTGAAAAATTGCTGACGCGATACCAATAAATTAAAACAACATGGCAACGACGTGTTTCCTGAAAACTGAGCAATTTCTACTTTGTATGCAGCTGAACTTTATTATGTGGCCTCCTTAGGACGTAATCTTAAATGTCCACAGAGTGTAGGTCAGATGAGTAGCTCCTAAAATTAATTTCTGTACTATTTATGGTACGAAGCTGTAATTTGGTATGTACTCTCCTTAGAAGGTATACTTGGTGCTTAATTGGAGACTATTTGGTTTCAATATCTGCTACCAGAGCGAACTGCTGTCGTCATCACAAATACCTGAGTCAGATATTTGATCTCTTATAATTATTTTAGGAGTTACACATAGGGTGTAATCACAGACACTGATCAACTATTCCGTTCTAAGATCACACATCAACTAGCTGTCTGGTTGCAATATCTGCTACTAGATCGTGGTTGTACGCAGATCATACAATGATCTCCTAAATTTCATTAAAAACTTTCTCCCTTGGATGTGTTTACCACTCACCTTTACTTTAGTTTACTTTCATGGATATGTCTAGGAAATGAAGGAGAGTACCGACCAAGTCTTAGACTTTTTGTTATTGATAGGGTTTAGATATAAAAGCTTTGGGAGCAACTCATCTTATCTGCACTCAATGCACCTTCAAGATAATAACATGGGGAATCTATAGACTACATTTCGGAGCTGAGTGGCTCCTAAAGCTAATTTCTATTATGTTTATCGTACGAAGCTGTAATTTGGTTTGTACCCTTCTTAGGATTTATACTCGAAAATGCGAAGGTGCGGGATCAGGTGACTGGCTCCAAAAGCGAGTTTCCACCATATTAGTCTTATGAAACCGAAATTTAGTCTATAGACTCCCCATGTTATTGTCTTGTAGGTGCACAGAGTGCAGGTAAGATGAGTTGCTCCTAAATCTTCCATATCCGCACCCTAACAAACACAAAAAGCCTAAGACTTGGTCGGTACTCTCCTTCGTTTACCTAGACATATCCATGAAAGTCAACTAAACTAAAGATGAGTGTTAAACATATCCAAGGGAGAACGTTGTTTAATGAAATTTAGGGGATCACAGTATGTTTTTCGTACAAACACGATCTAGTAGATGATTTTGTGACCGGACAGCTAGTCGATGTGTGATATTGGAAGAGAACAGTTTATATAGTAGAGTTGATCACTGTATCTGGTTGCACCCTATGTGTGAGCATTATAATACCTATTACCTATCAGGTTCTGGCTCGGGAATTAGCAATGACGACAGCAATTCGCTCTAGTAGCAAAAATTGAAACCTAGTAGAATAGTTGGCAGAGTTGTTCATAGGTTCTGAGTACCAATACACTCTGGTTCGAGTTATTGGTAACGGACAGTGTAATTGGTAGAATAACTGCGTCTGCCTGATCATTTTATCGAAATCAGATGAAACGTGTCTTTGCCCCAAGAATTTTAAGATAGTGCATGCGCACATGCTAAGTACAGCGTAAATGTGATATAGCAGCGAATAAGTTCATAGGGGACCTTTCTAATTTATAATCCGCACAATCCTTGAAAAGTCATCGAAATCGGATGCAAGAGGTGAAGTTAGCTAATGATTATTCGGACATAGTGGAATGCCTTCCACTTGTTCCGGTTAGTAGCTGTGGACTTGACCTGCTTCTGAACAGATACGTGAAAGTAATGATTATTGCAAGGATTTCATATTTGCACTAGGCCACACTTCATTTTCGTAATCTATACAAAGTTAATTTAAATATGAAGCTAACGGTTATAATTATGATACAGGTACAAAACAATTTACAATTTTGTGCGTTGGTGCTCGTATTGATCCGACGACGGTGAAACTCTTAAGGGACCATCTAACAGCCACTAACCCTCACAAGCCTAGCAAATATAATTCGAATTCGGATGTATGTTCATACATTGTTGCCCGTTATAGCAGATATAGGATATACATACGAACAGACCTGACAAATACGAAACTGGAGCTGTCCAGAAAGTCTTCATAGTGTAAGATGGTAGTAGATATATTTATTGTGGGCCATTAGCCCGAAAGTGGTAATAGAATACTAAGTGATGGATATGGATAGTTCTCAGTCTCAGAGGTATATCATCTGGAAGTTGCAGGCTTATCGCCCCAGTCCTTTGAAGGGGCGACTACTCCATTCCATCATCAGCATGTTATAAATTCATCCACCAATATGTGAACTAACCAAAATTATAACAGCCTTTTCTATTATTTACTGGAACTGTTCGTAGCAAACTTCAACACAATAAGGCTATGCGTGATTCTTGCTTCGAAGGGCCTAGGTGCTTTGTTTGACTTATTGAGAACTCACATCCAGTATCCGGTTAGCAGGTGCTTTAGCGGAGATTGTTGGAACGTTGGATGAGTTACTTGCTACCTTTCCTTAAGGAGACGTGATTTATTACCTGATCCCAGCATCCGCGCTGTACTTCGACGACCTGGCAACCGTAAATTCAACCTCTCCGTAGTTTATTGTGTAGATGCAGTGGATAACGAGATACAAAGGCTTGTGCGTGACACGTAAATTGCGCGGGGGAATAATGTAGATGAGGAAGAACGACTCTAGGAAAACGACGACAAACCAACTAGTCTACACGTTGGAAATGAACGGCGTAATTGTTACACCAAAAAGTACACCGCGGAATGAATGCAGTTCAGTTACAGCCAAGACAATCCCAACTCCAGTTGAACCTGAGTAGGCACCCCTCCCTCCCGATCCCCTTACTCGCCTTCAAGGTAAGGAGTTTCCTTACTTGTTAGTTACTTTTTATAGCAAGTTTACATTGAGGGTGAAGCTGATTAGTATGCATAACTAAGAAACCTTTAAGTACATATTTCCGTTCGCTCTCCTTACACAATAGCCCCTTGCTATTGTGGCATTTTCTCCCGGCATTTATTTATATGTATTCCGTATCATCATCTCCATCTTGTTCAACATTTTCTTGCATGATCCAGTAATAATTGAGTCGTCCTAGTTCCAACAAGAGGGATTTCGTTCCAATGGAACAGTTCAGCGGAACGTCTTGGAACAATTCCCATTCGTTCTCGAACAAGTTTTTCCACCTGTAACGGTCCAGCTACCTCGGCTGTCCAACTCAGTAGCCTCATTTGAAAGATTCAATCTGTCGTTTGGACTGAAATCAGCAAAATTACAAGTAAGTAGGCGATTTCCGAAACCAGCCAATACAATTTTTGATCGTAATTGAGTTGTTGGTATTCACAGGTTTAGAATAGCGTCAACTGCCGTTCTAGTGGTGTTACGAGACTCAAAATGAGGGAAAAGTCGCGCTACAATTCCAAATCGATTTAAAAAAAAAGAAAACAAACTGGTCTCTCCATGATGCAGGAAGAAAAACCATTTACCTACCGTGTTTAGTGCAATGATAGGATAGTCCAATAGATCTCATTCATAAACCATTCCAGTCTTTCCTCTTGGAATGTTTAGCCGGAATGAAGGCAGCTGCGTCCCGTTGGAATAGTAATCGTCTACTAGAACCTGCTATCCATCATGTTTTTTCAATTTGAAAAAACGCGTTTTCCCCTCTTTTTTACCGTTTACCTACATCAAGATGATAAATTAGAATCAATTAAATGCGTTCAATGCGAAATTTGCCCTTTTAGATTTCATAGAATTGAAGAGGAATCGGAAAGTTATCGGAGTTTCTGCAGACATGCCTCAACAGCGTGCACAAGACCGGGAAAGTTAATTTTCTTGAAAATATATGATGAAGAAGTATGTGATGATAGTCTCCCGGTGATGTAATCCGCGTATACATTATTCATATCCTTGTATCTCTTTCTAGCATTCTGAATGAATCTAGATGGATAGGAAGCCAATCGCATCATCGTTCATAGTCTCTGAGTGTAGTTTATTTATATTTATTGTAGAGTTTTATTTCATCAACAATCCCTAACCATGGTTCATTGTTTTACGGGACCAGGCATTTGAAAGTTGTTTTAAAACAAACGGGTCCGCCCAATCAAACTAAAGAGGAGTCACACAGTAATTGCGAAGATTCGCTGAATTATGGAACTAAGTCTTAGAAACTGAGTGTGGTTTTGTACGGTCTCGGGTTATGACAAGAACATCTGACCAGTTCTTCGAAATGGAATTCATAGAGCGGTGGTTGTTTCCGTTCGTGTCAGAGTCTAATTGTATTCCTTGAAATGATGTACCTTCCATACGCGGCAACGCAGTTGTACGATCAAAAGGGATTCGTGGTAATTTCTACCTCTGCGCTAAGTTTCTTTTGTTGCTGGTTCTTCAAGTTCACAGTACTACTACTATTCGATCATTAGTTGGTCGTCCCAGCTTGTACAAATGAAGTGAACAACTTGTTTCAAGTCAATCAACCAAAATTGATGAAACAAGAGAGATAGATTGTCTTGACATCACATATTGTATTATTGTCACGTTGTAATTACGACATTCAGTTGAATAAAACCGATGGTCGAGTTGGAATTGGAGTTGAGTGGAATAGGTTGATACCGCAAACTCTTTTAAAGAATTTTTATTGCAACTGTTACATTACTTGTAGTATTATCAACGTCACAACGATCTTCTCTCTATTCCTAGGTATAACAATATGTTACATGCAACAAGTTGTTAGATACTCCAGAACTCCTTGCAACCTCCATTCCTAGTCATCTTATATCGTTTCTCAGAGAATTCTGAATTCTAATTGCCTTATAATTAGGGGAAGGTGGGGTAATCAGAGACACGGTCAATAAGAGACATGAGGATTTTAAAATATCCCGCGAAGCTGTATTTGTCCAAAAAGTGCCTACAGAGGTCACCTCTGATGTAAAATTTTAGTGGGTTAGGAAAATCCGCAGACACATTCCGTGGTAACACCGAGTAATCTACGAAAACCCTTTCTTTCAAAGTCAGGTTACGCGTGTCTCTTATTAACCGTCCGCCCAACAACCCGGCTTTTACGAACTGGTAAGTTTTTCCAGACTTTTCTTATGCAATTCTCTTCAATATCTCTTTGCCGGATTCCTGTACGACCACTCCTTAATTATTTATTGCGATGTTTCTTATTGCCTCCAGCTGGTGAACAGGTGGGGCAATTGTAGACAGTTTGTCTCTTATTACCCCAGCCTCTATTAATATATAATTTGAATAGGAATTCTATATTTTTTCTAAAGGTTGGTTCTAAAGGAATCCCTTCTAAAGAGGACAACGTTTCATAATGTTTTTATTTTTCTCTATTTGGCAATGTCATGTTTTTTCAAGTTGTTCAATGTTCAAAAGAGAATCAAACCTTCCTATTTCAATAATTCTCAGTCAAAAAAATTAGGTTTATAATGTTTATAAGGTTCGAATTTTATTTTCAAAGACTGATCAGTAACATTATTTTTCTTACATTTATTTTGGAAGACTGATCTAGAGCTGTGACGTACTTTATGATGATAGTATTATGTGATATAGCTTGTCCAAAGCAGCGACAAGTAGGAAGAAAAAACGGTGCTTTGTTCAACCTAATTTGCTTCTTTGGAGTGCCCTTCAATTTTGAACGCTTTTTTGAAAGTAAAATTGGTTTGAGCGGCAATGGGCTGTTCCGAGGACCTCAGAAATGAAATTTTTGAATGGCAGTTTTGGTGTTAACCTGGAAGCCTGAAACTTTTAGGGTATTAAGAGACAGGTTGCCACTTGTCTCTTATTACGTTAGAACGTCTCTAGAAGTGTTTCTGACTTGCCCATTGAAGATTTTTACGTCTGTCTCTTATTGACCCTAAGTGGGCAATAAGAGACAAAGGCCCCCCGAGAAAGTTCGACTATTTTTCTCTCTTACCTGAATTTTGCTATAAATCTCAAAAAAATCGTTGTGGATCCGGTATGAAGATTGCCTTTGTCCAGAAACCGAATGTTGGTATTTTCCTAATAATTCATAAAAACTTTTTTCCCCAAATTTCGAGAAGATGAGTCGATTAAACGAAGAATCAAAGTCCTAACTTATCTGACTGCGTGTAACTATGGTGGACGAGGTGCCACTTTACATAATTAGATTATCCACTCCACAGTCCGTCATCCCAGAACTGGTCCAGCGGATCGCTCCAAACCTTTGATTACACTGACGTGATTGACGACGTAACGCGAGATTTGTTCACACTTGCGCAAAAGACTAGTTCATCGGCATTTCTCAGATGAGGCTTGAAGACATTTAATTCCCTCGTTTTCTTAAAAGACAGCTTGATCTAACTTACGAATTCAAGATATGTAAATGGGCTTCGCTGGAGGTGAAATCAGAGCACTTGGAGTTGCATTTTATTAGAATGGTTGTAAGTGAAAATAATTTAGGAAAGAGATAACATAACCAACAACCGTTACCGATTTTTGTTCGATTAGTGCTTCGTTTACTTTACTAAATCACTTGATTTCTCCTTGTTTTCTGATTTAGTAAATAGTGTTGTTATGTTCTTTCTAAATTCTTTGTTTTTATCATCTTTTGAAGTTACAAAAAGTAGCTTCAGTTGTTTAAAATAGAAAAATGAATAAATTAATTAACACTATCTATACAAAAATTATTATAAAAATAAAATCAACACTGATAAGATACAGTAAACTCTTAAAGTATTGTGAAGATAAATGAAGGGTCGTGGGGAAGAACAATCATTGTCCATTTTTTCAATTTTTGGGAATTTCAATTTGAAAGTTTTATCACTCATAAAATCACATTATGATGAGGTTTTGAGCTAGAAAAAACCATTTCGCTCTACAACTATCCATTTTAAAGGTTAAAAAATGAGGTATTCGAAAATTATGTTGCTTCAATAAGAAAAACAAGAGAAACGTGATCGGTATTTCCCGTCGTAGCTGCTCTTCTTCATCAATCATTCCCATCAGGGCTCCTCATGTTCAGTGTCTATGTTTGCTATCATCTTCTGGGTAGGTCTTCAATGAGCTCCACTTCGGCCTCTCCAGTATCGATCTCTTCAACAGCAAGCGCTTCATAAAAATGTTGAGCATCTGGGTTCAGTAAAAATTGCTTCAGGTGCAGTAAATCATCAAGTTTTGCTTTTTTTATTGGCAGGGGGCAGCTATAAGCAGGGTCAAAAGTGGCATCTTGGTTACTTTTTCTTCTCAACTGCTTTGTAGAGAGTGGAATAATAGCAGTGTTAAACTGACCTCTGTAAGTCGCCTTATGGTACTAGAATCGAGGCTCGTTGCTGTCAATCATGACTTGAATTGGTCTTGTTGCAACTGGACATTTCGTGGGATATGGACCCACTAGAAATTTGGTCCAGGTTTTAAACGACCACGACTATAAATCGGGCACCTGTAAGGGCTACTCACTCTAATCCTATATAAAAGTCTTTTGTTTTGGATACCTGTTTCAAAATTTATATAGCTTGTATGGTTTCAAGTTTTTATATAACTCATTGTAAGACGAGGTAGCAACCCTGTCTTTGTCAGTATTTTTGCAGTTGTCAGAATAACGGTCTAGGAGAGCGTTCTGGTCTCCCCCAAAACTAACAAAATCCTGCGATTTCGAAAGTTTTGGCTCGAAATAGAATAGAATAGATTTGGCTTCGTCGAAAAAGACGGAAATCGTTTGTGTTCATAGTTCGTTTGTTTCTAATCCACCGTAAACAGAGGGTAGTAAAATCAGGATCACCCTCATCAATCTCGTCCTCAAGCAAGTACCTCTGACTAACTTCTTCTACACACATTACCCAAGATAACCAATAACACAAATAGCCCAACAGGCAGGAAAAACATGAAAAAAAAAATTTAGAAATACTGCAACGACCAGAAAACTTCGAAAGTTTCGAAAGGAAACAAGAATTGCGAAAAGTTAATCATTGTTTGGGATACTAACCAACCGCATTGTACAGGTAGGTTTTTATCGTCGATTTAGCGCGTTTATCGTTGGTTTATCTGAACCGGATTCGGTGAAACAGAACAGCTGAGATCTCCAGTTTATTGAGTAATCGTTGATTTAAAACTTTGGTGGATAACGCCTTAAGACTCTTTCGCGACACATGGTTAATTCCATCGATGAACAACCGAAGTAGTTGGTTAATTGAGTTAAAAGCAGATGTAAGGTTTTACGTAACATACAGTATCATATTTCGAGATTTCATACCTGAAAGATCTCATCAACACCTCCTTCAAAACGCTGAAAATGATTTCAAAATGGTTATACCCCCCACACACACACCTCAAGTTTTCTCGACCGCCAAATCCGCAAAATGATGAAAGAGATGGAATTGCGATCGGAAGAGTGGTCCCCATGATTTCAAATCAATCACATCCAATCAGTTTGTTGCCTAATGGCGGAGTTCATAGTTCTGACTTAGCTGACAACTTTTCCCTTTTGGTATAAATAGTTAAGCCTCACAGATCGTGTAAGGGTGTAGAACATGTCCATTTATAAAACAGAAATGACAAGGAACAACTTCGGATCGTCTTTCCGCAACCTCGCTACCGTCGATAATGAAAAAAGGAGATAACTCGTATGATCCAGAAATCAAATGCTCGCCTCTCTCATCACCTCCCGACCAATGTGGTTTGGAAGACAGAACCTTGAGAAACCGAGTAGGTAAAAAACTAAGAAAAAAAACCTCCAGCGGCAATGCCCTCTAGGAAATCGTTCTTGTTCGAAACGTTAAAAGGATTCTAGATGACTGATAATAATTCCGTCCGTCGGTCGTACCCAAAAATAGGACCCCCAATTAAGACGATTACGCGTGATCCGATTTCCGGACGGCGTGACTCACTTGGGTTGCCGATGTAGACGGTAGGTAGAACCAGGTAGGCATTTCCACCTAATTATACGTGTGCCCTCCTCTTGGGGAGACGATAATGACTTGGATGCTGGTTATATCGTAAAATATTTCACTTTCAACCTTGTTGTCAAAGTTACGCGACCGATTTCGGGTTTCGTCCAGTGTATTGACCAATTTTCGGGAAAATTACACGCCTACATAACATTAGGCTTGTTAGATGGACCTGTTCGTTTGTGAAACGCTGCAAACGGTTACACGGAGGTCCATTATTTCTGTTCTATAATAATGATTATATGAGAATCATTGACCTGCGTACGTTTGACGTAGTCTGTGGTATGCATTCAAACTCGTCCTCGAACCTCCATACCTTGTCCACTTTAGATGCAATAAAAAGCGCCCCATTTATTGTTCTGTACGTTAAATTGAGGACCATTAGCCACAAGGGCTTTCAGCTGATCACAGATATCCATTATGATTGACTTCTGGATGTCCAAAGAGAGCTGGATGACTTCGTCTTAAAATTACCTTCGCGAACTGGTTCTATTGTACGAAAACAGTAACAATTACTGGTAGTACTGTATGGTCATTCCATATCAATTTACCATGACCATGGTGTGGGTCTCTACTGCGATTATATGTGCTCATGCGACCTTCACATGATACAACGTGAAGATTCAACGGAGTCTTTCTTCAAATGTCTTTATTGAGAATCAGAATGAAAAAGGTTATACTCAAAAGGAAAAATGTTCTATTCAAGGCGAAAACGGTTGCATTAATTGTGCAAAAAGTTGAACCAGACGGGGAAATGCTACAATATTCTACAACGTGAGGAGCAAAACCGAGGAACCTCCAACGTTCAGAGCAAAAGCGGCTATCTACAAATTTGAAATCGCTACAGTTACGTACGTAACATTTTGATATAAACTTGCAAAATATCGTGGTTTGAAGTGATTTTTTGGAGGATATGGCCAAAAATCAATTCTAAAAGATATCCAAAGCATTGAATATAGGAAAACCGTCGAATATGGTGAAAAGTTGGGCTGAGTGGACATTGCAGATGTTTTTCTAGACGTTTGGTTTGTGGGATACACATTTTTCCAGTAGAACTCATCTCTCAACAGAACAAAGTCATAACTAACAGTACAATGGATTTCTCTCGTTACCGGCATGATGCAGCACGAGCTTCTGTGCAGTACTTACTGGCGTTGGAACTAACCCATTATTTCAGCTGTCAAATTTTAAGGTAACACCATCCCGAGTGGCAATAGGCCCCAAGGGGAATTAAGCGTCGACCTCTGAACTTTTGGAACAAAGTCGTCTTGTTGAGTTTATAATGATGTAATCTTAATACTACGTGTTCTATAAAATACAACTCTCTGAGGCGGTTGATAGTAGGAATTCTGCGGCAATGGTTTGTCCTGGCTTAGTGCTGATAGCCCCGCTTGGTGATATCTCGTAATAACTGCGAGCTACGTAAGACCATATGCGGCTTTAAGTCCGCCTTAATAGCAATTATAATTAACTAGATGACTATTGAACCGCCCTCAAGGAGAGACCGCTTCATCAACTGGAGTTAATAATCTTGAATGAGTCGTCCGACCAGGTTGCCAGCTGGAGAGGTTTCATCTCATCCATCATGCAGGTTTGTACAAGAGACAATCGTGTCAAACCACTTCGTTTTCATACTCATTCAACGTCTTCATGGTCTAGACAGCGATGCGTGAAACATTAGTCTTTCAAAGACCACAAACGTGTGTTACCGAGAGGGAAATATCTCGAGTTGGTTCTTTCAAGTTGAATTAAGTAACCTTTCAAGGTGTCGTATGTTCGAGCTGTGAATTTCCCTGAATGAAATCATGAAGCTCCACTTTACAACATTGTACAGTGAAGCAGAAAAGTCGACAAATTAATTTTATAAATAAACCCCAACAGTAGAGTCAATGTAGGCATCCCTTTTACTAACGAAGAATGCTGACGCTTTTGTTGCTTCCATATGCTTACGTGAGCAACGAAAGGATTTATGGTTTCTCCCATGGTTTTTAACACCTTCCAAGAACCGATTAATGTATAGTTAGCGGAGCTTCAAGATTCGGGAGTTCGAGACGGAACAAAATTGTCAAACTCAATATTTCCACTAGCATTTCACAATTTAAGCCTTTCTTTACAATATTCTTTCAGTATCCCCCTGTATGTATACGTGGTGTCTGCAGACACTTACAACAAACTTAATTTCAGTAGCTGGAACCTAATTTCGATGCCATCTTCCGGAAATACGCGTTTAAGACCCTGGCTTACCTATTTTTCACAAAAATGAAAAAAAAACCTCATGAAACAACCGGCACTTTAAGGTTTTATAATCAACATTTACGCAGGGTTCAAAGACTTTGAGATCACAATCAGACTATTCCACTCTAATGACGAGATCTGCATTTTGGGCCCATTTAAAGAAATGGCACGGTTGGGAGAAGTGGGTATGGTCACACCCCTGCAAAGGGTCGTGAGCTTTCGTCCGCAAACTCGTAAATTATGTTGATGCTCTTCATCATCTCTACAGGAAGCTCTTATAAATTATCATTTTTTGAAAATTGTAAAAGCCTTGGAATAGCCACAATATTTAATGCCCACGATTTGAACTCGGGGCTACAACACACCACGGTAACGAAAAATAGATACTTAACAGATTATGGTTTGATTCATGGCGTGAATAGCTTGGACAAAATTTGTCGTCGATAAACTCGTTTTTCCGACGTGACCGCATCTGATTATTCTAAATGCACCTATATATGTACATCCATACTCACACATACATTCCGTTTTACGTACAAATATTTGCGTAGGACGAATACGCCCACACACCATCCTGACTCGTCTTGAATTCATGAGACGTGCAGATATGAATTTTTTACGACCGAAACCCACATTCTGGCAGAGTTCCAGAAATTTAGTTTTTGCTGACAGCAGTTGGCTCGGCCCTTCTGGCAGGATAAGAAAATATGGAAAGAACAAGTATGCAGTAATCATAATAATTGCCACGGTCGACACGTGAAACAAGATAAAAAGAATCGGAAGGTAGATATTAACTTGTTAAACGGCCAAGTGTGAAACTGATGAGCCACGAGGGTGGGGCACTTCAAATTCCTCATATTTATTAGAAGAAAAAACGTCTGGCAAGGTGGGCGTGTCGCATAGCTTCCTCATATCCTTGACATGACTGTGAAGATAGTATGAATGAATGAATGAATAAACATGCTTTATTTGGATGATAGCACAAAATACTTAACAACTCATAAACAACATGGATACGGTAGTAGACTAACAATCTGTCTGCCGATAGCTCTTGGATTCTCATACTACATTAATTATAAATGACAATAAATAGTAATTTAAACCAACAACGCTAACGATAAATATCATTATCAACAATAATTAACAATACATAGTAAAATAAAACAGTCTTTTATTCTTTTTTACATACGATATTCTTTTGCCTTATGTCCAATTGAACTCGTTGACGAGAATACCGACTCGCCACCCCTCCATACCTAGCGAGCGCGAACCAGTCCCCCCTGAAGATCGTATGATATAGAAAAACCATCGTGTTCACACTTTTATGAAATTTATGAACCGTTCTTTCCCGACTACCTTCAAATTTGAGCGAATTCGGACAGCTGGAATGAGGAATTTATGTTTGATTTACGTGTATGCATACGCAGATGGGAGCAAATCCGCTCATTCCCTGAAAATGTCATTAAAATCGTACTATAACTGTAGGAATTAGACGATTACATGAGACGAAAATTGTTCAGAATTGTCTAAAACGTTAAAGAAGAGTGAGGGTCTAGATTTTGAGGACAAACAATTTCTGCTGATGCTCAAAACCTCCCAGCCGATCGGGGACGATCATTGGAATCATCCGCATCCTAAACCACACAATTCCTAAAAAAATTATTGTGATTGGATGCATAAAAGTCTTGATTTCATGAGGATTTGAGGTTTTATATCTCTACTACTAATGACCAGCTAATAATAGAATAGGGTTTGAGAAAATGGAGATGTTACCTGTTTAAAACAGTGAAAACAAACAATTTTTGATTGATGAAATTGTCGGGAAAACATCTTCAACCTAATCCCCACCTTCCCAGAGATTTCTTCGAGAATGAATGTTAATCTTTTCATTGTTTCAGATTTTCTGGGATTGTGTGGGATATTTGTTGTTTTTGAGTAGAATGAGTGTCCATTTTCTATGGAATGATGGAAGGAGTTTTGAATTAATATGATTAGTCAAAATCGAAAGTTTTCCATGAAACCTGCAATTTTCATTTGATTTTCATGAATATTCATGGGTAGCAAGGGAATTGACGATTTCTTCTTTATTTATCCTTTGCTGTTATCATAGTAATAATACTTGATCATCATGCTCTTAGTTGATAGCCATGTTGAATGTAATTCTTTTGGTTCGGTCGCCACCTTGATGAGATTGAAACTAACTGTGTTGGCGTAATTTCTTTTGTGTTGTCAGCACTCTTGAACACCAAACGTGATATTGCTTACTTCTGAAGATTGGCTTCCTAATTCTGGTTGTCAGAAGCTCATTGCTTCTCGATCCTCAAACTTATCTGATATGTGAGAAGTTGACCTCACGAATGACTAAGTAATTGCTAGAAGACGTGAGAGGTGTGGGTCGAATCGAGCCGAATCTAAAGTTGTAGACCTTGAAGTTTATTTTGTATACATGAAAGCTGTCAACACACCCGTGGCCCGTCCAAGTATTGTGCTCCTGACAACTCGAAACTGCGAAGCCCAAAAGAATGTTGGACAGTTCGACCCGCCCTCACAATAAAGTGGTCACTGCAATAACTACCGCTCAGGTGTTATCCAGTCCGCTTCAATAGGTCTTGTGCTGATCAATGTTGAGATTCCATGAATTGTCATATTTCGTTCAAGAAGTCTGAATTATTTCAGCAAATATTGCTATACCACACATTAACATGTTGCAATGCCAGGGATCTCAGTCCACATAGCTAGCGGAGAGGCTTTGACTGCTGTAGGGTAAGTCTAATAACTTTTAAAAGCACCTTGTTGCTTTTAAACCTCCAACGTGGAGCCAACTCTGAATTCAATCTCACGTTAAGAATTAAGATTTAGAAGTGTAAGGTGACGCAGTGACTCTTCCAAATGTCATTTTTCTGTAGCTGGCATCACCTTTCGGCTAGTAGTGCAAATGAATACTCTGCTACTGCAACCACTCATCCACCCTTTCAGCCATTTTCCAGCAACTGGATCCAATTATCACATAGAATCGGTTGGTGATGTAAGGGCCTTGGTACTGAATTAACGCTTTCAAAACCCAAATCTCCTATCAACTCTAAATCAAACCTCCGGTTTTGTACTAAGATCAATCTCAAGTCATTATAATAATTATTCCTGTATGGCACATCATCGTTCTGTTAGCAATGCAAACTTACAGTCCTGGTACATACTGCAACACGTTGCAGCTTTCGTACCATTTCAGTCATCTCATCATCTTTAACCGAATATATGCGCTATATAGTTGGTCAGGGGAAGAATGATGCTCATTTCGTGAGCCGTGAGTGCAGGGTTTCTTTAAAATATATATTTGATTACATCTGTTGTAAATAGATTAACCAGTTCAACAACATTAACAGTATTCCAGTTCTGCATTGTTGACCAAAACCAAAATTAGTTGTAAACATCACTATTGGGTCCAACTGTGCCATGAAGAATGTAGGCTTGGCTCCATGGTGTTGCTAATAAGCAGCAAATATATCAGATGTTTTTCAAGGAATTTCATCTCATTTTATTAATTACCGCCTAGCCCACGATTAAAAGAATATATTAACACTGGTTGAACAGTTTCAAATTAGTCGGCCCGCTGGCCTTAGAATCTTTCGTACGGGATTCATTCTTTATGACTCGAGGGCACTGTTTAGTTCCCGAATATTTTACGATACAACCGTTAATTTATTGATCTTTTTTGTATCTTGTTTTGTTTCTAACCGCGTATCTCGTTAAAAACACGGTTGACTTACGAGCTTACCATTGGAGTAAGGTGCAATAATTTCATTTGAATGTTGAACTCGTGAGGGTTTGAATCTACGGAACGATACGAGGGAGGAAAATAAAGAATTATAGCTTCATCAAGGTGCGTTCTCGGCCCGTGAAAATTGACCGTAGCGATCCCAGTTAGGAATATTCAATAGAGGGAGCGCTGTAGGTGGTAGATTGACTTCTTTTAATCGGGGACTATTAACTTGATTTAGGTGACAGCTATTGAACGGGCAGGAATTATAGCTATTAGGGCTAATGTCATAAATCAAATGCAGGGCAGTTAAGTCTCGAACGCGGTGGCCATTTCACAAAGCCGGAAAAGTGTCTATTTCTCATCACTAATTTGCGTTAATTGTCCTGAACATCAAAATACGAGACAAGTTCCGAAAGTGAGTTAGTTGTTAGTTATTCAATTTTTTTGAGTTGGAGGAGAGAATAAGCTGTCCTGAATTCCAAGTTTTCTAGAATCCAAGACTCGACAATGATTCTATTCGTCTTTCGCAGTACCTGGGTTCTTAATGTTAGGTAAATTAAAAGAATTTGAATAGGAAGCTTTTGAGTTTAGTAACTAAATCTCAATTTCTTAATTTTAGTTTTTTAAGAATCCCACTTATCCAATAAAACTTGTGTAAGGGCGTTAAGAAAATATCATATCGTGAAGTATTTTGCCTGTTGGACCTTACCTACAGTACATACCTAATTGACTAACCAGTAGTGAATTTCCTTGTACTGAATGAGTATATTACTAATTGTAGATCCTTGAAGCGTGGAGTGAATGTGGATGAATTCTAAATCGTGAAAATAGGGGTTGACATCTTTGCAAAGATTTTACTCGAGTTTCATTAAATGAGTGATTTATTATAAAAACTCAATGGGAATCTGACAATATTTCTTCAACTGAGAGACACTGAGCACCAGGTGACTCTTTAGGAGGATGAAATAATTCACATATAAACGTCGTCCATTCTTCTCTCATTTAAAAAAAAATACAGCAATGACGAGGTCATAGAGATTGAATCCCTCTTTCAGTGTTTCCAACTTCGATGATAAAAGACCTTCTGAAATGAAAAGAAACTAGAAAAGCAAATGCACTGGGATTAATAAATATGCAGAGACACTTGGAGGTAGTTAGATGACCATTGCTTTACAGTTGATTCGAGAATTTTCATGTACAAAGACACAATCGTTTGGACGAAAGAACGTTCTTTATTTTTCTACCACAGGAAAGGTTAAATAATTGTCTTAATTTACAGTTTGCAGTGTTAAGCTGCAAACATAGTGCAATGTGTAACGAACTAGGATAAAACTCCAGATACTACGTCAACACTAGTCCATGTCCCATGGAAGTGCTCAATTGGCTAGTCAACAATGAAAGCAATAATTAATAAACATAATTTGATTTGAATATTGATAAAGCGAACTATGTATGTTATTGCTTTTCACTTAAATTCCAGAAAACATCCGCGTATAACAAGAATGCTTTACTGGGTAAGAACCAACAATCTCCCATATTCACTCGAGGTTGTCAGCAAAGAGGAGGATTCATGTCAAGTTTGTGGAAGAGAAAAACCGCGTTTTGTTCGTCATCAGGGCCACCTCAGTAAAGCAACAGCCCCTTTTGAGTGATTGAACTTCGATTTTAAAGGACCTTTGCCATCATCGACCAGGCAAATATATCTTGATGGCAATTGACGAATTCTCTCGCTTCCCTTTTGCATTCCCGTTCAGTGATGTCTCCTCATTTACAGGAGAGAGACAGCTTTCATATTTTCGAAACTCCTGGATATATTCATTCATATCGTGAGTTTGCATTGTTCTCGTAAGAATTGAAAGCCTTTCTACCAGCAAATGGAGTATCTACCAGCAGAGCCACGACGTACAACCCCCTGTTAACTGCGGTACGATGGCATATGCAAGGCCGTTCAGCCTTCTAAGTCGCAACATGAAGTCAACGCTGTGGAATCTCGTCCTTGACTCTGCTCTCCATTCGTTCTTTGAGGTGCAATCCAACCAACGCTACTTGTACATCGGTGGCTGCTTACACCGGGTCCTGTTCTGATGAGAAAATTTAATAGCCAGTCCAAATATAAACCGTATTTGGAGGAAGTGGAACTTCGAGGGGCAAACCCGGTCGGGAAACATCTGTATCTATCGAGCTCCCTGCTCAGAGCAGTAGCCAGTTTCAAAGCCGAAATCCATCCATACTGTTACCCAACCCGACCTTCCTTCTGAAGCCATTGATGCTCAAACAAACGAAATCTCCCCTCCATCTCCGACAAACATAGCTAATCCACCTGACTCTAGTTCTCCACGGTCCTTTGAAAATCCCTCTACATATAAAGTTGATCATGTTCAGTTTCTCACGGTAGGTCAGGCAAATTCTATTAATCCGAAGGGGACTGTTTTCGCTTTATGATTGTCAATAATGAATCTTGCCTGTGATCCTTTTTTGATATTTGGATCTGGCGACCTATGTCTCCTCAGGTAAATCAGCTGGTTAAAAACCCCAATTGTTACTTGACCAAGGCTTGTTCGAGAAGAACAGCACTGTTCAATATTGTGCATCATATCTTATCATTTTTATGCATGTAAATTTACTATACTTATTTTGACAACTATTAGGCACACAATAAGGGAGTTGCAGTAGCATTCGAGGATTACATATTGTATAATTACAACCCCCCTCCCATGAGAAAAGGCTTTGCTACGCCACTGCTGGATATTCTTTCAAAATTGGTAACTTGCGTAAACGTTAAATCCATTATTCATTATTTTCTTCTGGTTCATTTCTCCTATAGACCACGCTTTCTCTCCTTTGATAGACATCAAAGCGGAACTCCTTAAATCAATATTTATCAGTTAATCAGTTTACTTTCAGCGCAGTATAGATTAGTGCCTGCTTAGTTAAACATTGAGCTTGTTTAGGTCTCTAGATTTCTTCAACACATACGTTAACACAATGTATGTACCGGAGTGTTCAACTCGTAATAATCGCATCAAAAAAGGAAACCTTGTTAACCAGTTTAAAAGGCTGTAAACTTGATAATGAGTCTGTAATGCTCAAATGAGGGAGCGACGTAACTGGGCCCAATCACGATGAGGCGAGTTCTTGCTGGGGCCAGAAAAAAGAGATAAGTACCGAAGAATCGGAGGTTGGATTACTTGTTTCTCCAGTGGAAAGCAGTATATAAATGGTTGCATTAGTGGGTTTGAGCTTGAGCAATGTCTTGGAATGAAATGATGGCCGTGATCGAAGCTCTAATTATCGGCTTTAATTAATTTGATTGAAATCGATGAAGTCCAATGAGAGTAAACAAATTTAACGAAAAAAGGTTAATGTAGGTAACCTACATTGATATTGCACAATAGGGATGTTTACCTTGTCAACAATGAGAACAAAACGCGGATAACTTTGATGCAAAGGTTTATTCATTGTGCATAAGGGATTTCTAGATAATATGTCAATCAATCCAAACTTGATTGATAAAGGTTATACACCTATTCAATGCATGAAAGGTAACCCACCTTCCTTAAATAAACATATTTCTTCTTGAAAGTACTTATTAGTATGAGATTTCATTTACGGAAAACAAAAAAACAAATAGGTATAATACTTCACTTTACTCAATTTTAAACTATGTTTTAAACTCAAGACGATAATATTAATTTTTTGGCAATCTCAATCAGGCAATCTCTAATATAATCTAGCCTCTTAAAGTAGTCTGATCATAAGCGCAAAACATTTTTGTTTCAACTACACTCTTTCCTGAACCCAAAGAATATGCGTCTTAAATTATTCAATAACTCTGGGCACGTACAAAAATATGACAATGATTCTTCTTTTCTCGAGTTACATAGCAAACACTCTTCCCTTTGATCTACTTCAAGCGCTTATCGCCTAAAGCATCCCCTTATAACGTTCCTATTTGAAAAGCAAGTTAGGGCAAGGATGCGCTTTTCTGCTAGTGGATTCATCGAGTTAAGGTAGCTTTCCGGAGGATGGTACGAACATGTCAGTTTGCTACACAAGTTGCTGTAGGTGGAATTGAACATTCTTTGAAGATCATCATAAAATGATTTCATCTTGCGAGTAACAACCGTTTCCTCTCGGTTCCGTTATTTGTTCTGTCATATTTCGAACCGTTAGGGAGAGCGAACAGATGAACATGAAGCAGTCTGAGTGGGCTTCGATTCCTCGAAACCACCCCTATCAATAACGAACATGAAAAGAATAAAGACCAACTGTTATTTCGAATGTTTTCGGTATTCAGATGTTGGAATTTTCATCCCCTCAATTTCAACCTTTAGGATTGACTGCGGTCGACGAGAATCCAGAACCAACTAGATCCCAGATATGATTTTTTGTCCTAGTTTTACCAACATTCGTTCATTAGTTTCGGAGAAAAGGTATAGACGTAAAACAGCAAATTTTACTATAAGGTTACAATTTTTTTCTTGGTCGATTACAAAGGTTCATTGTTCATAATAATAAACCGAAATGAAGCAAGAGTGAATGGATCCTCCCCCCCCTCCCTCTAAAATTGGAAAAGGTTTCCCAACTAGAACCCAAAAAATGATTAATTACTCTAATTTCCAAAACATTGTAACAGTATTGTAACTATGGAGTTAAAACATAGATTTACAGACCAGCTCAAGTATCCATCCAATTATGGAGACATTTCGAAGAGTTGCAAAGTCTTAGTTTTGTTCTATCAATTTTGTTCCAACTCTCTTTAAGTTTAAGGTAAAAACTTCATTTTTTCGCCAAAAAATAAGCAACTTAAAAGGATGAATTCGTTTGAAAGCACAGTTTGACCACAGAATAAATTGGTAGAATTTTGATAAATTAACTAAAAACGCTGCAAATTCTTTCACTGGGGTTTATTATTCATTTGGCTTGCATTCATGATTTGAATTTCTACTAAGCTTTGAAGTGTGCGTGTTTCACAGGTGGTAGAGCGATTATTGAATTTCAGGAGGCACACAAATATTATCAATTGATCAATCCAAATAGGTATTTTGGTTGTGAACCGATTTACGTGCTCTATGCTTATCTCCTGAAATTCAATAATGATTGAATTGTTATTATACTCGCTCTATCCTGTGAAACACGCACACTCCAAAGCTTAGTAGAAATTCAAATCATGAACGCGAGCCAATTGAATAATAAACCCCAGTGAAAGAATTTGCAGCGTTTTTTTATGAACCTCAATACCCCCCCCCCCCCCCCCACAATAAAAACATCTATAATTTATCAAGTCCTTTAGCACTCGTATTGCATCAAAACTTCCCCCAATCCAAATTTAAACGATGTAGCCAGAGGAAGACTGATGTAGAGGAGACACACAAATATGATCAACTGATCAATCCAAATAGGTATTTTGGTTGAGAACCGATTTACGTGCTGTATGCATATCTTCTGAATTTCAATAATCGCTCTGTCACCTGTGAAACACGCACACTCCAAAGCTTAGTGGAAATTCAAATCATGAATGCAAGCCAAATGAAATGAAATGAAATTGAATAATAAACCCCAGTGAAAGAATTTGCAGCGTTTCATGCATATCAGAATGCTTCAACCCGTGTATCGGCTATAAACCCTTTTAGGAGTTCACTCCAGTATCCAGTATGGAATAATAAACCAAAAAAATTTTTTTTTCAAGAGCGATTACAATGGTTTAATATTGAATAATAAACCAAAATGAGTATAAATTTCAACAACGGCTAAAACTTGTTAACTTCATATATTTCTTTACAAACATTCCTAAGAAACGTTGAGTTAAAATTAGACACAAACAAGGACATGACAAATTTTTTGCTGAATATTATACTGAAAATGTTGTTAAAATTACTTAACTAAATTTGCTAAAACTCGAAAACAACTTAAAAAAAAAAAAAATTGTGAAAGTCTGAAAACGGAATATGTTAATGTATGTTAATATGTATGTTAATGAAACGGAATATTATTCAGGAACAACTCATTTTCCTTAAATTTATAATTGTAAATATCTTTCCACCAAGATACTGGAATTCTTAAATAATTTGTTATTAATTTATTTATTCTCTATAGCAAGTCTGGAGCTGTTGACCTCTTTTCTTTCAAACAGGGTTAAATGGTCTTCTCAACCTTCTATGATTTACTTTTCCATTCAATGAATTGTGGCTTCTACGCTTAATGAAATGGAATCCATCTCGCCCTTCCCCGGGTGTCGAGGCAGGTCATCCGGAGCTATACATCATCCCGGCTATAAATCTTTCACTCCAGGCCAATCCTCACTCCGCCTCCGGCTTTTGTGTAGATTCCTGGATTAGGAACGATTACGGATTTTAACTGCGGCATTTAAATTCATAATCAGGGTGAATGCAGGGGTTTAATTTTCGCCACCTCAACGGGCGGCAGTTCTGAGCGAAATTCACTTAAGCTATTATAAACAGGCGTTTATTTTTTACTGTAGTGGTGAAGGCCGCATGATTAATGGGCAGCCATGTCTTCGAAAAATGAAATACTACAGAACTGAATTCCTTTCGCATGCGTTGGAATTAAGCCGGTCATTCTGGTGGGATTTTTCCTGTTCATACCAGATACCTTCCACCTTTGAACAACTAGTATGATAGCTATTGGAATTTACTTTCTGCTAACAATATTTACGGAATAATCTTCTAATTGTGTACACAACAGCGAGATCGTACCAATAAAACAGTTATTTCAGAATAAATTCAAAGCAGAGGTGCCGCTGGGAAGTGTGATGGTACAGCAACCTAGAGGTGTGGAAACCCAGGTCACCTGAGGGAGTAGACTCCCTGCAGGTCACTCAGTACAAAACCAAGGTCAGTGGGAGAAGTTCACCAGTTCACTCCGTGGATGAATGTGACCTGCAGTTTGCTCCGCAATTCACTTTGTGAATGAACGGAACCTCTATTATCTTCGTGTGCAGTCAGGGTTCGGTAGATGACAGACGTTTACTGTACTCCTTACATGAGTACCTCTGAGTAAAACAATGATGGGTACCAAAACGAGGTCATTTTCCGAGTCCTCATGAATAAATTTTATTTGAATAGTAGAATCTGCTGTAAAGGAACGGCGACCTGCCCAGGTTGTTAGGTGGGGAGAGTGAACGGTTATCTTGAGCCAAGACCCCTCAGCAAGAGACGTTTGCGACCTGCACGTCTCTTGCGACCACCAAGTCTCGAACTTCACTTGCCACGAAAAGTTCGCGACCGTCTGAGTGGTTCGAATGTCGGCCACGGGGAGCCATGCTGGCGCAAATGTCTTGTGATGAACTGCAGGTCTTCCTTCCGCAGGACAAGTTCACTTGAAAGAGAAGTTCTTTCAGACAAGGTCACTCACACACTACCCACCTCTACCGCAACCCTGAATTCACCAAAGCAACCGTTGCGGCTGTTTCCAAAAATTTGGATACGTTATCAAGTGGATGAAGACCCATCCATGATAGACCCTTTCCGTTGCTTAATTTAAGTTGATTAACACTTGGAGACAATGCAATCGAAAGAGCCGTTGGATGTAACGAATTTCATTTCCGAGAGTCCAATGATGATAATCCTAGGATTTCTACAGCTGCAGCTCTAGTGATTAGTACTAGCAAGACAATTGATATTTACCTCTGTATCTTTTGTGAAAAACAACACAGAATCTCCCCAAAAATTGAAGCGTTGCTATTGACATTTCTTTAGAACGAGGAATTTTTGTCGTAAACAAGAGTGGTGCATGTTGGATATGCTTAAGAATTTTATCAGCGATAAGTGTAAGACTTTTGTCAAGTGCCTATTATGTAAGAAACGTCATTTTGCTATAGTATGTAGTGATTGTTTCTTTCCCAATTTGTTGGATTAAATTCGTTTCCTTTTTTCGTCTTGGTTGGTTATAAGGGGCGGGTGAGATCGCAAGAATAGTGTCGTCAGCCATCGTCGGTAGGTAGAGCCTTGTTGTCTAGAAAGATATTCATTGCTTCTAGCAACTAACAATAACTGTAGTGTTTCGGGGTACCAACTGACCAAATAAAAATGTCCGTGTTAACCCTAAAAAGGAATGTTATAAAGTACTCGAACCTCCCAGCATCGCAAACTCATCATCGTCAAAATCGAAAGTAGGGGTTATTCTAGGGGACCATTCATATTTAGTAAGGAATTTATTTATATAGATTTATAATCATGATTATCTAAAAATATTGCAGAAGGTCATTCAAGCACTCGTATCGAAATGATTCATATGATTCTAGAAGGCAATCGAACTTAGTATCCATTTTTTCTCCTGTTCCTTAGTCTCTGATGATGTTCATATTATTTTCATCTTTGGTATTTCATATCTGGAGAATAACCGGGCGTATACCGAACGTATCTCACTGTTTAAGGTTCTTTATATGTCCACAGCGTGGCCATTTAACGTATATTCCCATCTTCTTCATATCTTTAACATCGCATCCCTGACGTCGAAAGATATTCGCATCTTCAGAGCCTAATCAACCTTGACTCCTGACCTTAACACAAGACCGGCAGTTCAGCGATCTCTGCTTGACTTTGTAATCCCACAGGGCCATGGTTCATTTCTTAACCATTGTAGAATCATAGAACAGAAATCGTTATCATCTCATAATGGTCGATTATCCAAATGTAAGTCAATTGTTCCATAAGACCTCCCACCATGTCATCCAGCACCTACATTTTGCATCCAAAATATCTGCACTGCTAGCCATATAATTGAATTCACCGTAAACTGCTAATATCCTTCCCTCTTTCTACTTTATAGGGCCCATCCACACTCCCAGATAATTTGCGCAAACTGGTTTGCACAGTTCAGTTTGTGCATCTGAAACGAGTCTTGTCTTCCACAAGTTCAGTTGTATTCGAGCCGTTAACTGAGTTGGAAGAGTCATCGTGAATTTGGTTTTGCTGAATGATGCTTATTGAGTTTACTGAAAATGAAAAACAAATAGAAGGAATTGAGGAAAAGGGAATTATGCTTGCAACTACAGAAGAGTGCATAATATCAAAAGTAGTTGCAAGCTAAGAGTCTGAAACAGGTCCCCCAAGCTTCCATCTTATCCACTGAAACTTTGTACGCTTGACCTGTATCATTGTGGTGTGGGGTGTGGTGGCTTTTTGCTCTTTACTTTCCACAATCACGGAATCGACTTATATTGCTCAGTAAATTCTAATAGATCAATTTGTTTCATTTGACATTGTGCGAATCAATTCAATATGTGTTTTGATTATTTATTTTAAAAAAAACGGGCGAGCCCAATTACAAAGAACGATATAGGTGAATACAAATAACAGTTTAATTTAGTAGGTACAGTAAAACAGCGGGAGAGAGCAAAAGAAATTTATTTCAATCGAAATGGAGAAAATTGACAGTAGTGTACAGAAAATAATTTATCATAAAAACACCGCTTTATTGAAGATAAAAGAGAGGAGAAAATGTGAATATCGGGATTGGTTTAAAGTAATAAGTTGGCACTAAGTAACATTTTGGAGAGCTTTCGGTGGTACATGTAGGATAGAATAAAATAGAATAGAAGAAGTTTATTGTCACATAAAACAGAATTCATTTACATACTATTCGATGAAACGCTTATACTGCTTAATCATATGATTGTCGCAGCTAAGTTTGCTCTGTTATATTCTTAATAACCTACAATCAGCATATACATTTTCTATGACAACAACTTTCTATCATGGGTCACAGTCACTGATATATAACAACAAACAAGAATGTATAAATATAAACAATAAATAAGGATATACATAAATCTAAACAATAAACAAGAGATATAACAGTACACATACACGTATATAAGCATAAAGTACACATTCCAGCCATTACGAGTACCTAATATATTATACGAGCAAACTAAGTAATTATTTAGACTTTAACTTTACATGGTTTTACTGTTACAATTAGGTACGCGTACATCAATTAATCTCTTTCCAATTTATTAAATATATCCCACAGCATTACATCTTCACTCATTATTCTCTTTTCAATTTATTAAATATATCACTCATCTTCCGTGTAATTAAATTCCTCCACCATAAATTGTCTGTATTTTCCAGGGTATATATTGCACCATTGCTTCCAACAGCCCCCATTCAATATTGCAATAATCTCTTGCCTTGACAACCTCGGACTTCTGAGGAACTCCACACAAAACTCGCTTAATGCTGACTAAGTCGCCAAAAAATGAACTGTGGTTTCTTGCTCCTGCAAATTGCACATGGATAGATAGATAGATAGATACCAAACTGCTTCAGCTTATTCAAGAATAGGGATATTGAAAGCCTTCATATCGTCATATATCGTCTTTTCTCACAAGAAAGGATGGAAATAAGTATTGTTGGCCATATCTCTAACATATGCTCTGAGTAGCCACATTATGTTATTACTATCATTAAGATAATTTGAGATACAAGTAGCGGTTGGTTCTCAATAGTGGTATGTACCTGTGCCGCCGTCTTTTCTTGGTCTCTGCTTGTTTTATTTTGTTTGGTTTTGTTTTCAATTTTTTTTATTCAGAACCTGATCATCGATTCCTTTCACGGGTCGCGCTCGGAACAGAAAATGATCTCCATTAAATCACCTGGAACGCGTACCCGTGGAGGGTGTTCACGTTCACAACTGGTTCCTCGCTCGTTCCTAACTTGAACCTCGGATATCAACACCCAGAATTAATTCAATTTCAAAGAACAAGAACGGATAGAACGGGGCGGCATTGACCGTCAGTCTTAGGAAAGTTGAAAGGCATTCACAGACCACAACGAGACATGATCGAAGATATCTAGCCGCCATTAGCATTCAAATAATTTTTTATCCTCACGTAACTGAGGAAACAAGTCACGACGAACTTCATAGTTTTCCCCTTCGTTAATTAGCAATTACTAATCTCTTTTCCGTCGAGTCGAGTGAATTTGTCGATGGTTTGCAGATAGAATTTCCATATTTGTTCCTACGGAATGCACAATACGACCGGTAACAAAGAAATCTAATGTTGGCTGTATGCCCATGGAATTCAGGGATTTTACCTTTGAGAAGCTTTTACATACTTGTTCCTTATCATGCATTAATACGATATATTTTAAAGAAAATAAATAAATGCCTTTAAGTTTCTTCTTCATAGACACTGCTTCATAGTGAACCATGGTTGTAGAGACTCCATGTTCAATCCCAAAGACAATTTGATCTAAACATTTTTTTCGCATCTCTCTTTGTAGAATTTTGGTTTATTATTCAACAATAAACCATTGTAATTGCTCTTGAAAGAAAAAAAAGAAATTCTAACCCCCCCTGAAAATTTTATGGTTTACGTTTCAAAGTACCCACGATTTCTCCCAACGGCTGAAGCAAAAAAGCTGAAATTTTCAGGAAAAATCCATGTTGGTCCGGCGACGCCCCAATTCTTGAGCCAGCTCTCTCACTTAATTTAAAGTGCCCTTTAAGGGTTGTCAAAGTTTTGTAAAATCACTAAAAACCTCAAAAAAAGTCAAGGCGGCCTAATTTGTACTCTTTTTGAAGAACACACCACGAGGAATCGAATGAGCCCTTCCCCAGGTCCGTAGGTCAAACCATTCTCGATCTATGGCCCGTTTTATGGTGCCATCATTCGCGTTATTTTGGTTTATTATTGTTTTTGTGTTGATATCAGTAACCTAGTGACGTAGAGATGTAGTAATGTGGATACTGGAGTGAACTCCTAAAAGGCTTTGTAACCAAAAAAAAAACAAAAAAAAAAAAAACACGCTGCAAAGTCTTTTACTGGGGTTTATTATTCAATTCATGATTTGAATTTCTACTAAGCTTTGGAGTGTGCGGGTTTCACAGGTGATAGAGCGATTATTGAATTTCAGGAGATATGCATAGAGCACGTAAATCTGTTCTCGACCAAAATACCTATTTGGATTGATCAGTTGATCATATTTGTGTGCCTCCTGAAATTCAATAATCGCTCTATCACCTGTGAAACTCGCACACTCCAAAGCTTAGTATAAATTCAAATCATGAACGCAAGCCAATTGAATAATAAACCCCAGTGAAAGAATTTCCCGCGTTTTTTTAAAACATTCCTCATATCTGAGCCTTTCTGTTCGCAAATCCTTGCAGATCTTGATGGAAAGACTTTTCAATTTTTATCTGGCGTATAAGATATTATCAGGAATACCGCAGATAAAAATTCAATTGGTTCTCTAAGAATTGAATTGCATAGCTTCCGCATAGGAACAAACATCCAGTTTGTCTTTTGATGAAATTCTCAGGATTTAAGCGGGTAAAGTCACGGAAAGAGAAAATAAAACCCAGACAAAGTCACTTTGCTATTTGCTTTCATATTGCCAACTTTTTTCTTTAACTTGAAGTTTAGAGTTTTGGCCCCAGTGTACACCTTAATTATAGGGTCATTTATAATGCTGGCGAATGCGCAGCGCAACTTCGTTGGTTACGGTTATGAAGTTATTTTACGAGTGATGGATACTAATTGGATTTCATGATTCATAATGTTAGACTTAGATGATTTTGATAAAGATTAACACCATCTCTTCAACTTGCTGATCAAATTGGTAAAAAATACCAAATGTAAACCTACAACTTTGAAATTTGTCCAACCATTCAAGTTTCTATGCGTCATCTTTGCGTACATTCTAAATCGATCCAAATTGGCAGAGATATTGTATGAATGTCTTTATCAGACGGCTCCGCCTGGAGAAGTTTTTTGAAACCCCTTTTGGACTTAGCTACAGAGCCCGAAATGGTTAATGTTTGTTGGTATTTTGTTGAATTACACACAATATCTTATAGTTTTTCTTTCAGTAGACACCTATTCTTTTGCATGAACATATAATTGTCCAATTGGTTATGTAAAATCTATTAAAATACTTTTTTTTTTTTTCCAGGTATGTGAGAATCGCTACTTAATATTGGTCTAACAAACAGGCAGCACAAGGTAAGACTATCAACTATCACCACGACAATTAAACCACAGATTGTTTGATGAATTTACTTCAAATTTATTTATGTATACTATTTCAAATTATGACGAGACCCCAAAGCTTTTCCATACTTACTTACTTACTGCCGAGCTCTACTGGCCGGTGTGGCCCCTGGCTTCCCGAAGTCCCAATCTCCGTCTTTCCCGGTCCGTAGCTTGCGATCTCTGCATCCCCACAGTTTGCAGGTCTCGCGTCATCTCATCAATCTATCGGTTTCTCGGCCTTCCTCTTCTCCTCGTCTCAATTCTCGCCCTCAGCATTGATTTTGGCCCCCGATTCGCACTCCTTCTATCTACGTGGCCAAGCCATCTTATTCTGTTCGTCTTGATGAACCTAACAATATCCTCGTTTTCCAGAATTGCCTCAATTTCACGATTATTCCTTCTCCTCCATCCCACACCATCCCGAACTCCTCCATATATCTTCCTTACTATTTTCCTTTCGAAAACTCTCAGCCTCCTCTCGTCATCCATTTGCATTGTCCAAGTTTCACTACCGAAACATACGACAGGACGGACCAGAGTTTTATAAAGACTGAGTTTTGTGATCCTGAAGAGAAGACGTGACGAGAATGTTGGCAAAATACGCTCTATTGCCAGCCATTAGTCTAATGGTAATCTCGTTCTGGACAAGGTTCCGGCAGTTCACCGTACTCCCGAAGTAACGGAAGGATTCCACGCTTTGGAACTCGAATTCACCCAGAGAAATTCTTTGTAGTGGACAACGGGCTTCAGAAGGGGACACCGCTCTCAGGTACTTGGTTTTATCCAGGTTGATCCATAGTCCCACACGGTTTCCTTCCTCACATATTGTTTCTAGGGCTTCGAGCAGGGAATTCGTCAGTGTATGCTGGGATATTGCCCTTTTTGTCAGCCATCTTCACTGCTTCATGCAAGGCAATGTTGAAAAGGGTTGCTGAGAGGGAGTCTCCTTGTCTGACACCGGACATAACATTGAATCGGCCCCCTGCTTTAATACCGACAAGAACTCTGGATGAGGTGTCATGGAGGGTCATACCCACCAGCCTGACCAGCTTTTCGGGAACTCCATTTTTCAGTAGAACATTTAAAATCGCTCTTCTGTTCAAACTATCAGAGGCTTGCTGGTAGTCCACAAATAATATGTGGAGATCTATACCATGTTCCATGAATGAAAATTCATTTATACATACTATTTCAAATAATGACGAAACCCCAAAGCTTTTCTATATGTTTTGAATTTAAGGGGACATCAAATATGAAGGGATGAAAATTTGGTGTTGAGTTGCGAAATTTTGAACGGGTTAACTAATTTGGAAGAGTTAAATTAGGATAAAAAATAGGTGTTTGAACATGACGGTGATTTACCATGAATTCCCTTGGGCTGGTCCGGGCTTATTTAGACGGGTGTTCCAATCGCCTGTGGGATTCCCCATCCCTTCGGGGGTGACCGGAGAAAACCCATAATCCTCGACTCTTGGGTCGTTCTTAGTCGGTCTATTGTTGACCACGTATTATATTACAATTGTTGGGGCTTCCCCCAACACTACCTAATTTTCGGTTGCGATTTCATTTAGACATCTTTTACGAAAATGCCGTATAGAACTACCTATGATCTAAGGGTGCATCTAGTATGATTCGCAGATAGCGAGATTGAGTTTTCCTTGAGTTTTGGATTTTTTCAGCTCCACTAATGCTTCTTTCTCTCAGTCCGAAAACTGAAATTTACCCGGAATAAATACAGATGGTGGCATCATTGAGTTTTTCTACTACTTATTATCGTGAAGTATATGAAACTTGATACAACCATATTTAGCGAAAGAAAGTGTCAGCGAAGAAAAGTGAGAGTACTCTTCGGATGCATATGGTTACCTAGCAACACTTTCTCACTAAACTTTCTGAACGACCCTTACATTTTTTATCATCTCATCTAAAATAAATCGTGCCTGAAAAATGGCAACCATCCCATTCTGAGTTCGTCCCAAATCCAAACATCTCACAATGGAAATTAACCGGATAATTTTAAGGACTGAAAATCTCTCTATTCTTAGAGGAGATAGTCAAGGAAAGCTAACACCTGTTCAGCGGCGTAACGGTTTTCAGCGCCCCCCCCAAATATTTTGGGGGCCTCTCCCCATAATGGTTTTTTTTTTTTTTTTTTTAAGCGTGCAACCATCCCATTCTGAGTTCGTCCCAAATCCATAACCATCTAAAAATACAATGGAATATAAAAATTTAACCGGATAATTTTAAGTTTCAAATCTCTCTATTCTTAGAGGAATCAACAACATGATGAGTCAAGGAAAGCTAACTACCTGTTATTTGATTTTTACATTATCGTTGATGTTTATAAACTTGATGTTACATAATGGAGGATTTACTGAAGTTTCAAATTTTATGAAGAATGTGTGCCAGACTGAGGTTTGTGCTGAAAAGTACAATTAACTTGCATCATTTCAAATTCTGTCGATTAACTATGTCGAACTAAGTGATGAAATGAAATCTTTTTACGTTTCATATATTTAAGGCTGCTTGGCTGAGATTGGGTATAAATTGTTCCCGGAACATCCTCCTGCGGCTTGGGAATCGTTTGTTGATAGTTGCCACTAAACAAACTAAATCACCAAAGCAGGTCCGATTTCAAGTTGAGGACCAGGAAGAGATTCTTCATCACCTGCTCTAAGATCCACAAAACCGGTCGGTCACTCCCCTGAAATATCCCCTGGGTGGCTTGGGGACAACCAAGCTTCTTCCGAGATAACGCCAACGGTTGTTTTGTTGGTGTGGGGATGCTGGAGGAGGCTAGTAAAAACTTTAGCCTCCTCGAATGACTTCTGAGTGTGTAAAAGACGAGGTGAGATTAAAAACAAAAAACGCTCACAAAAAACTTTATCTGATCGCCTGCCTTACCTCCATCAAAGGGGATTTAGGTCATTTCATTCTGATCTCCACCAGATAGTAAAATTTCTAACGGTGTGGATCGAGTGGGAAGTTTGGTCGTTGAAGCATTGATTTTGGAACTCTTAAATATTCCTGATCGTTGGAGCGACTTCAGCTCAAGTTTTTTAAATTGCCTTATCGAAAGACTAACTCGAGTGGTGATCTCATGATGGGGTTATGTATGTTTTACATAAGCACATTAGAGCGACTCGAGCTGAAGAGAGATGCTAACATTGAATAAGATCATCAAGAGCTAGTTTGACCGTCTACCACTGCTGTCGAGTGAATTTCAGGACATCATCAATGTTGAACCGTCCCAACGCGGAAGGCACCACACCGGTGCCAAGCAATTTCTCACGAAGCGCACCGGGGCGGTGCCCTGCTGTGTCAAATGCCTTCTCACTTTCGAAAAATTATCGTATTAAAATGAGGAAGGCAGCAGTGATGAGTTTCTCGCTCTTTTTCCTAGTTTTTGATTTTTCCGAAAGGTTCCCCATTTATAGTGTTCATTTCTTTTATATTCTAGTTATTGTTTCTCCTCTTGAGTTTTTTGATGGATGTCCGAGGTGGGTAATCCGCACGAGCGTGTCGCGTTTCGACCAATGAGCCTGAGAAATCACCTCGACCAAACAGTGTAATCTGTTTCGAAGGACAATGCAACGACAACAAGCCCTTTTGCTGTCTGCTCACTTCGAAAGTTCAGTTTCTATTTTCCTAGTTCCTATAATGTTACCTACACATTTTTTTCGCACTTATATTTCTGACACATTTTTTGTATGATTGAAATGGCAAATAAGTACCCAAAAAAATGGAAAATGAACCTTTTTCCTTCCCGATATTTTAAATACCTATATATATTCTCGTTTGTTCATTATTTGGAATAGCAGGTTGAAAATTTACTTGTGTGTGTTGTCAAGCATCCCAGATAGCCTAAAAATATATTTACAAACTAAAAATGTGTATTTTAAATGAATTTTTCGTCTTACAGAGCAATCAAAGTAGTTAGTTGCGTGAGTTAGAATACCTTTGGTCATCCCCGCTCACGTGAGGCACCACACTGGTGCTATGGTCCTAAAAAATTTATAATCCCCCCTTCATGGATCCAAACATTTTTATATACGTTTAGGAAGACATTTATCGAGTTTTCAACGAAAACCGCACTAAAAATGTTTCCCGTCTGGGGCTAATGTCTTGGTTTGGCGTTGAGTCGGTTAACAGAAGCTGGGAATCCTTATAGTCTGAATACTACAGGGCAAGTTACGGAAGCCACACCTCTCCTATTTGATTGCAGAGATATATCAACGACTGCCGTCACACTATGAATTTCTGTTGAGTCACATTGACCAGGATAAATAGTGATCACATTTTCAATATATAACGAAGTTTATATTACTAGGAAACTTGATTCAAAGCTCTTTTGTATCAAATTTGATTTGTTTTGCGTGTTATTCTATCTTCGTCTGTTGTCAAGCGACCAAACGACCTGTATTCAATGCCGTAGAACTGTAAACTTTTTCATGTCCTCAATTCCCACTGTCTTAATTATCAGTCAATAATCAATATGTGCAACCTGCAACTGTGCAACGTGGAATCGACTTTAAATCAATCATGGAATTGATTTGACCTCCGCATACCGCCCTATAGGAGGCAGGAAAAAAGGCCAATTAGAAGAAAAGGGGCAAACTAAGTAATTCTCCAGAATGTCGTGTGTGTTGAGTGAGTATATGCATTAGTGTAGCATTTAAGATTTCAATCAGGTGTGTAAAGGAATGAAATGAACGGAGGGAGATGTTTTTTCAAAGAAATGCAACCGTCTCAGGGAATCGGTCGCTTTGATCTCGGATTGAAAAACAACAGAGTGGCAGTTCTACTTGAGATACGGCTCTGCAACATCGTTAGATGCTTTGCCTTCCGGAAACGCTGCAAGTACGTGAATAGCTAGCAGTAGTTTGGAGATGAATGTAACTATTACTCTCCAATACAAATAACATTGGCTGTTTTAATAATTCTCTACTGTTCCTTTCATCGTAGATCCATAAAATAATATTTTATATTATAAAGCAGTAAGATGTCTTGTATACTGACTTATTCTAGGCTCCGAATAGGCAAGGGAGCACACAGTGTCTTTTTTGCCAATCTATCTGGACAAAACTCTAATCAAAAGATGAAAAATTTGTTCCAACGCTAAAAATAAGTTTTTTGGCTATAGTTATGATTATTAGGTTTCACAGCCCTATTGCCTCAATTGTCAAGTGTCCTAAAGTACTTTTACTTCTTTAAAAATAAAAAAACGTTCAATCTTGTCGTATCTTTCCACATTGAGTCGATCGATTGAAGCCATTCTCGTTCCCTAAAGATGCCTAAATAAGCGACGAAATGACAATTTCTCGGGGAAAATACATCAATAATATCAAAAATGGTTACTGTTTCACTCCAATTTCTTGGGTAGTATAGCTTGTCTGTCTAAACATGATTGGAAGAATATCTGTATGGTTGGTTGGCAATTGAATGAAGTTTTTCAAATACAGAACGAAAAGTTGTTTTCTCATTAATTCGCAATAGTGACAAAAGTCATACTTCCTCATTTTGTACAGTAAAGGTGGTATTAAACTTCAAAATGAATTTTTTTAAATCTTGGGGATTGAGATTTTGAAAATTGTCGTTAACAGTCACGGTAATGATGCTTTGAAAATTACGATCCAGAAACTCGACCTTCCAATCAAATGTCAGGATTGTCATTGGCAGTTTGGGCCTTCTTTCCTCCGAACGTTGTTAGGAGAGGGGTTGTCAATTGTTAATAACTCTCGATTGAACCAATTTTTTTTCATTTTAAATTAAAATTCCATACCCATTAAATTAAATCTTTGACATGTTTTCACAGGACAAGCGTTGTTCAATGCTTCGAATATCATAAATTCCGGTATACCGTTAGAATGTTGTAAGTTACTATGAAAACGTGTTCACATACCCTTACGCATGACAATAACGCTTAGGGCTTAACCACCCCAACGCTAATAGTAGTATAAAAACCCAAAAAATGTGACCTGCTCATGTTGGGGCAGTTACGGTAATGACATTTTACAACTTAAACCTTTTAAAAACGTCATCACTTTTAAGAATTCCCATTATTTCAATGCGTTTTCTCGCAAAATGACTTCCTGCTTTGCAATCCATGACCAGAAATTAGCTTTGCCCTTCAAATGAGAGAATAGTCCATTCCATGACTATTCTGAAACGGGCTGTAATCTGAAAATCAGCCTTCCTCTCTGTTCCTTATCAATTTAATTCTGCGTCGTCTAAAGTTACTAATGTGAGGATTTGAACTATTCGTGAGGTTGCTAACTCCATTCATTGCTGATGGATATCTTCACGTACGTAACTTGTTGATCATGAATTTTCATATCTCTCGGAACGACCGGTAATAAATTTTAACGACCCATTGAATGTGATGATCGAAGCTAACGTTCTCCTTGTACACATAATTTTTTGTTGTATCAATTCTCCACATACAAGGCTTTGAAACTACTTCGACAGCCACCAATTACTCGCATTTATCACCGCCTTAACCTAATGCAATCCATTTCGTTCGGAATCTAGGGACAGGTCGGTCCATTAACTTTATCTGATTCACGATTTCAAGCTGCCGACAGCACTAATCATCCTTGGGAAAAATACATCTTAATTACTTATTCTAATAATATTCATGGGAGAAGTAGAAGAACAAGAAGAAAAACGGCTTATTACAAAAAAAAAAAAAAAAACATTTCATAGTGACAATCAATTTTCAAAATAAACAATACAGCATGGTTCTTATTGAAACAGAACCTAATAATTAGCTTGAAAATAAAAATTTCAGGGCAATGTAAAAGTATAAAATGAAAGCTAACTCCTCAGTAATTAAATTCCCTAATAAGCATATTGCGGTATGGCCAAGCCAAAATACAAAATTTTGCCAATTTACTCCACTGGCGTGGGCCATTAAAGAGATCTACTGCCTCATCTCGTGACAAACTTCCCTTGCCAAGTGCACGTCTTCTAAATTCCGCCAATATTGGACTCCTGCACGAGAAATGAAACGTTGTCTCAAGCTCTCCAAGATTGCAAATGGAACACCGCTCAAATGGTAGGTGTGCCTCTCGGTATGGTTTCATATTCAAATAGAGGTACAACCTGAACATCCATCTCGAGGTACTCATTGAATGCACAGAATCCGTGAGCAAGCTGGCGCACTTCACCGCAGGGTCCAGCTCACGATACAGAGTATATCCCACCCTGCCCATAAAACCTGGCCCTCTTCTCATCCCAGACGGTATTTCACCTTCTCCTGGGTAATCTGAGCAGGATGGTGTGGGCGTATGTCGATTCATCACACTTTTTGGTTGGATGATTACAGTATAGATAACAAAATGAATTTAAGTAACAAGGGATAGGGATTTAAGTAACGCCTAGCTCCCACTGTGTGACTTTCCCTTCTCTAAAATATTTTCTTGAACAAGTAGGTTTCTGCGCTGAGCGTGAATCGTGAATTTATGTCACTGCCGTCAAATCTCGACTAAATACAGTTTTGTAAGTGTTTTAAAATTTTCTCCTAAGTGGATGTACATGTTCCATGGAAAAGTATGTGAAAGTTGTGCGTAAAGGACCCAGGAGAAAATACCAAAGTCCGTATTTCTCACTCCTTACAGCTGTCACTAACCACAGGTATACAACTTCCATTGTCACTACTCAGCGAAATATTTATTGGGGCTGTTATATCCACTTACACTGTGAAGTTGCTTCTGGTTTCTGGCATCCCTTATTCAAGATGGTCCCAACGCCGGTGGTTGGATTTTTCCTAGACCTTCCCAGTCAGTTCTACCGGGAAAACCATCCCTGGAGGCAGCAGTGTAGGTTTTTTAACTCTCACTCCCTACTTCACTAACATTCTGACTGTGGCAAGTGAAACTTGATCGCACTTGTAGACAGTTAGTGTAGTTGTTGGAAGTTCGTTGACAACATTTTGGTTCAACCAGTTTCAATTGATTTGTGGCCTGTAAAGACGGTAAAAGGCTATAACATCACTCCCTTCTCTCTCACTCCCTACAATATCCAGCCAATAGCCCCTTAAGTCGTAGGGAGTGAGATCTGCTTGTAACAAATGAGATTTTGGCAAGGAAACCTTAGTATTTACTGTAGAAAGAAAGAAAGAAGGAAGATTTATTTTATTTGCTGTTTTGAGGCAACTATGGCCTATTACAACAAAGTGGTTTGCTGACCCAATATACATAACGCACAAAAATACCAAACGCAACACCTTCATACCAAAGAAACTAATAAATAAACCTAATTTCTTCTATTTAGTGAATAACATAATCGTAAACAAATTTTATACATAATACTCATAATGTCAGAAAATGAAAAATTAAAATTAGTCGGATAGCCCAGCCTCATTTACAAGCTCCTCGACAAACGTTCTATACTTCATGTAGCACATAGTAAAATTAAATAACATGTAAACACTTTCTTTACAGACCGCCCCGAATAAAAAATTGTTTACAAAGTCCATAGTGACCCTAGACGAGGCAAAATGTTTCGCTCTTGTATTGGCCAGCTGGGGGCAGCTGCAGTATATATGCTCAATGGTTTCCGGCTTCTTATCATTACACAAAAAACATATTTTACTATGGTCGATGGAGTACAAGGAACCTTTATAGAAGATACGGAGTAGCTTACCATTCCTCAACCTTAACTGAGCTATTACTCTTTTAATTTCAAATGGAATAGCCCACGTGAGGTAGCCCTCCAGAGAAGAGTAGCCCTGAATATACTCTTGGTAGGCAGTATTATAGGTTGAACATATTACTCGCTCATAGTCATCGTAAGCACATTTCGTCGTGAAGCTATTTAGTATATTCTGCTTACATTTTTTCACCTCATCAGCATTTTGCGACTTCCAAATATCTCTATAGCCCAACTCCCACAGGATAGCCTTAGTTGCGATGCCCAGTTGTATTTTTCCATATCTACCCCTCTCTCAATAGTGGTTAGGAGCTGCTCGTAACAAATCCGCGGGTATCTATTTTTTGGCATTCGCAGGACAGCTTCCCACCAACCCAAGGCCCTATCTAGAATCATGACTCCCAATTTGGCCCTACCTGTCTCTGCTCGGAGCATGTAACGAGGAGTACTGAAAGGCAACGTTAAGAGACTTTTAATTATTTTTTACTGTACCATTTCTATGTCTTCAAGGTACCGCAGACCCCATATCTCTGAGCCATAAAACAACACCGCGCTAACCATCGAATCAATAAGTCGGCAAGTAGCCTCCCAGCTTACACATTTTCCCTTCACCAAAATTTCCCGAACACTACCCCAGGCTCGTAAGCTTTTAGCCTTAAACTGATCTTTGGCTTTGCAATACACCCCTGAAGAGGAAAAATTCCCTTAGTATTTACTGTAGCTAAAATTAAACTAATTTGTGCTGTTCCATTCACCTAAATTGAAAGACTTGTTCGGCGATTCCCATGGAGGTTGGAGGCTCAAGAGGGGAAAAAATAGTAGTATATACCTCACTCCCTGAAAATGTCTTTTTTCAAAATGGCGTATCAGCAGTACGGTTCAAGATTATGTGTGCTCACTTGGGTAAAGTGCCGAGAGAACTGCAGTGATTGATTAGAAACAAGAAAATTGATCAAGTTTCAAAATATTTTTTGTCGAAAAGTCGATATTCAAATGTGAGCGAAATTTTGAAATGACCCAGATATCAGATTTGTAAAGGATAAATGTCAATATCTGATGTACGTTAAAATATCAAAATATATTGTACATTTTATCTTGTTTGAAAGTTTGACCGTTTACCTTTTTCACAATCTCACTAAGCGCAGAATCCTCGAAATGATCTAGACTATCTAAAGTAAATACCTACCGTAATCTACTTCGCGAACGTATCTATTTAATGGCTTTATTCATGGCTTCTCATTTAGGTAGACATTTCATTTATTCTGATGTAAATTTTAGATTGAAGCAAAAAAATAACTTATAATTTGACTCTGAATGTTTATATTTACGTTTTAAGAATGTATGGCTTGCGCTTGCGGAAAAGTTACTGTGATTGTCTGCAAGAGCAGAACACCAAAGCTTCTTTGCTTTATTTTCAATAAAAGTTCGATTAATTTACGGTAGGAAGCCGAAAAGCGTTTTGATCAGTCGTGATGATTCCTATCTGGCCGTCTTTTACAGATTACGAGTGGCCCTCTCGCGTGTTCTATTACCGAAAAATGCCTAGCGTCGACCTTGATCTCTCCCGTGAACCCTCGAAAAACCTCCCCATCCTCATCATCTCGTCACTCTCGAACGTGCTCCTTCGGTTACCTGTTCGCATGAAGTAGGTATCGCTCCGACAGCCTTCTATTTCATTTCTTCCACATGACCTCTTGCCTCGGCCGGAGCAACTTGCCCCCGGCTGCACCTGTACACACCCCACGTATCCGCTCATTACGGATTCATCTCATCGGTTTCCGTGTTTGTTACTCAAGTTGGGCTCGAGGGAATTCTGTGAAAGAGATCAAAAGAGATTAGTTATTCTATTCATGCGTTCGTCTGAAGATAATCTACGACGAAAGCCGGAGGACAATGGAACTAAATTAACTATCCTTGGTGCGTACTAATGTTTGTTTTTCGAGCCTCCAATCAACAATAAAATAAGTAATGAATGAATCGATCAACTACCAATTGAGTATTGACGCAGCAAAGGGTGGAAGTGCGAATCCGTTGGATGCCTTCTGATGAGGTGCAAGTGCTGCTCAAGACTGTTAGTCAAGTGACAATACCCGATAATGCAAAACCATAAACCCCCATAAATAGTTTTCTTCATTCTCAAGACATTCGCTGTATAAAAATGACATCCCCTAATCTCAGAATAAGCATTGTGCTCATTATCACATAATAATATGTACGTAATAAAAAGTAGGTAGCTAGTTGTAAATTAACTTGAAATATCTTGCTTAGTATCAATAATTTACTGTATTATCTCAATGCTGATAGGTTTTTTGGATTTGTAAACATTGAAAAGAAATGATCAGAGACTTGGCCGCAGGCCTGAACCTCTTTCACTCTCTCTAACCATCCTAAACGTCCCTCATAATATTTTCACACTACCTAAACAAATCCATAAAGATGTGAATCAAATGTTTAAGAAAATTTGATTATAAAATGATCATACTACGGCAATTACATGTGACTTGAACGTCTAATTAATTAGGCGTCCACTGAAGTGCCTAGTGATCCCTTGACTGAACGTTGAACATCCTTACTTTCAAAACTTAACCTTTTGAACTTACTTTCAAAAAGGCACATATCCAAATCTGGGAGAAAACGTTTTTTTCTCAATTTTCTATCTCTGAATATGAGTTGAATCAGATCCCCCTATCATTTCCGAACAAAACAGAACACATCCACGTCAATTCCGGGGCTCAAGTTATGTGTTTGCATCAAAAGGTAACAAATCCGTCCTCTACATTTTTTTCAGTGCCTTGCAAACCAAATGGCACATATCCTCCGAATTTCATCAGGCGATAAGTCGTGGGGTTTCAAAAAGGCACATATCCAAAAAGAAGCATTGCGCCTTCGTCTTGACGTTGAATATTTGCACGAGACTCGATAGATGGCAGGCATGACAAATGGAAATATGGAGTCAGGTAAAGTTTTCTATAAAACCTACAGAATGGAGAATGAATTCTTTTGTTTTCAAAAAGGCACAAATCCATGAGTTTTGATCAAAAGGGCACATTTCCAAAGTGAAAATGGATATACAGCCTCGTGTTTTGGAGAAAATTGATTCATATTCTGAGGCATCTTTATCTGTGCCTTCTCACACATTACTCCGATGAGAAACTGCAGAAAAACATCTCCACTAATCTGCAAATCGTTTTTTTCACTTCCTGAACATTTCGTCGGAATGGATATGTGCCTGTTTGAAAGTAAGCTCCTCATGTGTGGATACGTTAAGCTCAGTGTTTCATCAAGTGTTAGGAAGCTCTTTTCATCAAATATCGTGCCGAAACTCAGAAAATGACCGTACATTCCCACACGTCATTATTATAATAACCACTATATTCATAGCATGGTTACATGTGTCATAAACTGAATTATTTTTGTCTCATGCCAGTGCTGAAAATATGACACATGGATAGCATCAGACCGCAAGGTTTCAGCTTGATCAGACAAAAGCTGGTTTCACCTTACTTTTTTCGTCAAAATCGGTAATCAAGTAAATTTCTCAAAAGTAATGTACAACTGGCAGTAAAACCTGAAATTGTGTAACGGCATAGTTCGAATATCATCAAAATAGTGCGATAATTGTCTCCTGCGCATGCGCAAATGCTATATATTTGAAACACCTACCTATAACTTTTCTAAAAATCGTCCGAATGATTCGAAATTTCTATGAGTGTTCAAGAATATTATTATAAAAAAATATTAATGAAATTCAGAAACGCTGCAAATTCTTTCACTGGGGTTTATTATTCAATAATTCATGATTTGAATTTCTACTAAGCTTTGGAATGTGCGTGTTTCACAGGTGATAGAGCTATTATTGAATTTCAGGAGATATGCATAGAGCACTTGAATCGGTTCTCAACCAAAATACCTATTTGGATTGTTCAGTTGATAATTTTTGTGTGCCTCCTGAAATTCAATAATCACTCTATCACCTGTGAAACACGCAAATTTCAAAGCTTAGTAAAAATTCAAATCATGAACGCAAGCCAATTGAATAATAAACCCCAGTGAAAGAATTTGCAGCGTTTTTTTTTCGTCAAAATTACTGTAGAACTGCCAGTAATACCTGAAATGGAGTAGGTAAACGTATAGTTCAAAAATCATCAAAATCGTGCTATAATTGTTGGCTGCGCATGCGCAAATGCGATATCTTCGAAACACCTACCTATAACTTCTCTAAAAATCGACCGAATGATTCGAAATTTTTATGAGTGTTCAAGACTATCATGGTAAAAATTATTAATGAAATTCAGAAAAATTAGAGGTCTAATCCTTCCAGCGCAAACCGTTCCAAATTTCCCATAACTACCGTAAAATTAGGAGTAGAAACCAAAATGCCCTGAAAATTATCTGAATGATTTGAAATTTAGCACTCCTCTGGAAAAAAGGCGCTCTTTTCATATGTTCCTATATAATACAGATACATATTATGTCCAAATGAATAAAAATCGGTTTAACCTCACAAAAAATCGATTAATCGTTGACAAAAATCGATAGTCCATTATAATCGATTGTAAAAAATCGAAGATTTGTGTTCAAACATCGATTTTTTTGTGAAAATCCATGTTACTGTACATCCGCAGAAATTACCGTAGTAATACGAGAATCGACGTACGATTGTCAATTCTAGCCGAGTTCCGGCTCCCACGGAGAGCCGACTCCCACTGCCGCCGCACGCTGCCCCACCTCGAGAGCGGGAAACGTCCACCCACCGGCGCGGCGGAGGGATCGACACGAGTCGGACGGTTCGCGGTTATTCCGCCTCTGGGCGGTCGCTGTCGCTCCCACTTCGCTCTTCTCCCATCTTGTCAATAGTTTCATTGGACCGACTTTTAATTGGACGCGAGCCGGACTGAATCTGCCCAGAGAGGTGGTGGTCCTTGGGCGACTACTATTTGCCTGGGATACAAGTCAAGGTTTCAATTGAGTGATCTATCGTACGAACTAAATCATTCGCGACAAATTTGTGGAAACCTATTACCGAAACCTTTTCAAGAAAGCTTTTATTTAAATGCCCTAAAAAGAAGGAAAAACATTTTTACTTACTCATTTTAACTGCCTACTTAATGTCCTTTAAACACCTCTAATAAGGAGTAGAATGTGTTGTGTTCTCTGTGCGATATGGGAGAACCTGACAACCTGGAACACTTCTTGGCGATTTGCACAGTACCTACTTGGAATATTTCGTTGCGCCAATTTCGAAACACCCGTGCTATCTCGGGACACTTTATTATGTGTGCTAATTGACTCAGGGTGGTTGCAAGATTTTGTCAAGCTCCCTGGAGTTACCAAAAGGAATTAGTGGAAGAATTTAACTGGGGCAGAAATTGATTTGGGGCCGTGGGCGAATACTTTGTGCTTGAGAAACAGGTCAAGGTTTCCATTGAGACGTAGCTAACGGTCGGTTTCACCAGTTTTTGATCGGACAGGCCAAAATATCCGCCTCAAACTTGAAAATTGAACTTTAGGCCCTTGATTTTAATTTAAATACGAAAAAAATCAAATATATTTTAGAGAATCACTTATAGACTGCAGAACAACTAATTTTGCAAGAGCAGGACCTAGTTTAGCAAAAGTACAATAATAAAATGTGTGAAATGAACATAGAATAATCAATGTTGGCGAATCTTAAAACTTGCATCTTTCTCTCCCAACTCGTCCTCAAGTACCTACGCCTTGCATAAGTATTTGTGGCCCATTTTTAGCCAAAATTAGCCAAAATAACTGAAAAACGAATAGCCCAATTCAAGCGAGAACACTTGTGTGAAACTACCGAAGACCAATATCTAAAAATAACAGAAATACCACAATGAACGCTAACGCAGCAAAACAGAATTTCGGAATTCAAACTAAGATGGCGGAAAGAACTGGTATTAAAAGTTGCTTAGGACGCTAACTACCCAGAATCGTCGTTTTATCTGAAACGGAGTTAGTGAAACCAAACATTGTTGTTTAACAGCTGGAATCTCCGATTAATTGAGTAAAAGCTGATTAAAAACTTTGGTGAAGCAGGCCTTAGATTGTTGACGTTTCAATCAAATTCCAATCAATTTTTACCCTGGACCTAACATTAGCGATTAGGTATAGCTGATAAAAAACGGTCTACTATATTTAATTTTTGCTACAAATCATCATTTAGTCACCAAAGTGGGAGATGCCGTGTTCAGTTTAGGCTGCAACATTTGATTTTTGAAAACCTGAATTCCACACAGAGCAATTACCTACACCTACTCTTCCTGATTGCAGGCAACGGATTGTGTTCCCCCTTGAACAGTTCCCTCATAATATTATTATATTATAATCCAATGAATCAATATTACAATTATCTTTGGGTGATCTACGTGTGTGCATACATAACATAATCATTTAAAGAACGGAAAATGACCGTATTAAGTTGTAAAGAATCACAACAAACGGTAAAGACAAGAATATCAGTCAATACTTCAAGATGGTCATCTGTCCCCGAATTGGAATCAGCGTTGATCCGAGATTAACCCTCCCTAAGGGATGACGTCTGGTATCAGCAAATTTTAGCGAGTAGATTTCATGCGTTGGTGGATGCCGCCGTTTTGAATAGAAAACTCAAGGTTCTGGGCGCGTTCTATGCTCTCCTACGCAGGGTAAATACATTTATTGAAGAGACACTGCTCCTTAAGGATATAGCTCCATTTATTCCTAGATTTGAGTATATTGAGAACAGTTGATCCACATGTTGATCAGTTAATCGAGCGATTGTAGACCTGTACTTATTACAGCATACTAATGTTCCGCAGGTAGTTGCTACCAGTTAATTCAGATGAGTATTATTTCCATACATTCATTTTATAAGTTATCACTATAAAGAACAGCACGTTACTGTCTTCTTAGAAACTCTAATATACCCTTCTAATGTGGGTTGAGGAAAGTTTCGAATTTCTAAGTCATGTGAAGAAACCAATGAAGAACCAGTATTAATTTAGAGAACTTCATGGAAATCAGCCCTCGGAGTGTTGATGAATAACTTTCCCCACCTTAAAATTAGAACCAGTCTAAAGCTTTTAACAGTGCTCCTTTTAATTTGATGGTTTAGTTGACATGGAAATTACTGCATTTGCCGGTCAAACGCGATATGACATGAGCAAGGTAACGTTTAATCATCACTTAAGACGTCAGAAGAAAAACACCGGTTATGTTCCTCAACTCTGAAAAATGGACATGTCGGATTCGTTTAAAAACAAAGTATCTGTATCTAAAAAGTGTTTTACGCAAAATATAATAGTCATAAATGAGTGTAGGTACATACCGGATGAACCTAATAACGCATGTTTATTATCTGCACCGTCTTTCCAACTGTATTTACTGTATCGAATCCATATTGGTCAAGCAAAGATTCGGTAACTATCTCGACTATCGTACCTTTACTTTGTTGACATAAAATCAACCCGACAAGGACCCAGTATCGCTTCCATCAAAAGGGTGCTGTAGGCCACAACTATATCAATCATGACATGCCTCAAGATTGCTTTTCTCTCTTCTGCGTGCTTCTCAGATTACTGGCAATTTTGAGGTAATTGAGTTCCAAAAAAAGTTGATAAATTAAGTGGCATGATTGGTTTTCCTATTTCGTGGTCAACCCTGATGACAATACAAAGGTTGCAAGGAATTAGAATTGAAATTCTCCGTCCGAGTTATCTAAATATGAAACCGGCCTTTTTTGGAGTGTTACTGTCGTGAGGTGATGGAAAAACATTGAAATGTCATGTCAATCATTATTGAATGACAAAAGTATATTACAGGTACCTACTTCGAGAATAACATTCACCAGGGGGGAACGCATCCTACCTGCCAATAACCATAACCTTCTATTCCGTGTAGCAACATTTCCAATAAATGTTGGAGTTACCGTCCTTAGTCCATCTCCTTTGATAAATAAATAAAGGTTCGTTGATATCAGCGGCAGATCCTCCCCTGAAACTCTGGGGAGTTTCCCCAGAGATAACGGGGATTATCGCAAAGGGGAAGGAAGAGATACTTTTCTTAGCCAAATACAAATTTCAAATTTTCTATTTCTCGTTGTCTCACTCCATTTAAAACTGTTTGGAAATATAAACTCATTCGACACAAATAATATAAAAGAAAAAACTCGTTTACTTTGAAAACTCCTGAACCAAGAAGTAGGTAAACCTGGGCTTTCGTTCTCTCAGTGACATGCTGTTTAAAGTGGATGCACGATGAACACGAGTCTCTTTGACGATTCGCCAGTTTACCGCTTGGAGTTTAGCGTCAAGTGACAAAATGGGCTTGGACAAGTGAGGACGTTTATGAATAGGACTCACACTGGTGAAACACCGTTCGCGAATGTTCGCCTTTGTTGTCACAGCCATAAATAACTTTGAAAACGAATGCAATGAGCTGTTATAACTAAAAGATAACGAAATGATAAGATATGCCTGCTGCGCAAAGGGCCTAATATGCCCCGGTGTTAGTTTTTTCGGCGATTGGCTTCATTGGTCAGTCGCACATGTCCGCCTCAGAGCAAACATAAAACCCCCCAAAATTCCGCCTTGTGTTTTATATACTGGATGACCTAGGAGAAGGTGCTCACGTCCATCTGATTGGCCAGAACTGCATTCCAGAGCTCTGAAGATATGTTTCGCTCGTCAGTTCAAATAGGCTAAGGCCAGTCTTGTTTCACCAGCTTCAATTTACGGATTTTTGGTTTATTATTCAATAATAAACCATTGTAATCGCTCTGGAAAAAAAAAATTCTAACCCCCCCCTGAAAATTTCATGGTTTACGTTTCAAAGGGTGTAGAATCCGAATCTGCAATAAAAAATTTTCCGTCCGTCTGCCGTACGCACGATTTCTCCCAAACGGCTGGAGCAAAAGATCTGAAATTTTCAGGAAAAATCCATCTTGGTCCGACGACGCCCCAATTCTCGAGCCAGCTCTCTCACTCAATTTAAAGTGCCCTTTAAGGGTTGTCAAAGTTTTGTAAAATCCCTAAAAACATCAAAACAAGTCGAATCGGCCTAAATATTTACCTATTTGAAGAACATACCACGAGGAATCGAATGAGACCCTCCCCACGTCCGTAGGTCAAACCATTCCCGATGTATGGCCCGATTTATGGTGCCAACATTTGCGTTTTTTGGTTTATTATTGTTTGTTTGTAACCTAGTGATGCCATAGCGTCGAGTTGTAGTGAATGGGGATACTGGAGTGATAGCCGATGTGAATACTTGTAGTTTATAGCCGATACACGGTTTGAAGCATTCTGATATGCATGAAACGCTGATAATATATAGGTAAATACTGGGGCTTATTATTCAATATTATTACTGAGGTAAATAAGTATTCTTTCAGTGGGGTTTATTATTCAATTGGCTTGCGTTCATTATTTGAATCTGTACTGAGCTTCGGAGTGTGCGTGTTTCACAGGTGACAGAGCGATTATTGAATTTCAGGAGATAGGCATAGAGCACGTAAATCTGTTCTCAACCAGAATACCTATTTGGATTGATCATTTGATCGTATTTGTGTGCCTCCTGAAATCAGTCTACCTTTGGCTACATCGTTCAAATTTGGATTTGGGGAAGTTTTAACGCAATACGAGTTCTAAAGGACTTGATAAATTATAGAATTTCAGGAAGCACACAAATATGATCAACTGATCAATCCAAATAGGTATTTTGGTTGAGAACAGATTTACGTGCTCCATGCATATCTCCTGAAATTCAATAATCGCTCTATCCTGTGAAACACGCACACTCCAAAGCTTAGTAGAAATTCAAATCATGAACGCAAGCCAATTGAATAATAAACCCCAGTGATTTTAATCTTCTTGATTTATTGGTTTGGGTGTGCACATTCTCCTGTGTTGGTACCAGGACCCGCTCCTGGTTGATATGGTAGCACCTACAATACTCATTACACGATGTTATTGGATAATGACGAAATTAAGAGCTATTTTGATAACTTCAGCGTGTTTGCTCCTCATAATCGTCAACTTTCCGAACATGACCGCCTCCGCCGTGTGTACTTGGTCGTTTCCTAATCACGCAATTAAGTCCACTACATTGTCAGATGAGATGATATTTTTCTATATTAACCGACGATTCAGTGGTATGATTTTGAGGAATTCCTTAATCCATCAAAGGAGGAAAAAACAGGTTTTCTCTCTAATAGACCGTCGGCTACCACTTACCGTCGCTAGGTCCATTAAAGTTTTCAATCAGGAGATCGGATTAAGGAGCTGCGAGGCCCTAATAGGCAGTTGAGGAGAGCCGAGTTGAATCGAGAAAATTATTCCATTGAAAAGCGATCTATCACCACTCATGTATAAGAAATTATCGGAGAAGTGAAATTTTCATATCTAGATGGGACGCTATAAGATTATTGGGAGAGCCATCATTACCAATCTATGTAGAAGACTGGAGCCCTCTTCCCCTTCCATATCCCATGTAACCTTGGATTCCTATTATTCACTGTATGGGTTACCGTCATATGGATTAGGGTTGTAATGGTAAGATAAGGGTTTCTCATATGATTAGCGAAGTTGAGCATTCACGAAGGCTTATTGGGAAAACCAAAGTAAAGATAGCTACATCAAAATAAATCATATAAATGCTTTCTTGCTGGAAATTGAAGGATTTCCTGAATGAATTCCTTTGAGATCGAGAAGGTCCTAATTGCCATAGCCATTAAAGATAACTTACTCACCCATTGTTTTATCTTAGTTGCTCATGTCTGGTTGGACTTATATGCTGTCCTTGGCAGTGTAGATCTCTTCAAGACCTCTTACTCCAAATCATAAAACAGTACACCTCAATAACCACAACCTTTCAGGCAACAACTGATTGAAATCCATCAAGAGTGGGAAGGTCCTCCATTCCATAGCCATTTGAGCTCCATTGCTCACTAATTGTTTCATCTTACTTTCTCACGCGATATTATACTGCCTCCAACGTGATCCGAAGATCCTCAGTCAAGCCAAAAGCCTGTCTGTCTCTCTTCACTCTCCTGGTCTCTCACGCCTCTCCTGGTTATAATAGTAGGAATGACTGAAACATCCCCTACCCCAGCAACTACGAATAGATTGTTGACAATCGAGTTTCCGTTTTTTCTGTTCAGGGGGGTCTGACAGTATAATGTGTCAACTCGAAATTCTCGAAGTGTGACAACTGAAACCAACTCTGTACAAAGGAAGAACCGCAGCTAACCTGAGCTTGCATTCCGCCTGCAAGCCAAGCTGAGCTCATATTACGATATTTTGTCAAATGAGTAATGCTGCATTACCTCAATAGATGTACAGCTCGTGATGAAATAAACCACTTCACTATTCAATAATTGATACGCTTTTAATGAATAATAAAGGTAGAAATACTATAAAGATCACAAGCTAAACGGTTCGTTACGAAGTAGAAATTAGAATGAAAGATCGTCCTTCAGAGAGAGCTAGGCGTCGAAATAGAGTATCCATGAAGTCGTCATCACCGTGTAGTTGTTGTTTTCAACAGTTGTCATGGTTTGATCGGAAAATCGCTCGCCCCCCCCCCCCCCCTAAAGATGCTGAACCCATCAGTATTGTCCAGCACCTGCTCAAAGCAACGTTAAGCTCTGGATGAATGAAAATATACTTTTTCTGTATGTTTAGTTGGATGAACCGGCCTGAATGAATTCCATTAACAGTGGGAAGGTCTCCAATGCCATCGTTTTATCTTACTTTCTCAAGCGAAATAATGAGTAATAATGCTGCCTCTAACGTAACCTCAGTCCAGCCAGAACTCTCTCTATTTCTCTTAGTCTCTTCAGCAAGAAAGGAACTCTATGCAAAGCCATCCTAATTCAAGTCCCAGGATGCCATTTTCAACGTTTTCAAGGACACTGCAAACTGTTTTGACCTAACTCCTCTCCCGGTTATAATAGTAGGAATAATTAAAACATCCCCCATTTGACTCCAGTCTAATATATCTGGTTGGGAGTATCTGCTGTCCTTGGCAGTGCAGTTCTCTTCAAGTGTCCATACTCCAAAGTTTGGAACAATTTGCATCTATAACCTCTACTATTCTGCCCCCACCTGAATGAATTCCATTGAGAGTGGGAATTTTCTCAATGCCACTGTCATTGCTCTCACTCATTGTTTCATCTTAGTTTATCATATTGCTTTTTGAGTAATTACATCATGGAAGATCCTTGGTTTCGGTGCGGCCGAAGAGAAGTAGCGCCCCCTCCCCCCAATGACCAACAAAAATTATTATTATAACAATTACAACCGTTTGAGTGATTTGGGCTTATCGTCTGTGACTCGTAACGAGTTAAGAAAAGAAATGCATCCCTTCATTTATGATTAGCCTAGTTTTCTTTTAATTTTCCCCCTGCTCTTAGGTTCTCCAATAGTATTCGAAATTTCAATGTCGTTTTTCTATATTTTTATGTAGAGGTAACACACTGGAAATGCTGAGATATGTTTTGTTATTAATGATTAACATTATGACTTTTCGCAAGTGTTCTTTTTCTTTCAAAGGAAGCTGTCGGTGAAAGACATTATGAAGAGTGAACGGTAGGTTGTGTGGAGCTCCGGGAGAGTAACCAGTCACTTACACATCTAAAAAGAAACGTGATACAGAAAAATTTACCTAACTGCCTCATAAGTTTTTGCTTGTTAATATAAGTTACAGAACTGACTTTGAATAGCCTCCTTCTAGTTTATTTCCTTCCTGGATCTGCGGACTTTTCACCTCAAGGATTCAATTAAAGGCGAAACACGGACTGGCATATGATGGGATGATGAAATTGACAACGAAAATTCCTTCGTTTCTTCTCTGGAGGAGCTGACATTGAATCCAGTTTGGCAACTTGTTGGAAATGGAATTCAAACCCCCTCCCCTTCCGTTCACCCTCTTCCGCACAAGCGAAATAACCGGGTCTAAGATAAATTTATGATCTTCGCTCTGAGCTACACGCGCGCCTTTCAAGGAATTGCATACTCCATTAATGAAGGTAAAAATGAATAAGTTTACCGGCCAATAACTTTCACCGCAGTGCCTCAGGTATCCCAATAAAAGCCGATCTTGATTCAGACATTTTCAAGCTAGGGATGTGGACTGTCTTTCTTTTTCTTTTGTTGTGTAACGAGCTTGTTTGCCTTTATTCCGTAAAGATTGATCTGCATAAATTCCATCAAACTCGTACTAACGCTAAATGTGAGGAACGAAATCTTCTTTATTTATATTAAACGCTTCAAATAATAGTTATTAATATACTATAAGTAATCATTACGCTGCAATTAGTCAATATTGCAGAGAGGTTTATTATTTATGTACTAGATAGCTCCTCCTCTACCTTGTAAATGCGATCTACATAGATACGTTGAAAGGAATTTAGTTAATTTATCGGCACTGATTGGTTAGAAAGGACGTAGCCCGAGGGATCCCTCATTTGGGTATTTCTCAATCTCAAATCACCTTGATGTCGAAGTTCAGCTCCGTGGCTCGATTAGGGAATAAGTTAGCCGTAAGGGTCCCTCAGCTGATCATATTGGTCTTCGTCAAGCAGAACACAAGTGAATTTACGCATGTACCAGCAATAGTATCCCAGTATAAAGCTCTTGTCCTTCCAGTAATGGAATATGCAACTGTTGTTTTGAGTCCCTACTCATGTTGCCGCATTGATCAGATTGAAAGGGTTGTGAGGTGACGGAATCTTATAGTTGCCCCTTCTATTGAGCTGAATGCGGTAATGCCCGCTACACCCAGACGCTTGAAGACATCTGATTCATCTCCCAAGGCGACGGATTCAAGAATTGGGAAGGGCCAACTAACCATATCCACTACAGGGTACACTACAGCTTTCTGAGGTGTGTGTCCTATAAACCCCATATTCCTCGGGATCAGTGAATTACGATGCACTTGGTAGTGGCTGTGGGATGCTGGTTCCTGGTGATCGTCGTCGTGCACTGAACTCTTCGCTAACGCGTTTTCGACAGTGCTCTTTTTTCACGATCACTTCCTGCTCGATGATCCCGATCTCAGTGCAGATGTGACTTGTTCTTTAGAGTATCGTCAGATTTGGTGCACTTTTCAAGCTTCCGGGATATCGATTTTTTTTGTCGTTCACACGTATTTACGACGTCCATTTTTCAGTTCAGACACCGGTATCGGAAACAGACCAAGGCAAAGGCTTGTTTCTCGCATGATGTTGACGTAACCTTCATTGATGGACTTGATAGACTGAACTGAAGACGAGATAATCTCGTTTACGTAATGCTATCTATCTGAAATCTGCACTAGGTCCGCAAATTGCAGGGAACTATCTCAAAGTCGAGGCCGTTCCAGAAACAGCACAATTTGTTGACTCTCCTCTCGATGTGCCCAACCGCACGGAGCCTTTCTTATACCATTGGCAAGTTGAGGTACTGAGGAAGTTTTTCCTGGGAAGTGGAAGTTACAAAACCTCTTCATTAAAAGCAAGAGAAAGCATGGAAAAAAGTAGTTGTTCCGTAATTTCAAATCATTTAATTAAGGTACACTATAAACATTCCAACTCTAGATTAACTCTATTATATTTCGATCTTAATATTACGTTTAGTAAAAATTCATACAATTTCCTAAAAAGGAATGGTAACTACACCATTCCATCAAAAATGGCACATAGATTTACTCAAATGATTATTTTTGTACCATGGTGTACGAGAAGGATGGGGTTGTACTCTTCTATAGTTTTCACCGCTGCTCGGTTCAACAAATTCATCTATCCCTGGCACCAACTATTCAACCATTACAAGTCCATCCATTACCATTTCGAAAACTGATGCTTCTTTCGCGTGTTGATCATCATTCTCTCGCTCATTTGAAATAAGTCCCGCATGAGTTTTCACCCAAATGAAAATGATCTCTCCTTATTTGATTCTACACAATTTCAACTTTCGGAGTAATCGGGCGATGAGGCCGTTTTTGGCTCTCTGAATACAGATGGCTTTGGGTTCCTACAATGTGCTCAAGGAGTCCGCGTATATAAACATGGTCTGATACTACAGGTTTGGTTCTTTATATATTCTACTGCTTTTGATGTTGCACTTATTTTAGCATTGAAGGATGTTGACGTATGGGGCAGCTTGAGTATGTCGTTGTACTCTGTCAGTACTACGGAAAATGGGCATCCAACCAAATCACCAGCTTTTGAGCTGTTGAGATGAGTTACGGTTCATTCCACCGAATGTTAATGAAGCTGTAGGATTTTTCATTTATACCCAGAGCTTTTCAGATTCCATAAGTAAACAGGTGGACTTTCACAGCTACAGTCAATTCTGCAAACTTGAATATAAATGGACATGGTGTATGGCTACAATCGAGGATATTTAAATTTGTAGATAGCTTTTGTCTTCTCGTGTGAGGCTTCCTTGAGTAGAGGCTCTTTCGTCCTTGTTCTTCAGCAAATTGATACTAGGCCTACAAATGTTTAGCCTACAAAATCGATCTGAAAGCATCAGCGAACGTAGTTTGATTGGTGACTCCCCTAATTCGACTTTAGGGAGTAGCCTACTGAATTTAGGGTCATTTTAGTGACTCAAGATTGGTAACACGAAAAATGTCTAAAAAGTGAAATAACTAGGGAATGAAGCCTCTAAAAAATAATGTGCGTGAGGCATTTTTTGTTGGAAATGAGCTGTGGAATCGACCTTTGACGCTTGATGGAATTGTGGCTGTACACCTGTATAGTTACTTTTCTTTGTTTAAAATTTGAAATCTCTTGCCTCATCAAGAAAGGTTACACAACACTTTTTCAATTAAGCCGGTTTCGTGAGCCTACATGGAAATTACCTTTAAATTGGCGGGATTCTTGAAACATTTCCATCAGTGTATATCAATTTGAGTACAGCTAAAGATAGGCTTTTGAAGCTCATAACATGGTAGGCTTACTTCGATCTTCCTTGTTTGGGCGGGTCCTCAAAAATTTATCTGCCTACCAAATCAGCTTCAAGGTTTAGGGCCTCAATTTAAATCTTTTTTTCTTACTTCATTTTTTAATCGTTTTCGGCAAACGGTTATAGGCCTATCGCGGCAAGGATTTACCTCATCGTCCTTGATTCTGACTGGTTCATTATATCGTTTCAGGCCTACGAAAATTTTCGGGTGTCAGTCGTAATGCCGGGTTTAAATACCGTTTTTTTGCTGTTATGCGTGTAAATGGCCAATAGGCTGAGGAAAAAGAAGACCGAAAAAAAATCTAGTGCGTAACGGCCACGCAACCCTGTCGTGTAATTTTTGATATTTTACTGTTACTGTCAGTCGTGTTTTCAGGTTCCTATTTTCGAAAATAGACCTGGCTGTGGCCTAATCGACCTAGAAAATAATTGTTAACCCCCCCCCCCCCTCTCCCGGAATTTTTTGTTTCACGTTAAGATTCATTGAACTCATAACCCTTCTACGCTCATTCCCGGGATACCAGAATCACACTGTAAGAGAGAGAGAGAGAGAGAGAGAGAGAGAGAGAGAGAGAGAGAGAGAGAGAGAGAGAGAGAGAGAGAGAGAGAGAGAGAGAGAGAGAGAGAGAGAGAGAGAGAGAGAGAGAGAGAGAGAGAGAGAGAGAGAGAGAGAGAGATGTGCATTTATTGAAGAAAAAAAAAACATTAACAAAACGATGTACATGGAAATTGATAATGGGCTACTCCCGTCTATCGTAGTAAGTACTGCATTTGCCATCTTTACATTTTCTTATCATTTTATTCCTGGTTTTTATTAAATTACTTAATTTACACAATATACCAACCATTTTGGAACTCCACGCCCAAATCAATTTCTGCCCTAGTTAAATTCATCACCAATTCCCGCTCGGTAACTCCAGGCAGCTTGAAAAAATCTTGATTGCTGCAACCACCCTGAGCCATTTAGCACACACAATCAGGCGGCACACAGACAGGGCGGGAGTTTCGAAATTGGAGCAACGAAATTCTTCAAGCACTGAAGAAGTGTTCCAGGTCCTCAGGTTCCCCCATTTTGCACAGAGAACACAAAACATTAGTTTCCTCATTAGAATTGTGTGGACGTTAAGTTTATGCGTATCACCACGAATTGCAAACCGAGCGGAGTATAGATAGATAGATAGATAGATAGAAGAAGCGTTTATTGCAACATAAAACAAAATTCATTTACATACATTCTACGAAACGCTTATACTGCATAATCATATGATTGTCGCAGGTAAGTTTGCTTGGTTATGTTTTTTAATAACCTACAATCAGCATAAATATTTTCCATAATAACAACTATCTACCACGGGTGACAGTCAATGATATATAACAACAATCAGGAATATATATAAATATAAACAATACTCAAGAAAATACATAAATCCAAACAAAAAACGAGGGATATAACAGTAAACATACACGTATTCATTACATTCAACATTACATATTCATTCATTAATTTCTTTTCAATTTATTAAATATATCATTCCTCTTCCGTGTAATTAAATTCCTCTATCATAAATTGTCTGTATTTTCCAGCTTTTTCGATATATTGCACCATTGCTTCCAACAGCTCATTCCCATTCAATATTGCAATAATCTCTTCCCTTGACAACCTCGGACTTCTGAGGAACTCCACTAGCTGAACTTTAGCTGAACTAAAGCCAAGTGATCTATACAGCCATGGGATCGATTACAGTCAACGAATCTGTTGCTAGAGGGCTGAACTAATTAGTTCCACTGATAGCTAACAGTTCCACTAATACTGGGCAAGTCGCCAAAAAGTGAAATGTGGTTTCTTGCTCCTGCAGATCGCACATAGAACACAAATTCACCATTCCCTCTCTCCACCATCAAGTTTACTTTAACATCTCCGATCCGCTCTAGAGTCCTATCCAAGTGGGTGTACAGCGTGTGATGCTGTGATTCAATTACAGCTTGGTTCAGATTCGTTCTCCATGCATCCATCAACTTCTCCCTTATATTCCTCAAGTTCTGTTCCCAATCCCGAACCTGCCCAATTTCACCAGGAAGGGACAACCCACATTCCTCGGCTCGTTCCCGATACGCCTGGAACCAGGGCACCTCCCCTTTTATAAATTCTTCAGCTATGATACGCGGGTACCTATGCTTGGGGAGTTTTAATGCCCGAACCACATAGTCTATCTGCAGCTTCATAAAATAGAATTCTAGTGGTTCTACTCCGCTTTCCGCATATAAAATATAATTGGGAGTATTCTGGGGTAATGCAAATACCTTTTTAAGATAGTGTCTGTTAAACTTTTCTACATGCTCAGAATTTTTCCATCCCCAGACCTGGGCAGCGTATCCTATTACTGATCGAGTTGTGGCTTCGAAGACTTTGTGTTTCACTTCGAATGATACATTCCGTTTCCTGTACAATGCTCCCCACACGCTATTGAGACCATACTTGGCTTGATCCACTTTGAACTTATGATGCCTTCCCAGATCCAAGTACGGAGTTACAATTACTCCTAAGTACTTGTACTCGCTTGTTATGGTTAGAGGCTCTCCCTTATAAAAAAATCTCTCTCCTTCCGCCCGTCTACCACCATGCCTGCCACAGATCATTACCATGGATTTTTCTTTGCTAAGGACTAAATTCCACGCGTCCAAATACTCCTCAACTTCTTAGAAGTTTGCAGAATTTTGTGGACACTCCATAGTTACTCAACTTGAAGAATAGTGCGTTCCTTTCTACCCTATCAAATGCAGATTTCAGGTCAATGTAAAAAATATAAGTATTTTTCTTTTGGCTTTTTCTTAGGCTAACAACGTTGAAAAGCGTGAACAGATTATCCGCAGTAGAGTATGAACATTGCCAGAATTTTACTGTACTGCCTGAGAGAAAACACACGTTCATTAGACTCGGAGTTTGTGGAAAAAATTTAGTTTATTTCAATTATATAATGGAGTTGTACACGTTAAATCGCTTTTCGACGGTTAAGTCATCAGCAGTAACAGAACAATAACTGAGTGTACTAGTACACTCGAGAAAACTTGGTTTGTATTTGCAGGTGAAGGGCAGCTTCAATCCCATTGGTCCAAAAATAAGAGAAAAATTGAGGTTTTCAGAATTTTTGCAATAAAGTGAGAAAACACCAGTCGTACTTGTCCTGAATAAAAATTCATGAGGAAAACGGTGTGGATATGCACGCTGGGGGTCTATAATTGTTCGAACTTGGCAAAAAATTAAGATTTGAACAAATCCGATATTAGAGGCTTTTTCCAGACGTAAAACACACAGAAAACAGCAGTTTGTTAAATAATTTTTTAATTTCATACGCGAGATCCATCCATTCCAATCTATTAAATTTTAGAACAGCAGAGTGAAGCGTATATTAGTTTTATTTTGTTGGAAACGTTTCGCCTCACTACGGGGACTTCCTCAGTCCTGTCATTCAGTTATAAATATGTACAGCCAACCAAAACAATCCAGGTCATCGTATTTCAATCATTGCTGGAGTAATCTTATCCTTACCATTGCCAAAAAGTATAAGTTCCCCATTGGAAATGATAATGACTGGTAGGTTCCCATCTCTTTTCTCTTGAGTTTTCTAGCAAAAAATGTATTCTATTTTATTCATTTTTTACAATGGGGAACCTATACTTTTTGGCAATGATAAGGATAAGATTACTCCAGCAATAATTGAAATACGATGACCTGGATGGTGTTGGTTGGCTGTACATATTTATAACTGAATGACAGGACTGAGGAAGTCCCCGTAGTGGGGCGAAACGTTTCCAACAAAATAAAACTAATATACGCTCCACTCTGATGTTCTAAATGAAAGTGGTCACACCACAATCCACAACCATGACTATTAAATTTAAAAATCGAGCTTTTTCTTCTCAGGAGATCTAGGGCTTGAATTCGAGTCTCAATATTTCAGGGTTAGTTGATTAGTATCGGCAAATCTTTTTGATCCTCTTCCTTCTCGCTGTGCAGTTTTTCAAGCTACGAATTCGACTCAATGACTGATAGAACAAAGTGTGTTAGTGTTCAAAAATGTCAAAAAAGTCAAGATTTGAACGATTTTGATTTTTGAGAATTTTTCCCTGTTGGACCTACCGTGCGGCGCCCCGGTAGTGGCGGGGAGGCGTCACCCGTCGGAGGCGGCACGGCGGGAGGCGGCGCCCAGGTGGGGGCGGCCACGTGCTTTTCCCGAAAGCACGTGACCGCCCACGTGAGTCCGGAGCGTCCTCCGGAGGCGCGTGACGCCCCGGGTTCCCTCCCACCCCCGGGGCGGCCGAACCTCCCGAAGATTCCCCCCCAGTCAGCAGCTGAACTTCCCACCGGTATCAGCGGGACCCCGGAATTTTTCTTCCGCCCACCCCCCTCCACCGCCTCCCTTACAACAAAAAATTCACTCTTCTGACTCCCCGCGATTCGTTTCCGGTGTAAATTACGGAGTTTGAGTTCGTTCGTTTTGTTATCTGTTTCCTTTGTCGCGGAATCCGGGCGAAACGGAGTCCGAAGGGTACGGAATCGTTCGAGGCGCCCTCCAACCTTACGACCGAGTGACCCAACCGAGCTGCCACCCTGGTGAACAAACGTGATTATACTCCCTCAAGGCACTTACATTTTCACCTTTAAACAATTCTCATAAATCATCATAATAAATATCGAAAATGCTATGACGCTCTGGAACACAGACAAAATTATCAATAATTATGAAAATTCATCACACCTCTTCACCTAATTTCATCTTCAAAAGCATCAAATAAGTCATCACTAACAACAAACAGCGGTAGACTTAACGAATTTGAATACTAGCCATATTGAATTTACCACAATTTAACAACCCCAGTTGTGCCCAGTAAAATTACCAATTGACAATCATTCATCATCAATCAATAAAAAAAATCTATCATGATATAACAACAAATTAATCAAAAATATTGTAGCTACCCTTCCTCTATTCCAAAAATGTATCTGTACAGAGAAATAATTCGAAAATTCAAGCTTACAAAATTTGAGACATATTGAAAAAGCCAATTTTCATTTTAATAAATTAGACAAAATTTTGTAATAATTTATACTTTTTATTCGTTGATGTTTTCCCTAAATTTGAGCAGTTTCAATGATTGATTGATATCTAATAATTAACACTCCAACGTGATGCAAAGACGATGTACATTTTCTTGGTTTATTATTCCTTAAAAATGGTTAACTCCGTGACTAGTCGGTCTTCAACAAGGTGTTAACGAAAATTTGAATCACGTTAATTTATTCAAAATTTCATTAAATGCACATTTTGATGAAGATTATAACAAAAACGTGTGAGAGTAACTAACGCATAGTTCCCCAGTTTCTTAAAACTTAAGCGCCTGCGATTTTACCTTGAGCTTACGAGCTTTCAGGCATTCTCGCGAGTGTTGCAGGCTACTCGACTCAGTCCTTGGAAGGGGTAACTAAAGGTTCCAAGTTAAGTCCTACCTGTTATGAAGTTACGAAATCGCAAACTTGACAACGGATTTTGTAAGGTTTCAATTCATGATACCGACCTATTTGTGATATTAATGATAAAGTGATTAATAATGCACATTTTGCTTGATTTTTGGGCCGAAAGAACGAATTTTAAACGTCTAAATTTCGATTCTCTAACTTCATTTTTGGTTTTGTTGTGCCATCACGAAATGTCTAAAAAATTCATTAGAAAAAGCGTGTCTTGATTGTAATAATTTCGTAGGAATAAGAGTTTTTTGGTTTTAGATGAATATTGTCAAAATCTCCTTCTAAGTTCTATTCATCTTTCAATGTATTTAACCTTCCACGTGAAACATGTTCTGACGATTTTCCGCTCTTGAATATAATTTAAAATGTACAAACGCGAACCGGTAAGCGTGTTACTGACCTAAATTGTGAGCTAATTTAGATCAATTTCAGAGTTTACAAAAAGTTCCCTTTTTTTTCATTTGGAACGTCTAATGATCCAAAACAGTTTGCTCATCACCAGTTAAAATATTTGACTCAACATGACTCTCTATTCTGTCTCTATTTTATTCCATGAAGTTTTTCTCGACACAGAATTTCTTATTGCGCGGCTAGTAATTGTGTGATTCCAGTCCGTCAGAGCATTTTGAACAAATGTGAAGCTTGCATTGCAAATTCATATCCGTAATTCTTTCTTCCTCGTTAACGAAGGTAACCAAAAACTTTGTATTCATGCAAAAATGTTTCAAAATTCAAAATTACATTATTTTGCTTCCGACTCTACCTGAAGGTTGTGGAAGGATAGTTTTCGCAATTTGAAAATATGAAAAAAGCATTTGCCAAAATATAAATTGTTGCTCGCATTTTAATTTTTAGACCATTCTGAAAGACTTCAGTTTCGTTTCTTTCTGAGTCTTCAGTATTGTGTTCTTTAAAAAAACTGAATTGTTGTATTTTTCATCCGATTTTGATGAATTTTCCATTGAATTTGAAGCTTAGGCTATAGAAGCCTCAAATTTGAATTCCATCAATCACAACTTTCTCACGGTTTAATCATCCGATCTCGTTCAATTCTTGAGGGTTAGCGAGAAAATGCCCAATCAACCCATTTAAATTTTACGAAGATCGTATAATTAGTAACTGCTGCTCATGGGCAAATGTGACGTTCTTGGAACATTCATCACTTCCGCAGTTTTTGGTGGTATATTGATGGTACAGTTTGAGGGGTACTGGAAAACGCAAAAACGAGTGAATCACATTTTCTATCCTGCATTCAATTACGTTATTTTGAACGTTTGTAGGCCTTGGAAAGTTGGCCGTGGGCACATGAACATCGTTCTTTTCAACTGGGAACCCCTATTTTCATTTTAGATTGTGATTCTACGTAACATTTTATGAAAATTGGACCCCTCTAACGATTTTATGTCCCCCACGACCTAGTGTGTGCTCAAAGTTGCTCAACCCGAAAATTTTGCCAAATGAAGATGCATGAATTATACATGTGACATTTTAGTATTCTTTCACGCAAAATCACGTTGTTATGTCCGTTTCCTGATTTGACTGCATTTTGATCAAATCATCAATGACAAATAAACTTTTTTATAAGGACACTCCTGGCAAAGAAAAAAGGTCCCCTTAGCTAATCAGTCGAAAGCCAAATTTGTCGGTATAGTTCGTTGACGATGCATATTCAGATTCTTTTGAAATCTTTCAATCGTAATTTGTGTTAGTGGCTTCTATGTTAATCCTTATTCTACAGAAGAGAAGATTAATTCATTGAAAAACGTTGGGGATGATCATCTTCGTAAGCTCACTGAGTGGGTTGCGGGCTGAGTCGGTTGAGGCAATTTTCGTGAATTTTTACGTAGAATCCAAATCTAAAATTGAAAAAATACGGGTTCAAATTTGAAAAAACGAAATTGGTGTGCTCCGAGCAAACTTGCCCCAGTCGAAGAAAAAATTCGAATAGCGTAGTTGAATGAAGGGATAAACATAATACGGAACACTTGTTTTAGGAGTTTTCCGAAATCGCTTACCCTAATTGAATTAATAATAAATATAATTCAGTAAGGACCATCCTGTATAATGACTGATTAGGATGTAAGGTGCTGTTCTCAAATATCTCAAATAGAGATAACGTCACAATAGATCTGAATAGGCCTCAGTGGACAGACCTATTCGACTATTGCCTATTGGATTTTTTAATGGCCAATCGACCATCATACCCTCACTAACTTTGAAGTGGAGTTCAAATGGGCAATATCTTTTGAAACTCGTAGTAAACGGTAAACCACCTACAACCAAATTTGATTCTCCACAAGGTTGAAGAATCTACTACATGTTCATTCGAGAGGACAAATTCACCACAAATTCATGGAACTAATTCGAAAATTTGTGCAGTTAAATGTGTGGCGAGGATTCTTAGCTGAACCGTGAAGTGTTACCACAACAAAATGGTTCGGATAGGTGATGTGTACGTAAAAGATGGAAAAATTCATTTTGGTTGTGATGGTACCTCTGTTTTTGTCGTACTAAACACTCCAATTAGCTAATGAACCTTTAGTTGGAGATTAATGAACGTACCTAACCACATGAGAGCTCCAAATGGGGTTCTCAAATTAGCTACTAGGAGATTTGTAGTAAGATTAGAATCGGTTTTTTCTACAAGGAAGTAACAACCCAGAGCCTCCTATATGGCAGACCTCTGTATTAAAATTTAGGTGGCACTGGGAGCAAAACAAGAGTAATAACGAATAATTTATTTAATTTCATTGAATAATAATCATCGAAAATATAACAAGCATCACAATAATCATAATCATCACAATATTGAATGATAAGTATTTTCTACATATACCATGCATTATGTGAACTTCTAATACCTCTACCAAGTAATTTTGAAAGATGTATACAGGGTGTTCCAGGATCTAATCAGGTAACCTCACTTCAAAATTGAATAACTTCATTCTCTGTTTCTTTAAAATAAATATTTTTTAAATTCAAGTATCAAATGGTCTGATTAAATCCTTCTCAAAGCTCATCTATTCGGAATGTTGCATCTAAAGGGAAATTTCACGTTATTAGTAAGGAAACGAGTTCCATCTCTTTCAGATGACTCAAATACGTTTTGGCCTGTAACAAAAATACGTTTTTCCAGTTAAATTGATAGTAATTGCTTCATTTTGCGGTAAAGTCCATATTTTAATCATTTTGCAATGACTAATTCTTGAGAATATCTAAAAATACCAATTATATTTAATTAGTCACTACCGTGTATCAATTAAAACTTTTCGACAGTCAAACTCAAATGAAACCTGAAATCCACTTGCTACAAACTACGGTTCAGAATCTACTTTTAAATTTACTCTCTTCCTCGCTCCTTTATTCGGTTTAATTATAGATATTTCATAGACATTAATTTGCAGGTCCTATCAATACATCACTCAAACCAAAATCGTGATTTTTTTATTTGAAGTTTAATGGCAATAATATTTAATACGAAAAAAAAAAAAAAACAGCATGCAATTGATAATACCTCAGAGTAATGACTGTAAGAGCTTTAAAGTTCGCGATTCAACAAGTTTTACAAATTATTACAATTTTTTTACGGTTCCCTAAATTAATGATAAAGGAAGTTCGGAAACTAAGTATGTTGTTTGATTATGCAAGTTATATATCTGGTGCAGCCACTGTTGATAAAATCACAGAATGCAAGGTGAATAAATGAGTTTAATCTTTTGATTAAATGAGTTTTCTATGAATTTCCAAGTTTCCTTATTAGTTTTGCCCTGTAAAATTAGGTTTGCCGGGTTTAAGCTGTCACTTTTCGCTTCACACATCCTAATGATGCATTTTTCCAACTATCTGGACAGAAAAACGCATTGATGTAAATTTCACAGCCCATTTGATATTTTCAAAATGTATCTACTGTAGCTGTACTTTCATTCTGAATAATGCTGAAACAGCAGCAATAACTGAAAATTTAGATCAGTCCTGCCCCACGATGACCTAAATTTTTTCGGACACCATTAACATATTTTTTTTGCACATCTACACACCGCAAGAAAGGTTTAATCAGTAGTTATTATTGTGGCGAGCTGCCCGTAGTTCATTCCAGGACGGATTCAGAAAATAAATGGATAAAAGTTAGATTTGTGATTTGGGATAGTTCCTCTTTCTCGATTTTCGAAACCGAAGCCTCTGGGGATAATCTGGCGCCTTCTAGCGTCGCGGATATTCTCCAGGTATTGCGGGCATTAATCGCCTTAACCCTAGGAAGGGGCAACTAAACCATTCCATCCCGCTTCTTGTTACATGGTAGTAGAGCTGGTTCCGAAGAACACCCTGTATAACTTCCATTACCGGAGGTATGGTTGCTAAATGCCCTGATGCAGAGATTGTCGAGAGATAGTAGTTTGAGTGGAGGAAGGTATCGTGTGGTGTTTAGGGATGACCAAGTGATGGGATCGGACACAGGCTACAGGGCCTGCTTGCCTCAGGAGCTCGGCTACCCCTGGCAGCCGCACTGGACGCACTGCAAGTACGAGGTTCCGCCTCCACCGCCCCCGCCGCCTCCTCCGAAACGTTATTTACTGTCAGGTGAGGTATAATTTAAACTTTTCACCAATATACACATAAGTTTGCTGTTCTAATGTTTCCGAATTTCTTCTTTTAGTGAATTCTCGATAAGCTATTTAGAAGTCTTCGTAGAAAAATGTGTCAGGGGGAGGGGGGTGGATAGCTAAAATCCGTTTTACATCCTCCAGAACAACATCCTAGATTTCAACACTGTATTTACAGGTAGTCTCACGTTATATCCGCCGAACATCTCCCGCGTAGGTACCATAAAAGTAATTTTGCAACAGTAAGTGCCTGCTAGAGTTTATATACTAATTTGTATGTACAAGTTTGTATTTGTACTAATCCGGCTTTTTGTTTTATTATTCTCAATGATAAGCCTATATGATCGCATGGCCCAACATTTTTATAACTCCCACTCTAACGTATTTACATTACGTTTCTAGGTGAGTTGATTCAAAATCTGATATGTCCAATATGGTCCATGAAAGACCTTTATTTATGTAAAAAATTCCTGTAAAAAAACGCTATCAATTATTAAAAAGAGGTTCATTATCTCTGTATTAGCTCTGCTAAATAAATCACTGATTCTCCTCGCGCCTCCATACTTAGTAATTTAATTCAAGATGAAATTACTTGAGAGGGCCTCCAGACACGCCGTATAGATCATCTTTGTTGAACAGACTCTGCAGCCCGGTTCTCCTGTTCGACCATCTACCTGAGCATATATGACTGATTTTCATTATTCGAAGATGAGGTTTTTCAAATCGTACCACAACTCGAGTCGTCTTATTCGGTTCAAGGAACTAATCTCTATCTTAATCCAACAAGAAACATCCCCTCTTGAATCAAAAGTTTTTGAGATGTCGATTTTTTTGATCGATTAATTCTTCAATATGATCTCTTCGAATTATTTCACAAAGGTTTACTATTTTTGAACCTTCTCATTCCCTTCCCTACCTCAACTTTTCTTGACTGCTATGTCGTCAAACGAGAAAAATTAAAAAATTAGGACTTCAAAAATTGAATTTTACGTCAATTTTCTTCCACATTTTCTCCCTTAAAATTGTATTTTCCAAGTCAGAAGAGCTCGGACTGGTTCGGGAGCCATCTTATTCGATTCGGCTTCCAAAATTACTTGAAAATGTCACCTCACTTGCTTAGGTCAATAAAAACCTCGAAAAACCATGTTAGTGATAGTTTTTTGACCAGTTGTTTGGCCATAGCATATATGCTTCTCAAGCGATCGAGCTGGGAGGTAGGACTTAGGTCTAACTAGAACCCAAGTAGAGTCCATGTGCGAAAGAACGGATTTCACATCAATTTTAAGATAGTTTACAGCCCGTAAGGGGAATGGACATAGCAGATTTCAAATCCTGGCAAACGTGAAGTGACAAAGTTTGAGGGGTTATAAAACACTATTTTTACAAGATCAAAAAGGCTTATTATTGGAAACAATAAACCAAAATCATTAGAACATATTTAAAACAACAGCACTGCTTCTTGCAACTTTAAATCGCGGACCACTGGGCTGTACTGGCTTCTATCTGCTTTACTGATTTAGATTGAATACGCCTCCAACTAGCAGATAGGCTACACGCAATGCGTAACGGACGTGATGGTCCGCGGTACTGAGACCTGCAGGTGAGCGCCTCACGCACTGTATCTTACACACTATTCCAGTAACGAGAGAGATGTACACCTCTATACTAACAAAAAAAAATGTATCAGATCACTGCTAACCAAACAAAGAGGATGGTTGTCAGACGCATCTAGTAGTTCTGCAAAACCACTGTATCAACGTTTACGATTAACGAAATTTAGGATTTGAAACAGCTAATAATCTTTCGAGTAGCACTTTGTATCGTTTTTATTCTCGTTTTTCAATGTTATGTGATAAAGAGTGTATTTACATCTACGTGTATATACAAGGTGCACCACGAACAATCCCCACCTCCTTCTCCTAAAATCCTCCTCCGTACTCACTAAGTTGAAAAAAATGTTTTGAATGTGCATGTTTTTTGACAAGGATATCATACATTATTACATGTTACTCATTGCGCGTGATCGAAAATGTGCACAACGTACACCAGCTTCATTTTTTCATGCACGAACCCCTCTTGACCAAATTTTCATAGAAATAAAATTTGGAATTAAACAAAAAAAAAAATTAATTAAAAATTATTTAAACAAATATTCTCCACTGAAATTCATTTTGAGGTATTCTGAAACGATTCCTGGATTCTCCGCCGCTAACATCATAACGAAAGTTGGAGAACCAAGTTTGAATAGAAGAAATATTATTTAGAACAAGTTTTTTTGCAATAGCTTTTTATTATTACAAACATTTTGAGAATGAATTTCAATGAAAAAGGTTGTATTGTTTGTGAATACAACTTGATTTTTATATTGCACATAAAATACAAAACACTTGTGCTTAACAGGGAAATATTCCCTCTGAATTGTGCGAGTTGATGTTCTTTCATTTGTGAACCTCTTGCATTTGAAATAGCTAACATTTTGGTTTGCTAACGTTAAACAATCACTCTTGGCACAGGAAAGGCCAAGATCGGACCGGTTACAGGTGTCCAAATTTTCACGTATTGCCCAAAAATGCCCAAAAATTAGGTTTTTCATAATTAGGGCGTCTGGGTATCGTTTTTGGAGTATTAATATTTGAGTCGATTAAGACTAGTCTCAGATCTCTGCGATTCCTAAAATGTCTTATCCCAGATTCGGATTCTACACTCGATTTCATGAAAATTCGACAACTCATTTGATTTAAGCGAGTTCAAAATTCATCAAAAAATCTCAAACCCAATGTGTGACAATAAATTTTAATTGTTTTTCTACGCATATTTACGTGGTCCTATCCTTTTTTCATTTGATAAAATTTGAAAGGCTTTACGTCCGTGACACATTTTGGGTTCGCTATTGCACGCTCGCTCCACCGGCTGGGCGCCACCGAAAAAAATCAAATGAGAGGTCAACTTTTCATGAAATTGAGTGCAGAATCTGAATTTTGGAATAAAAATAGGGAGTTCCCATAGAAAAAACGAAGTTGATTTGCGATGAGCATGTTTGCGCATTTGCACCGTCCGCAACGTGGTCATATTTGAGATTCATAAAAAAAAACCTTCCGATTTAAAGAAATGTATATTTTTAGCTCAAAAATAACTATTTAAGCAGAGGTGCGCAACTTGGGGTTATATATGTTTTTCTATATTCATCAGTTGGAAACAGTTCACGTGAACTATAAATAGCTGGTGGAGGGATTAAACACGATTATGCTTTTTCAATGACTGAAACTCGACATCAGGTCCATCAAACTCCCGTAGTGTTTTCGGAGGGGTGGGATGACGATGCTTCAGATCAGGTGGTTGGGGGAAGGCGGGGAGATATTGAGATTAGCACGTAGTATAAATTGGAAGAAAAAGGTAAAATATAGTTTGGGAACTAATGATTTAATTAAATCAATAAATTAATAAAAAGTGATAAACATATTTTTTTAAATCTGCTTTTCTATATTTATATATTCTATTTTTATATATATGGAAATTCTGTTGAGGGGTCAAATATCAATGGAATTGGCCGTAGAATCAGAGGCTGTAATAATCAATTGGTGGTTTTACATAGAAAACAATACAAAGTTGGTGTGCGTTGCATGGACAACATGTGTATATACATCAGATGCTCGACTAATTAACTCGACTAAATCGTTACTATAAGTAAATCCTTACATTTCGTTGTGCTCCGAAGACGACAGCTCATCGATCGCAAGTTCCCCGGGTTTCCCAGAACGTGTCGAGTCCACGTGCCTCCGCGGCTCTTGCCATTCACCCGGTTCGCCGGGGAAACACGTTTTCGCCTCTTTCCACATTTCCCATCCGTTGAGTCCGTCCTTATCGACTGCGGATGGGGATTAAAACTTCATAAGATGAAGTTCTTGATGGAGCGAATTTGGATTGTTCGTAGCTGGTCCAAAAATGTTCGTCCCTAACCTTCATCAAAAGTTCCATTTTGAGGCATTCTAAAACGATTCCTCGATTTTCACACTTCTTCATCTAACATGTATTATACATTGTAATTTTGGAAAGAACTTCACATTTAAAGGAAAAGAAGAATCTATCATTTCAATTTTAACTTATTCACAGAAACTATAGAAATGAGAAGCATTCTGATATCAGCTTCCATGGTTACTCAGAAGAAACCCTCAATCTCACTATAACGATTTTCATCATTACCATGTATTAAATAATGGTACCTGTCACAGAATAAAATCAACCTACAGCCGGGAAAACCCAGGGTTCAGTTTCATTGAACATTGAAGGCCCGCTCCCTCCCATGGTCTGGTCTGACAGAGGACGAGGAGTGGAACCCTAATTAAGCCCTATCTCTAAGCTGTAGCCTATACTCATACAAAACTCTTTTACTTTCAATTACTCCTTGGGCAAGTACGTCAAATTCGTCTAGACTAAAAACCCACTCTGTTCAGGAAAAGCTTGTACGTCAGATCAGTCTCTACGAAAGACTTTTCAGGCCCCCGAAAGCAAGTACGTCAGATACGTGTAGACATAAAGCTTTCTCCCCTTTAACCAAGTATTTAACCAGGTTAACAAAAAAAACGGAGCTTCCCTAAATTCACTCCCCGCTGAGTACGTCAGATTCGTCTAGACAAAAAAGCAAATTTAAAAAACCTCCCTAAATTCGTCCCTACTAGTCTGGGCACTGGGAAAACTGTAATTTCCTTTAGAGCCCAAGAAACTCCTAACACACCATCATTTCTCATTCTTTTTTCTGGAATCGGGAAACGTTCCGTAACATTTTTGGGTTGAAACTGTACAGGGTGTCCAAGTAACCAAGCTCCCTTACCTTATTTTATCGATATTTCAGTCGAAAAGTTCCCAACCAACTTTTCTTTGGTAAAATTTTGTTCGTCGATTTCAAAAATGACTAAAAATGCGTTATTGATGCTCAAACTTGTGGGAATTCTCGCTGGCCACTGTCCCCTAAGGTACCACCTCAATAAAATGGGTAAGGCCAGGACAATAGAATGCCGGTTTTACAGAGAAGAGGCTGATGTACAGTTGCTGCATCAATAAGATTCCAGCATTATGGAGAGGGTGCCATATTATTCACCGATATTGCCAAGGAAACACCCGAAAATCTCCTTCACTTTTTGAATTAAGAGGTCGTCAAAAATATTTTAATTGAGACAGGGACAGGGACTTTTGATCTGTTACAACAGATCATAGTTGACTCAGTGACCAGAGGTTCCTCTCATACCTCACAAGAAAAAAGGAAAAGATGGTGTGGTCAATTTATTATTATTTCGAATAGATTTCATGAGGAAATTCCCCTGTCAGGGCTAAAAACGATTGGACACCTTCTAAAAGAGCAATCCTGGAATCCCTAGGATAAAAGGAACAAAAGTTCAAACGGTATGAATTGGGAAAATAATCTAGCTTCAAAATAGTGCGTAAAGAGTGAAATGTTTTATACGGAGAACAAAACACCCGTTCGTAACATTTTCGTGCTTCTGTTCTTATGTACTGTAACGTGCAAGATGTAGTGCTAGGTCCTCAATAGCAACAACCCAGTTGTTCCCTGCAAATAGTGATTAAAAAGTGAAATGTTTTATAAAGAGAACAAAACATCAGTTCGTAACATTTTCGTGCTACTGTACTAGTGTACTGTAACGTGCAAGATAAAGTACTAGGTCCTCATGTACATAGCAACAACCACGTTTGTCCCAGTTGTGTTCCCTGAAATGATTTTGAAGTAAATGAACACTTTAATGGTGTTTTATCCACTCGTCCAGATTACGACCAGTCTTGAAATGGTACTTGTGATGGATATGGTTAGCTGGCTGTTGGAATTATCTGTGATAATTAACACTTATTTCTACCCCAAAAACCTAATTTACTATTTCAGTAATTTAAACTTGAAAATAGAAATTAATGGTGAATTGGGTATTTTTAATGAATAACAAATCGGATTGGAGTTTATATAGATTTATTGAATCTGATATAGGTCCGATATGAAATCAAGAGAGAATTTGGGTTTTAGTTAGGAAACCGCAAATATAGGAAAAGGGACTTACCAGTTATGAGACGGCTAGGGATCAACTGATGTCTCACAACGCGCCTCTTGGAGGAGCGTCCGCGAGGCGGGGCCGATGAAGTATCGGTCCGCGTTCGCGTAGCAGTTCCAGGAACTGCTACACTCCCCGTCGGCTTTTGAAAAAAAAAATTCTAATTGAAAATTAAGTTTTTGAATTTGTTAAAAAAGAAATTTGGAAATTTGAATTTTTTTTTTTTTTTTTTTTGTTGGGAAGTGGTAAGTGGGTGGGTTGTAGGAGTACAAATACATAAATAAAGTAATCCTACTGGACCCTCAGCAGGGAAACCTTGCTCGACGCGTGCCTGTGGCGTTGTGGTGTGCCGCCATGAGGTACGTTCGATGCTGGACAAAACCTGCCGGTTATTTTCTTTTCTTCTTTTTTTTTTTTTTTTTTTTTTTTTTTTTTAATCTTTTTTTTTTTTTTTTATTCTGGTGTTGTTTTTTTTTTTTTATTTTTGCTGTTTTATTTCCTTTTTTTTTAATTTTTTTGTTTTTTTTTTATTTTTTTTTTTTTATTTTTTATTTTATTTATTTATTTTTTTTTTTAATTAATTTTTTTTTAAATTAATGTATATATATATATTTATGTCTTTTTTTGTTTTTTTTTTTAATTAAATTTTCATGTAATAACTTTTTTTTCTCTTTTTTTATATATATATATATTATTTTTTTTTTTTTTTTTTTGTAAATATTTTTTTTTTTATTTATATTTTTTTTTTTAATTTTTTTTTTTTTTTTTTTTTAATATATTTTTGTTTACGTTCTGTTGGCGTTGGGTCTTCAGTTGGGATCTTGCCCGCACGATTTCTCTCAGCGCCTGGAGAGCCTCGGAGAGCGTTGTCGCTGTCGGCGTCGCTCATTGTGGTGCACATGGAACATAAAAACCATCATCAGTTGGATTTTTTTTTTTTTTTTTTTTTTTTTTTTTATTTATTATTTATTGCTGAGGGTATGGTTTTATTTGGCTTACATGTTGTGTTTTTACGTCTGCCTTGTCAGTTGTGCTTATAAGTCTGTACGTAACGGGCGATAGGATTTTATCTACGATGTAGGGTTCGCTATACCTATACGTTAACTTGGAGTTGACTTTGTTTATTTTTGAGCTAAGCACGTATTGCCGTATCAACACTTTGTCCCCTATTTGAAAGGTATGCGGGGTATGGGACTGATCGTAGTATTTTTTACGCCTTTCCATTGCCCGTTTCAAATTCTGGCACGCCTGTTGCCAGACCTCTTTTTGATCAGAGGCGGGATATTCGTCAATGGGCTGTAGTCCCCACACGAGTTCAATGGGTGTTGTCGTTTCTCGCCCCAAAAACAATTTTGACGGGGTAAATCCATGACTCGTGTGTTTGACTGAGTTAAACCCTAGTTGCAGATACTCGAGATTTGTATCCCACTGCGTGTGATCTGCTGCATGGTATGCTGTTAGGGCTTGTTTTAATGTTTTTATCTGCCTTTCCGCATAATTCGGATTAGGGTAATGTACATGTAGTGGTTTCATGTTCATCCCGTGGCCGATTAAAAAATTTTTAAATGTTTGTGACCGGAATACTGAATGATTGTCGGTGCACAGGTATTTGTAGTATCCGAATTTACTGAACACATTCGTTTGTAATGCCGTTATGATTGTTTCGGAATTATTTTTCTTTAATGGGATAAAGAAAGAGAATCTTGAGAACGCATCTACCGCAATTAATATGTAGATGTTTTGTTTTTTGGTTCTCGGGAGAGGTCCTGCTATGTCACAGTACAGTAGCTCGTTTGGACGCTCCGTTATCGTCGCGGACATGTTGCCATATGTTTTGTTATGGTGTTTAGCCCGCGCACATATTAAACATTTCGCTACCCTCGTTCTTATTTGTCGTTCAAGCCCGGGGTAGTAGAAATGCTGTCTGATATGCTCTGTCGTTTTTATTTGACCTTGGTGAGCTCCAATCGCCGAGTCATGATAATAGGCGAATGTCAAATCTAACAAACTTTTAGGGAGGCACGGCTTTGGTCGTTGACCTGGGGCTTCAAAGTAGAGGATTCCCTTTTTTAATTGATAATTGGGAACGGTTACTTTCGCCTTAATTCGTGCTATTATGTTCCCTAAAATATCATCGTCTTCCTGATGCCGTTTTAAGCCTTGGAAGAAGGTTGGGAATTGATACAAGAGAGATAATCCTCCCGCCTGTCCTCTTATCTCTCTGGGCGGCGGAGGAGTGGATTGTTTATCTCTCTTTTTTGTTTCTCCCTTCACGTTACTCGCCTGCCGCTTCGGAGTGGGGATCATTTGGAGATCCGTCTCGCAAGGTAAGGTTGAATCCTTTCCCTTGTGTTTGAGTGAGACGGATGACCGATGTTTGCCTCTCTCTTTCGTCGCGGCTATCGGTCCTGTTTTGAGTGGTTTAGGACTTCGGATTGGTGGGAAGGGCCGTTCGACTGCGTGCGAGGGAGTGAGACTGCTATATACGTCTGTCTCATTTCGTGATTTCTTTTCTTCCGGGTTGCGTTTGTTCGCTCTCCCCGTATTTTTTGACGGCATCGTCCGAGCCCATTTGGGAGGTCCTCCAGTGGTACTTCTACTGGCGTTGGCCCTGCGCGTGATAGATAATCCGCGATTGAATTTTCTTTCCCACTGAGATGTTTCAGAGTGAAATTAAAATTCATCAGTTCGGCTTGCCATCGCTGTACTCTTGGGGACGCGTTTTGCAATGTTTTTATTGTCGCCACTGCCTTAGCGTCTCACATAGGAGATAATACAATCAGAGCTGCTGTTTCGAGTTCACCGGATCGTTTAATTAGCCCGCTGTAATTTTTATGCGCCCTTCCTGTGCGAGACAATTTGAATCAACGAAAAGGAAATGTCTGAAGTTAGCTGGAGCAGGGGGGATTTATTATATTCCGCTCGTTACCGCATTATCGTTCCCCCTGTCTCTTTCAATTGCCCCCTTGAGTTATTCATTATTCGCTTCGCATTACCTCAGTAGCCTTGTTTTCCTCGTAAAGGAGATGTTTTTGAGACCAAATGGCTTCCATGACAGTTTTTTGCTGAGGCAACTTGAAAGGGGTTTAGGGAGCCGTCCGTGTCACTCAAGCTTACAATTTCTGTATCTCCTGAAGGACATCATTTTACCTAAGGTCTCGGAAACTTGTTTTTTTTACATTTTCTGTTTAACCCTACATTTTGGATCGAGAATGTTATTTCATTTTCAGGTCGATCGCATTTGTGCCTTTTTAGAAATCTAACCCCAAAATCACGGCAATTATCTATGACGTAGAATTCTTTTGAGGCCGGGCGGATTTGTTGATTTTCTTTATTTATTTTGTTGTTATAAAATTGTTTATGGCTAAGATATGGACGCCAGTGTTGTAAAGAAAATAGGCTTGCATTTGGATGAAAATGATTCAGTTGAAAAGTCCTCTCTCCAGCCGGCGTCTAGCGTGTGGGGGCTCGCTAGTTTTATTGACCATTTTTAAGTTTGTTTTTTCCCACGACCTGAGTTGTTTTATATGATGCACGTTGAATTTTGTTCTACGTGTTGAATTAACGTTTTTGGTGCCTTTTGAAACGAAAAGTACTGTCGTGGAGTTATTGACATTTTGAATCAACTCCTCTTGTTGATAGCAATCAATGATTGCATGATGCCTAAATATGTCTTCTACGTAATTTCGTAGCGTTTCATTTGGGCCTTGAGGTCGATTTAGATGTTTCATCGTCAGCTCTGTTATTGTTATGGCTGACAAGAATTCTCGTTTCAATCTACGATATACCTTGTCGTATGCGTTTGCATTAGCTGAATCATTTGCGTTATGCTTTCAGCCAAGGCGGTTATCGCCGGGTCGGAAGTCGGTTTGTGCTCTTTGCATAGTCGGCAGACGAATTTCGCCTTCCGAGACGCACCCGCCTTCTTCCAGTTTTCATAGCTATACCCTGTGCACTGTGAATGATAATGCTCTTGGCATTCAGTGCAAAAAATGGGGTTCTCTACTTCCGGCGATTCTATGGGTGTTCCGCATAGGCCACAGAGCTGCATATTGATTCGTTAGCGCGCGTATCTTTTTGTGCGAACTGTTATTTGTTACCGTGCCTCTGGCCGTTCCTTCTCAGATCGGGTGTGTCAAGAAATGACTTTATTGGCCGATTCCGGGGGGGATTGGTGGGGAAGGTGGCCAATCGTTTGAGGTTTGGGTAATCAGCTGGAATTGAGGGCTGCAAAGGTTGCTGAGCCTGGAACTTTCGATGGATTTTTAGAACAAGTCTGTCTGCTGTTAAAGTTCAATGTTTGTCGTTCGTGAGTTATCGTTTATCGTGATCGTGAAAAGTGTCGACAAACAAATGATCTTTCACACTTTTATCTACTAGGCATGCATTCAAATTACCTCTTGATCTCTTAGATTCTATTCTCAACGTGTTTTGCAGTGGAAGCGATTGAGTTGTAATGGAATCTGAAATTCTTTTCGAGGAAGAATGATGTCAAAAGTGATTTTAATATATTCGTGAGTCTTGAGAAATTCAAATGGTCTTTCTTTCTGCTTATTGTGTTTAAGCGCAATGGGAAAAAACCAATGTTAGAATAAAGAAAAATTAGTTTTACGTGTTTTATATTTAATAAAGCACGATTGATTTAATTATTCAGAAGCCGTGGTTCGTCCTTTTGCTACCATGAAATAGTGTTGGAATTATCTATGATAATTAACACTTATTTCTACCCCAAAAACCTAATTTACTATTTCAATAATTTAAACTTGAAAATAGAAATTAATGGTGAATTGGGTATTTTTAATGAATAACAAATCGGATTGGAGTTTATATAGATTTATTGAATCTGATATAGGTCCGATATGAAATCAAGAGAGAATTTGGGTTTTAGTTAGGAAACCGCAAATATAGGAAAAGGGACTTACCAGTTATGAGACGGCTAGGGATCAACTGATGTCTCACAACGCGCCTCTTGGAGGAGCGTCCGCGAGGCGGGGCCGATGAAGTATCGGTCCGCGTTCGCAATATGAACGCTAAATCTGAAAATGACGCTAAATGTGGCCAAAAGTTGAAAAAAAAATTGTTTTAAGACTGAAAAAATGTGCATTTCTAAGGTACAAAACATGGTTTTCTTTCGAAAAATATATTTTCATTAAAAAACCCATATCTCGGGTAAGGGTTAAATTGGCTTCTCTTAGTCAGCGTCGCCGTGTAGCGGATTGCACCTTTGTTATCGTCCTTCTTAGGTCGGTAATCGATAGTCCTGCCCTACTACAGCGAATTGACATACGAGCACCTCAATATCGCACTCGCTCCTCAAACCCTTTTATGTACAGACAACCCCTAATAATTATGATTATTTGTTCAACAATCAGTCACATAATTATTTGTTCAACAATCCCATTCTTCGCGCGCTTCGATATTTAAATCTTTTGGCACCCAGCAACGAAATTAATTAATTTTTTTAATTCCTTGAGGCGGTTGAGACAGACCCTAAAAAGCTATTCCCGTTAACCAACATTAATTAAAACCTACATTTGCATACTGACAACTTTTCATATCATATTCTTATTTTTTGTTCTTCTTAATTCTAGCATATATTGCATTATTCTATTCCTATTGTATTATTATCTATCCTATTATCTTTTCTTATAATTGGGTGCATGTCCTTGTAAACTTGAATAAAAACATAAAATACATAAATAAAAGTGTTAAGATAGAAAAATGCAGAGGTATCTGCTGATACGTTTTTCTGAAACGAAGCAAGTCCCAAGGTGTAACTTATCAACTAGTGGAAACTTTGATTTTGGTAGGCAAATATATTTTCCACTTGCACGGGCGAGAAATTGTTCAACTTCTGGTAGTGAGGAAGAAAACCCCTGAGGAGGACTGGAGGATTGAGCTGTTGTTAGTCGCGGCTCAATCTACCTGAAAACTTGGACCCTTTTCTCTCTGCGAGATAATGCAATCAGGCTGAAAGGTTCACGGAAAGAATGTAGGTGTTTATGCGCCCATTCCATAAAACAGAAAAATTTGAAAGAAAGGGAATGTGACTTATAGGGAGGCGAGAGTGTATATTCCTCGGCATACCGCATTATCGTTCCCCCTGTCTCTTTCACAGCCCCCTTGAGTATTCATTATTCGCTTCGCATTACCTCAGTAGCCTTGTTTTCCTCGTAAACGAGCTGTTTTTGAGAAGCTGACGTGGGGTCAGTCGCAGGCACTTGGGCCCTTCTAAAAGGGGGAGCGTCCGTGTCACTCAATTTCACTTGACTCATCCTAAAGGATTTTATCGAATTACTTCATCGATTCTCCGGGCGGTTGAACTCGTGGTTGTAAACTTACGTTGCAGACGAACTAGAAAGGCAGTAGACCTAGTCAATGTTTTCACTACCGAAAGGTCTATTTCTGTTAAGGTCGGTCTACAGGAGAACTAGAGACACACTGATTGCTTAGAGCAGTCTCAGCTGGGTCCACACCTTGAGTCCTTTGATAGCAATTGTCAATTTCCGACACCGGTATCTGTAAGTCTCATCACAATGATATCATTAAAGCAAAATATCGCTCGCAAGACACTTGTTATTGCACTAGTTATGAAGTATCCGATTTCACGTATAATTTTGTTCAACGTTTGAAATTTCCACAAATCCAAGATCGTGGTGGACCTAGGTATGAATTTACTTACCGAATTACTTGTTGGCTCTTCAACTCTCGAAGAGCTGGTCGAAAATCCATCCTGCTTAGGAAACGTCGTCCGTTCTATTTCTATTCTTCCTCTTTCTCAGTTTTGCAATCAGCAGCGTCATCAAATTATGGATTTTGTGGCCTTTGATGTCCGTAGTGGCAATTCACTATCCATAGACTCCACTATTCAGACGAAGCTTCCAGCTGGCTGAAGCAGTCTGTTTCTTCTATTGCCCACTGTCAAAGTTTTCATAGAGCACCAGCAAGTTGTATTACTCAAGTGAAAAGAATCCAGACTGATTGCCGATAATTTTGACCACACGTCGAGAAGGGAAGGAACCCTTTTCGTGTGGATCGATTAAATTTAGTCATTTTATGTGTCAAGGAGCGTAGATTCCAGATCCGCAACGTCCGTCCGCAGTCCGCCCGAAGGGCCTCAAAATTCCTTACAATGAATGTGAAAACCTTGCTTTATCACGGGTCTAGTTGATTCTCAATGCTAGTGAGCTTTATTGCTCCACACTCATAGATTAGTTTCTACCCAAAAAACTATCAAAAACATGGGGTTTCGAGGTTTTTGATGACAAAGGCAAAATAAGTGTCATTTCCTGGGATTTGGGAAACAAATTTCACTGGAAAGGTTTCAAATCAACCGCAATTCCTGCACCCAAAATTGAGTGCATCCCTCAATGGTACGTGCAATCACGCATTATTAAAAAATAATAAACCCATGTGTTATAATTGGCGGCATTTTCTTCTTTATGTTGCATTCTCTTGGAACGGAGGCCAAAACTGGGTTGTCATCTCAAAATGATAAGTAAACTAGTGATTTACATAGAAGGGGAACTCAACATAATAATACTGTGTTATAATTTGCTGTGCTTCAAAGGGTATAAACAACATTTTAATTTTTGTCAACCATCATTAACTTCGAGTATTCAAGTATCCAGATGGATAAGTTTCGATGTTTAATAATTCTATCACGGAAAACACATTGAAACATAAATTTGATCTTCAGTTGTCCACATGTTTTACCATGGGTGACAATTTTCATTTTTAAAGGACATTTCCATGGAGGCCCGAGGAGGAACACGAAGATGATTCGTTATGTAGAAAGGACGATCTGTCTTGCGCCGTCCACTCGCCCCGGAGCCCCGCTCATCTGAACCGTTCTGCGGGTCTAGCCTAACAATCTATCATCAGGGGCTCGCCAAGTCAAAATGAAAACCGATAACAATATTTGAGCTTGTACGCAGTGTCGATGAAAAAGCACTCAAATTTCGTTAAAAGGTGCCGTTAAAAAACCTGCACCATTTTCTGAAATTGGTTTGTGTCTGTAAAACTTTCATCCTATGTGGAACGATGTGGTGTTTCACGCGTAAATATGATTGTTGACTATTATTTCGACCACCATGAGTTAAAATTTCGGAAACATTCGAAAAATATGAACATTCACTGATGTGGTCATGTGAGTGACTCGTATATTTTCATTTTGATTCTATATGTTTCAAATCCTGTTTTGCGCACGTTTAATCCTAGAATCCGTATCCCTCCGAACAACAATGTCGTAATGTTGAGCTCGAAAGAGTAAAAATAAAAACACACACATTGGAGAATATTTGTATTTTGAGTCATTAGGAGGCCTTAACAAACAGAACACGGATGATTTCGCTTACCAGCCCACCAATGAAGAGGAAGACTTTTAATCTCTTTTGCGATGTTCAAATAAAGTCAAATTCTACTCCCATTGCCGGGGATTTATAATTTTGTTATCAGGGTGATTCACTTAGTTTTAAGCTGTTCATTTTTCCGTGTAAGTGTAACTTTTTGAAAAAGGACTCAGGGTGGAAAACTTTGGTAATTTTTGACTAAGATCTAAAACGAATTCCTATGAACAACTTCTCACGCAATCAGAACGTGTGTAGTCCATATTTTCTCTTACTGAGGACAGTAAATAGTCCAAATAAAGAAAACATCTGCCAATATGGGTGTGGCACTTAACAACCAGGACAGAATAAGGAATAATTTCCCAGATTGACACTTATGTGACCTCAAGTGCAGTCAAAGATTTCCGCGCTCAATCGCTCTTTCCGTAATCACCGCGTCGCGCCAAACCAGTATCCCTAACATGAAAGTACAAATAAAGGATTCTCTATGTGGGCGATACCGCCACTTGGGAGACGGTGAAGAGGCATAGATTGGCATCAGGCTTGTTTAGGGCAGTGGGCAAGTTTGAAAATAGAAGCCTGGTAAAATTGGAACGAGGCAAACAAGCAGCTTGTGACAAATCAGCAAACTGAAAGGATGGTGTCTGAGAGGATGATAACGATAAGCTAGCACACAAGTTCTTTGAATTCCAGGGGGAGTCAGCACTTGGCGGAACTGGGAGTACCAGAGTTCCATGAACGTGTGCATATGCCTATGGCTCCACTACGTATGGCTGGTTGAGAAATCACTCATACATTTCCTGCATTCATTCGGTCTGTAGTTGGATATGTATGGACCCTGCTGCAGTGAACGTCTACACATTCCTTATTCATTTGGAAAGGAATATCTTCGACAGTTTGATACGTCCACTGTTTTACTTTATTCGCTCCCTTGAATTGCTTTCCCTCTGTTGATTATGTCGGTTGTAGAAAGAAGGAAGGAAAGCTGAAACCCAGCTGCCAGGAGGGAGATTGGCTCACGGAGTTTCGGCTGCGAGTGTCGCTAGGTTTCTGGATTGTAGAGCGTCCAAAGATTTTTATTTGCTTCCGCCCCTACTACCTGTGGGTTCCGAGTGGTGACAGATCTCTTCTCCAAAAAGGTGAATTGACTCGGCAATGTGAATAGAGGAAACTTGCGCCTGAACCTTACCATCATGGAGCATGATATTAAGAAGATGGCTCTGAAGCACCAGACACAGGTCCTTTGATCAATATAGTTTTTTCTTTTTCTTCATCCTTTCCAATTCATTGATGTCAGTTTTCAAGAAACTCCTGAACGGCGTTCTTCCCTGATATCGGGGCGTTCAACGTCTGGATCCTCTCTGAGGGCAGTCACCTAGAAAAGGTGGAGAACCACTGATATAGGTGACGTATAGAGACACGTTTTATCTGAGACCCTTAATGATGGTATAGAGAAAAGAAGGGGTTTTGAATTTGCAACGAACCAAGGGCCAGTAGCACTTGAGGAGTTCTAGAACGGTCTGGACTAGTGATTGTAAGGCCTTTGCTGTTGTAGATGTGTCCCTTCTCTCAAGTTAATGAGTCAAACGGAGGTATCCCTGGCTTGTGGTTCCATATTATTGAGAAATACTGAGTTATTTTACAAAATAAGAGTGATGGTGCATTTTTTAGAAACATGTGTATGAAATACAGTTAAAATCGAAAAATCGTTTCTGGATGCTTCAAAACGTATTTACGCAAAAACAATTTTGAAAAAAAAAAAAAACTTTTTCGTACCCACTGTGTTAGTTCAATTGTTTTTAAGATTTCAAATGAGACAGCAAGTTTCTATTCTGTTGCAAACAAGGCTTCCGAACCCCAATAATTTCTTAAATCCCTCAAATCAAACCCATCGGGATCTCCTTGGTTGAGCCCGGCCGAAACGAGTAAAGAAAAAACGGAGCAATAAAAAGGATCTTTTGATAAAGTTGTTTTCTCACAAGAGAGGTTTTATCTGGATTGTTTTTCTTGCGTGACCTCTGACACTGACGAGAATGATAATATTGATGACGTTTCTCAGGGCGGGTATTGAACAGCTAATAATCGGGATAATTAATTGAGACGCTGCTGGTCTGGTAAGTAGTTGTTTGAGCGATATCTCCAAAGAGTATTAGAATACTGATACGATACTGAGCCTATCGGTTTGTAATAATCAGTCGACGGAGAATTCCAATTTGGATTTGGTTAGTTGAAGACAGAATCGATCTTTAGGTTGATTTCAACAAAATGCACGTAACGATCATGAGTTTTTAATTTGGAAAGTTTGACGACGCGTTTGATGGGGCATCCACTTTTAATCTTCAGCCACTGGGATGGTTATTGAATTCGTCACCAAGTTTCTTCTGCAATGAAAGAAGGGCATTGTTGTCCCAGAACCAAGGCCTTGGTTGTGACGCTTGAATTGGACAAGCAGATGCCAGGGCAAGAATGTTTCACGTTCAATGTCCTGCTTCCAGAAAGAATATTCGTCTCCAAGATTCTTCAGCAAAAGAGTTGAAGTTGTCTCAACATCGAAGGCCTAGGATTTGGAATAGAGACGTTCGAATCGGAAACCCCGGAACATTTTTAGCCAGATGAAAGGAAACGGTGTATGGCTTTTAATCTCCCGGTTTTGATAATATTGTTAAATTCACCTCGAAGATGTTACTGCAAAGAAAAGAAGGTAGAGACGTTTTAAAATGTCAAAAGAGTTGACATAACAAACTCACCATCCAGTCCTAGAAATCAAAAATTGGGACGAATATACTCAAGTTAACGATCAAGTTAGTCGAAAGAAAATTAATGCATTGTCCGTCTGTTTGTAAAGAGTTATTATTGGCTGCTTCTAAATCAATAATGAAAAGCCGCAAAATGTTACCTAGATGATTATTTATTATTTCTGTAGTAGAATAGGCGATTTATAATTCCGCTCTAACTAGTGAGTTGGATATTATTAATACAAGATTCCGATTCCTGTTTGTAAGAGTAATTTCTCTCTGAATCAAGAAAGTCTGGCAGACAAAACCTTAAACTTCTTCCTTGATATGTTAGTATATGTTGATATTTCAACTTTAATATTCGTACCTACCCAACCTGTTCCGTCCACAATCGAAGCTAACTTATCGTCCGCAAAGAATCTTTCAAACAACTCTATACTAAAATCATGCGAAACAAGTGCGACTAGTTCTTCAGCCGGAAAACCAGAGTTCTTGGCAGAGAGCTCAGAATTGCTCTGCCAATATAAGATAAACTAAACATTTCGTTAAATTCGGGAGTGTTAATTTGAATAAGAAACAGTAGCAGGTGGTTGTACACGGTGAATGAGGGGTGTAACCCGCACGACCAGAGAAGAATTTGATGGTATAGCGGTCGTCACAATTTGAATGATGACAGAAGACGAATCTGAAATTCCTCTTCCTGCTGCAGCTGACATTTGCATTAGTAGGCTGACTATTCGATGACTCGGCACCCTTTTAATTAGCTCCTTTCCATCCTATGATATTTCCGACCTACGAAAATATTTTAATTAAAAACTTAGAACACTATAAGTAATAACTTAGAGGGCAAATTGAATTTTTCAGACTCCACACAGTTTTTTGTTTATTATTTTCAATCTTTGTAATCGACCAAGAAAAATATATCTTCTTAACCCCCTCTTAGAATTTGTTGTTTTACATTCCGAGATATGTAGGAATCGAAAATCAAATTTAAAATATCTGTCGGTCTGCCGTCCGGAGCTTTTCTCCGAAACTACAGATCCAAAGTTGGGGAAACTTGGGGACAAAAATCACTTACGGAATTCTCGGCAAAAGTCAGTCTAGAGGGTGGAATCGAAGAGCTGAAACATTAAAAAATCTGAATATCAAAAACTTTCGGAATACCACTGATGTTTTTATTTTGTTATTAATAGATGTGCTTTCAATGAATCGAATGATTCCACCCAGACGGCTTTATGCATCCGTTCACTTCCCCTAAGGGCTAGAACTGAAAGGCACATCTAGAATTTAATTGCACCGTAGGGATGCACAATGATCAGCTGAAGGGCCCTTGTACCTAATTCTGCTCTTAATAGATCTAACGTGCTACTATAAAAGCAGGGCTCTTGTTATGAGATCTAGAAGTACATTATAATCTCTGTAGATAAGTCATTTATCTCATATGATAAGTTTAGGTTATGTATCACAGACTACGTCTTATGTACATTGATCAATAAACCTCTCTGTAATACTTTGCAGCGTTTTTCAAAAATGTATGTTACTCGCCTATAGGTTCTTCAGGTGAAGTATTAGTGCTATGCGAATCTCAATGACCAGGAGCAGAAGAAAGGGCTTTAATATTTTGATGGGACTTTGGCTATGATGATCTACACTCTTAAATATTGGTTAATTAGTTTTGGAGTTTCTATTGATATCATTTAAATTTCGAACCGTTTTGAACTTTTCAAATCCTTTGCGAATACAACTGTATCATCTTCTGCTTCCTCGTGGTAAGCCACAGATGGTCTCGTCTATGTTTTCCCGTATGGGGTGGAAATAAATCTTGGAATTTCAGTCAGGATAGTGTGAGTCATGGTTGGTTGAGAATATTTTTATTGAAGTAATTGAAATTCCTGTCCATTTGGGATTTGACAGATCTGTCTTGTCCAGTATTAGCATCCGTGACCATCTGACTAGCTGAAGACATATTCAATAACGACAATCACTATAATTGTGTGGCGGTAAGTGGAAAAGAAAGTCGAAAGAGACCACCCCGGTGTGAAGGCGCTACTCGCGAATAAGAATCAGCCTCATATGAAACTAGTATTTGCATATTTATACATCGCCAAACGCCAAGTCCTCTGTATAAATGAACATATAAACAACACATGCGCATAGCCGAGGGCCGCGCTTATGGTAATGCCCAGGGTTGATTGATAGGCGAAGCCCGACCTCACGAAAAGTAATAAATCCCGCTCGTGGCTGATGATCCTTTTTCTTTGCAAATTTGCCAAGTCGACGTCCGAACCGAGCACTCGCCTTTCTAAATGAAGGGAAAAGTTTCGGGGGTGCACTGACCAAACTAACAAGTTCTTAACAAGCCAACGAAAGTCTTCGGAATCAAAACAACCATAATCATCAGCTTGTCGTTTTTTATTACAGCTTAACTTTTATTGGTATTACATCACAATTTAATTGGTCCTGCAAACAAAAGAACGAGAGTTCATGGGGAAAATAATGCGCCTGGTTTAGATCATTTGTAAATAAATTATAGCCTTAACTGATGCCATCCAATCCTACTGCTGTTTTTAACCTTGAAAAGATTTTTGCGATGTGACTCCCATCCGAAAAGCGACAGGAAAAAGTGAGACAAAAGTAGCGCGTAGTTTTATAATGATTTTCACTTACAACCGATCGTTCTTTTTCGCCATTTTTAATCGACCACTTTTTGGAATTGTGAATTTATTTGACACCAGACCACATCCCCCTCCTTACATCCCGGTGAACCATTGGTTACAAGTTCGTTTTGTTGACTAAACTTCTTATTGGAGTGAAGTTTTGGCTTAGTTAGATTTTTAGACAACCGATCGTTGCTAAGGTAAACATTTTGATATTTTACCGTTCCTGAAAATTTGTTGCTGAGGCAAATTTCCTTCTTCCTTACCGTGTCAGATCGTAATGGACAACCGGAGTGTTTGAGAGAGAATAGAGAGAGAGAGAGATGAAAAATGAGAGAGAGAGAGAGAGAGAGAGAGAGAGAGAGAGAGAGAGAGAGAGAGAGAGAGAGAGAGAGAGAAGAAACCTAGATTTAGGAAATCAGTTCCAGGCCTTGAAGGGGAAATATTGTCAAATCTTGAAAACCTCCATCTTTTTTTCAATTGTTCATAGGTTCCAGCAATCCACAGATGTCCCTTAGTTCTAAAATGTATGCCAGAATCTCGGAAAAATGTCTTTATTGCAACAGAAATCGCTTGAGAAATTGACGTTAGAATGAATAAAAACCAACGCTATAATCAAATTTGAAGTAACTTCTTCAATTAAAGGAGTTATGATCATTTTAGTGAGTTAAAGTCGGCCACACACACAATCGGGGACAATTTTTGGTGCAAATTTGTTAAACAATCGATACCCGTCCTGTGGCAGGGATCAAAGGTAAACAACCTATGTGTCAACAGTTATGAAAAAGCATTAAAATCCAGGAATCGTTTTAAAATTCCTCAAAATAGGTTTTCAAGAAGAAATCAAGAATTTGAAATTTCAGTTTGCAAATGTTTAAGTCGTTGCAGTAGCTTCATTTTCTACGGAAATTCGGCTAAACTGGAGTAAGGGAGGTTGTGTGAGGCCTCGCACCAGATGTTTTTGCTTCTGTTTTTGGTCTTGTGCCGTATGTCCTGCGGGAACTCCGGCGGGGTTAGCTTTCACTTTCGACTGTTCTGCCCAGCTGAGCCCCTTCATCTCTTCCCGGTACGGGGGCACCCGCTTGGAAAAAAAAGCCCCTCAAATGAATCAGAATTTCGAGCTCGGCGGTTGTTTGTCGAAATCACCGTCGTAACCGGTCAAAGCGTGGAGCGTTTTAAACGCAATAAACCCCTAAAGGATTCGCGTTTTGTCAGATGCTACCTGGATGGGGTCAGTAAGCAACAATGGATAATGCAGCATTTGTGATATCAATGGTTACATTACCTTGATGAGTTCAGTAAGAAACAACGTATAATTCCGCATCTGCGATGCCAATATTTACGCTAAGTGGATGATTTCGGTAAACAACAATAGTGCCCGGATCAATGCAAACGCAACGTAGACAAAGGATACTGCAGCATTTGTGATATCATTTTTACACTACCTGGTTATGTTCAGTAAGAAACAATGGATAATGCAGCATTTGTGATGTCAACACTTATTCTAACTGGATGATTTCGGTAATCAACAACGGATAGTACAGCATTTGGGGACATCCGTGTTTCCTCTACATAGATGCTTTCGGTAAACACCAATGGATAAAAAAATCATTTGTGATATCGATAGTTACAATGGATAGTACAGCATTCGTGATATGAATGGGTACGCTACTCAGACGGTTTCGGTAAACACCAATACATAAAGAACATTTGTTGTAACAATCCTCACACTACCTGAATGAGTTCAGTAAGAAACTATAGATGGTACGGCATTTGGTGATATCAATGCAAACGTAACATAGATGTCTTCAGAAAGAAACAATAGATAATGCAGCATTTTTGATATCAGTGCTTACACTACCTGGATGTGTTCAGTAAGAAACAGTGGATAATGCAACGTTTGTGATATCAATGCTCACAATACTTGAATGAGTTCAGTAAGAAACAATAGATAGTACAGCGTTTGGGGATATCTGTGTGACCTCTACATAGATCCTTCGGTAAACACCAATAGATAAAAAACTATTCGTGAATTATGACAGTGGATGGATTCGATGCTCACACTTCCTGAATGAGATCATTAAGAAAGAATCGATAATGCGGAGTTTGTGACGAATTTCATATCCTGTGTGTTGGTTATTAGGAAACGACCCCACAAACGATTTCGTATTCGTACGTTCCTCGAAAAATAAGGCCATAAAAAAGTATTTGTTTAATTATCATTTGAATAACCTACCAAACATTGACACAACGCCTCTTTTTTCCCTTTAGTCTCATTTTGTTACTCGTTACGGTAAAATTAATTACGGGAGATATATCACGGAGATAACTATTCATTTCTCATGTGTGCATCTTCAAAAATAACCTCAAAATTGCAATAAACTTCAAATGAAAATCTCGTTCGAAGGAATAGAAACTAAAGGTCTTAGGAAACAAGCTAGCAATTATAGGCACCTGTTGATTCATTGTGTCAAAACACGGGCTAGTCTATGTAGCTGGTAGTACGATACGAGATTGTATTATATTATTATTAAATAAATGCTTCTTAGTATTCTTAACACAAATGTGAAAACTCTACTGAAATCAGTTAAATATTTTTTATAAACGCCCTTAAACCATTTCCACGGTGATTCCTATGACTAGGCGAAATAGCGAATTTGGGAAACAATCGAGGATATAACTGCCTGCGAAAAAACCGTTCATTTCTTGACTTCAATTTCGGAAAGACGACTTGTGTGAAAATTTTGAGTTCTCTGGTAACTTCTTATCGTAACATCGTCATTACAAGACTAACAATATTAACCGATGGGTCCTTGGGACATTGTAATTTAAAATCGTTTTAGTGGTTTATCCTTTCCAATTTACAGATTGGGGCGTTGAATTTTAATGAAATTCTCAGAAGATTCTCCTTAAAAAAGAAAAATCAATAAAATCGACATTAAAGAATGGTGAGTAGATATCCAAGTGTGGAAAAGTGATTTTAGCCAAGTATTCGTAACAACGAATGCAAAAACACTGCTGAGATAAGTAAAATATTTTTTATAAACGCTCTTAAGCTATACCCATAGTGATTCCTATGACTGGGCGAAAAAGTAATTTTGGGAAACAATCGAGAATAAAACTTTGCCTGCAAAAAACCGCTCATTTCCCGACTTCAATTTGGGAAAGTGTGAAAATTTTGGGTTCTTTGGTAATATCTTATCGTAACATTCTTCTTATAAAACTAATCATTGTAACCGTCGTATCTGAGACGCTGTAATTTAAAATCGTGATTCTACCCCAATTGAAAGGTTCATTTTCTCCAATTTACAAATTGGAGCGTTTAGTTTTGATCAAATTCCCAGGAGATTATCTTTTCATAGAGAAAAACTAACCAATAACAAAGAAATTAAAGAATGGTGATCAAATAAGTGAAGTAAGGTGATTTTTGCCCGTATCTTGAATATATCGAAAAATGGATCGTTCGATAGTCGAAATTCTCTTTTTACAGATATACACATTAACTAAAATCCAACAAGGAACAACTTCCTGTAAGTTTAAATTAAGGAAGTTTCAGGTCCTTTTACTAAAAAGGCAGGCAATAGACATCAACCACGTAGGTAACTTTTCTTGCTTCCTTTCTAAACTTCGTACAAAGACCATTAACGGAGAACAACCTTCCGACTTCGTTTACTCCGAAACAATTGCGGAAAAAAACCTCATTGCCTGCAAAAAAAAGGAAGAAAAAACCCGCTGATTTCCAGACTTTAATTTGGGAAGACGAGCGACTTGTGTGAAATTTTCGGGGAGGGCCAAAAGTGGACGAAGGCGCGGGGCGAGGCGGGGATGGGAGGGGAGGCATGTGAAAACTACCAAACTTTCGCTTTTGGAACAACCCGCCGGGTTCCACAGGTGAAAGTTGTTCTTGGTCTGCTCTCTTGGACCCCGTGGAAGTGGGAGGATCTGTCCGTCTCACTCCCTCACGCCCGCGTTTCACGTTTTCCGACTCCCTCCGTCTTTGTCGGTCACGAAGGGGAAGGGGGGGGAGCCGTTTGGAAGATTGAACTTCTCCAGAGGTCTGTGACTTCCTCTTGGGATGCTGCGGTCGGCGGCTGATTCCTGATCGCTCGCTGATTGCTTGATGATGCTCATTGCTCGATTGTGCAACTTGCTACAGGTGGAGGATCGAGGGATAGAGTGTGATGCGATTGTAGACTTCCACCGCCCAAAAACTACTCCCTATCTGATCGTTATTATCATCGTTATCTCGAAGCTTCAACCTCGTTTAACATTTTCCTTTCCTGGAGGCTCCTCTAGACAAAACCATCTACAACTATCAAAAGTTGTATTAAATTTACGTTTTTGAAGAAATAATTCTATAGCTGATTCGATATCTGGAGTTTATCAGCCACTTGTTACTAAGTCACATCTGTCAAAATTTACATTCCACACCGTTCCAAACCAACACGTGATGCTGGATCAGCAGTTTTTTGTCGACGAAATGTTTACCAGTCTTCACTCCCCATGACTTACTCTATTCTTAGAGCAGAATTATTCGCCATTTACTCTTTTCTGAACGTAACTACTCCAACTGAGCAAAAAGACGCAATCTGAACCGGCTCTGATTATAACTCAGGCCCTTCAAAAAGGAGTGCACTCGGGCTCCCATCCATTGATTTATGAGATTCTTACAAGGACATAAGGAGATCATTCAAATGGCACATCAGTTATTTTTTGTTGGACTCCAGGGCATAAATGGAAATGAACTTCCAGATACAGCTGCCGAAAATGGTAGTAGAGAATTTGTATCGTACCTCCTGCACATTCGTTGTGACTATCTGACGACGACAAATCATGCTGTTTGGACTGAATGACAAACGAAATGACATGATATGAGTTACCAAAAGTTATGGGAAATAGAAAAAGATGTTCACTCCTGGTCATAATGAAGTAGGAGGAAATTTCTACCTGACGGAACAATTGCTCATTCTCGCCGTGAAGAAGTTATTCTGATCAGCCTACGGATAGAACACACAAGACTCACACACGGTTATCTGATGAAATCTCAACCAAAACAACCAGCTCCAATGTGAGAAATATGTAATTGTCTACACCTACTGGAAGAATTCTCTTTCATTGTATATTCTATGAATTTCCCAACAACTCTATACCAACTGCTAAAAAATAGTAGTTCTCACTTCTCAAATCTGTTCATTTTCCTGAAGTCGTCATCTTGTTCCACCGAATCCGATGTACCTGAAGTAATTTGGTCTTTGCTATTATATGGCGTCAATGACCGAATTCTAGTTGAACGAGCCATTTACATTCGTGTTTACGTTTTTTTAATATTTATATTTATTCGTTGACTTTGTTTCATTAACATCGGTTCCTTAGTTTTAGAAAACGGATTTTTTTTTTAAATTCAATTTTCAGATTCTGCAAATCTTGACTCGTAAAACAATAAATTTTGAGGGGGTTGCATTTTTTTTTCATGGTCCATAACCTTACCTTACCCTACCGCCGAGCTCTACAGGCCGGTGTAGCCCCTGGCTTCCCGAAGTCCCAATCTCTATCTTTCCCAGTCCGGAGCTTGCGATCTCAGCATCCCCACAGTTTGCAGGTCTCGCGTCGCCTCATCAAGCCATCGGTTCCTCGGCCTTCCTCTTCTTCTCCTCGACTCAATTCTCGCCCTCAGCATTGATTTTGGCCCCTCATCCGCCCTCATTCTATCTACGTTGCCAAGCCAACTTATTCTGTTCGTCTTGATGAACCTAACAATATCCTCATTTTCCAGAATTGCCTCGATTTCACGATTATTCCTTCTCCTCCATCCCACACCATCCCGAACCCCTCCATAAATCTTCCTTACTATTTTCGTTTCGAAAACTCTCTGCCTCCTCTCGTCATCCATTCGCATTGTCCAAGTTTGACCAGAGTTTTATAAAGACGGAGTTTTGTGGTCCTAGAGAGAAGACGTGACGAGAACAACTTTATGTTGGCAAAATACGCTCATAAATCATGGTCGATTACAAGGGTAAATTAATGAAAATGATTAACCAATATCTCCATAAGTGGATCTACAGTCTGAAGCTGCCCGGAGCTGCTTCGATAAAAATCGATTAAATCTCAAAGCACATGTGGCACAGTGGCATTCGTATTCGTCAAATACGTGAAGGGCTGGGGTTCGATCCCCCGCGGTTGAGAGTAGAATTTTCACTTCACGGCAACCAATCTAAATTTATCTAACTGTTTACTATTAAAACATTACATTAATTTCCTATTGGCAGGTGTTTGTGTCCATTTTATTCGGTTGTTTCACCATAGACTCCGTTTATTAATTATGGACCAATGATCGGTAGAATGACTCTCTAATACTGATCTAATACACCTTTGTGTAATAAATTGCATCGTTTTTCCGGTGCTTTCTTATTTTTCAATGTTGCATTCATACTCGTATCAGATTAAGTTTCAGTGTGTTATTAAATCACACATTCGTTTTGTTATTAAATTTCCAATTTATTTTTAACTCATAATATTCAATATTTTGTTTCAGGTAAGACGAATTGCCTCACCAAATCTCATCACCTCGTCGAATGATTATTACCCATATACTAGTAAGTTATTAATAATTAATAATATCAATTATTGATAATTACAACCTCATTCTTGGTACTTGCATCTTCTGGTACAGTAAATTAACTTGCATGATCATAGCTTTCGTAATCTCATTCAACATTTCAATTTCTGAATTCTCACCATTTCACTCTCACTGAAAACTTGAAGCATTTGAAATTCCTGTTTGGTTTAAAAACGAAGGTCCAATGAAGAATATTTCTTCACAATTATCGTTTATTAAAACCAACTAAATTAGAATTAAGACCCCAAAAACTCATGATCTAAAACTTTTTAAAATTGTTGTTACTACCTATATTTTACATAATAGCATAGTTGACCACCTTGTACGCTAAAACGACAGGAAACCAAACGGAAAACTGAACGGGCTGCTGGGCCACCAACGTAAAAACATTGATAACTCAACTATAGGGTAAGAGTTGCCCAGCCCCTATTATTATTTCAAAGTTGGTGGGGAAACAGTCCGCTAACGCTGTGTTTTATCTGGTGCTTTTACCCGATTATTAATAATGCTGAATTAATTTATGATATTCATTGGAATGGGTTGGTCATGGATGAATTTGAAACAGAGTAGACAGAGTGTCGTTTTGTACTACGACTGCGGTCTTCCCCTTTGAAATGATGAGCTCTGAACCGATGTTGGTAAGATAAAACTGGTAGTTGGAAATCGTAGTATCGCCTAAGGTTATCGACTGTTATCATTTGCTGATAGGGAGCTAGGACCTCAACTCTGTGAGCCAAATGTCTTGAAACGCCCACCAACGCAAGATTCAACATGTTAAGATCACTTACGAGTGTTATTATTTAATGTTTGAATGAAAATTGAAGTTACAATTTTGAAAAATTCACAAATTGTAAATAATTGGTAGAGGGAAATATTTGAAGGTGGAGATGAATAATCTATGGATCTAGGAGTATTTAATGAACTTAGATGTAAAGTGATTATTGTATTCATTCTATTCTATTCCCCAATACCTTTAAGCACAGTGTTGATAGATTCATAGACCAGACTTGATGAAATGACTTAAAATGGAATTGACATGAGATTGAAATGAAATTTTGGTTCTCGAACATCCAATAATTACAGAAGATGGCTGGACACAGTTACTAAGCCAGCATCCGTTGTCCAATCACAACCTACACCAAACACCACACACTTTCTTTAGAGAATCTTCCTTCAAAGGCGGACGGAGGGTGGGGGGGGGGGGGTCACACCATTAAATAACAGGAAAAAATAAATTCAATATAAGTGGGGAGGACAATATAAAATGGAGCGGTAAGAGTGGGATGAAATGAAGTGCCCCTGTAAAACGACCAGCAGTTGAGATGAAAGACCCAAGTGGTGATACCACGAAGCACTCCTGCCGAGATGCAAAATTCGAGAAGCTCTGTAGCACTTTTCCCGCACCACACTCCGGGCCATGACCGTGATGCTATTTGGCGACGTTCCTTTCAGCTCAGATATCAATTGACGCCAGTCATTTCATGTTCACTTATTTGAGCCCTCCAGGTGTGCTCCATGTCCACGCTGTCACGACTTATGGCAACGATAGCTGCCCTGTTCAATTGGGATTTGGTACAGTCGCTCTCTCTATCCCAGCCGCTTGATGTCACAGCACCGAGTATGTGCTTTGTAACAGCCCCTTCCCTCCCACCAAGAAAAAACACACACAATGAAAAGATGTTGTTCTATTGAACTAAATAACCAATTTATCAGTGAGGTACTATTCGCTAACTCTTCGCTTCAAATGAGAACCATGAAAATTCTCGGTTTGAGAGACACCATTCTATTCAGATAGATACACGAATACCTGTAACAAATATACAAATCTGATCTCAAACTCATTTAATGTAAAAATTTTGCCGCAAAAAATAATAAAAACCGACGTTTTTCCGCATACAAACGTCATTTTCATAAAAAATAACATTACGATAAAAAATCGTCATAACTTCACTATTTTCATCTGATTTTATTTATTTATTCCTTGTTCGACCCTAGTTTAAGTCTAGTTTTACAAAGAGGGGTAAATGGGGGGGTAATAGACATTCCATACATCAAATATCACCGATATCCTAGCATTTTTTATTCGATTTACGTACAATCAAGCATTTGTCGTAGTAATTTTGCAGCATTTGATTATGGTGGAGGATGAATTTAGGGGGTTTGAGTGGTGAATCATTATATCTTGACTAATTTAATATGAATTAATTATAGATTTTTGTTCGACTCCAAAGTCCGTTTAGTTGACCAGTTATTAAATTGGGGAAAAGTGTAAACTCAAACGCAAGATAATATGACTCAACCACTAAATATAATAGCGAATGTATAATTCAAAAGCAGTTACAAGATTTGGAGGCGCTAGGTGCCGAGTTCAGATAGGTAATGTACCACAAAACTGTGTAGTATGCACAGATCAGTGATTCACGTAGTGTCTGTATCTGGATCTGTATCTAATACAGAAATAATAAATTATGTGTAATAATTTGGAGCGTTTTCTTGTTACTCTAGTTGTCCTTTTTAATGAGTTCTACTCAACAATATGTAGGGATATAAAGAACTACTTGATTGACACCCACCGATTACGTATGCTGTGGCAACTCCCATTAATTCGGTCTTGGTTTATTTTCAAATAATGTAATCCCTTTTCGTTAGTCGCTCATTGCGTGACAATCTAACGGTCATGTAGTTGTAGGTACCCGCAGTGTAACGTCGGGAATGATCACGTCACTACGTTTTTCCGTTACGTAACATTTTTAAGGGCTCGCAAGTAAAAGGCGCCGACGTTACCGGGGAAAAAGTGGACCCCGAGCCCCTCGTTAATGTTATTACTTATTATTTTATTATTCCAATGGGAAAACCGTCAACAGTTAACACCGCGGAAACGGGTTTTCAATCGCGTGCGCGGCGCCTCCCGAGGGGTGTAATTGGTTTTCTGCGAGCCATGTGAAATTTCCGGGGTAGTAAAGAAAAAAAAAAAAAAATTAAAATCGGTGGACGAAAGAAAGTTTGGGAACCCGGGAATCGAACTCGCGATGAGACGAGGAAGACGATGGGCGATTCTCATCAGCTGATTACATGGAGCGAGCGTTCGGCCAACTTTTCGTGCTCGTAGATTTTGAAACATATTCTTTTAGCGTATTTTCATGTTTTATATTCCTGCAATGCCTGAAAAGTGCTGGGTTTATCCAAAATGTTCTTATTGGTAATCCGTTATCAGGTGTTCCGAGGAATTTCTTTTTATTGCTGGACCGGAAACTTGTACCAAAAATCACAATTGACCAACCCTAAACAGTGAAATGAAAGGCTAGAAATTAAAGGTATAAAGCAATTTTATTGAAAAACAAATCGATTTTTAAAATACTTTTATAACACATATAATCTATAGAATGCGTGGAATTGGTTACACCAAGACTTATTTTAAAAAAGGCAAGGACGCTAAAAGTTTGAAATCGGGTAATTCACTGTAATACGGAATCTCGGATAGGGTTGATTATGCCTCCCCAGGAAACTTAAATTTTGGCGAATTTTCACGGAAAATGAAGTTATTTCAATGGCTCTGAAAAGTTTAAAATAAATATTTTTGTGAAGTTCCTTGATCGAAATCCGTTTTGAAGCATTCTGTGATTATCGCAATAGTGTCATCAGTACCTGCTGCTCATGCGCGAACGTATATATATCTTTTTTAACGTAGATAATCCTTATTATAAATATAATATACAATTTTTCGTATCAATAATAATGTAGGATGAACTATCAGAAAATGAGCGGGTTGTCCCATACAGTAGATTTAATTAAACACGTGAGTTAGACATTACTAAAATCAATTCATTATTTTGCGCAAATGTGAAGAAGATGAGATCATATCACAGGGTGCGCACTTATTCTATTCTTAGGCGTCTTGTGGGCGTTTGGTTCGTTTCATTGCGCTAAGATTCGATTTTCAAAGTAGTATGTGGAAGAGGTTTAATAATTCATCATTGTTAAGTGAAGTTTTCCATAGCTTGTCGTGATGGTTTCTTTTAACATCTCTATTCCTATTCTATTCTAATCATTCTAAAGTTTTGCGTGGTTTGAACTTTTTTAATGTGATTTTCGATGCTGACCCGCAATACGTGACGACCAACGTTTTGAAGGCGCGATGTATGCCGGAACATGGTGGTATTTTAGTCGCGGTATTTCTGTCCCGTCAAGCGTCGTAACAAACTTATATTCTACTTCTCTCGAGATCAAATTTAACAATTTCAAAAGATCTCCGTGGCCATGTTGCGAAGACGAAGTAGCCGTATGCCACACCCAACTTGAGAGACGTTTTTTGTGTTCATTTTAAAAAGCGATATTCACTCTGTAAGACAATATCCACTATTACGATCTGGAAGAAAGTAACAGAAAATATTGCTACAACGCAAGCAGGAAGTGGACAACGTTACAACTCAACTGACGTACCGTGACATTTTGTAGCTCAGATTCTTGTAACAAGCTTAATTTCAAAAAACCTGCTTTTACAACATTTCAATGATCGAAAGCACATGTGTGCACGGGTAGGGTTGGATCCGGCCATACCGGCCAGGCATTTTGAAAAACGCAATTAACATTGAAAATAAAAATACACTACTTCCTCATTCCTCATTCCACTACTTACTCATGGAAATCAAGTTAGCTACCAATCGGAGGAATATGCTTTACGCCTTTGTATCAGTGGAATTGATCCAAATATTAATTAATTAGTTTCCCAGATTCTCAAGTCTCTCATTGATTTCGGTGTCGCTATTTGACTTCCGTAGTTTCTTACAATTCCAAAATCAACGATTTGGTTATTATGCTGCACCTATTTTTTTTTCATTCCACTTTGTTATTTTAATGGATCGTATTACAATAACATGGTAGTACTCTTTCATGACTGATATCTATCGCTAAAAACTATGATAACTACTTTTCAAACGCATTCGCGAACGTACTTGCACACTAAAGTTTTCCCCATAACATGTCAAATTTTGCCTCATTTGCCCAATATTTGTTTTTTTGGATTCAACGTGAGCCAACTAATTTTTAGGGGGCGTTCAAATTTTGTTCGTGGTCGATTACAATGTTTTTCAACAACGAACCAAAAGGAAAAAGTCGGAAATACGGTTGAAGCTGTCAGGTGTTTAGTTGCTTCACTTATATGAAGGAGCAATTCGTCTTGAAGGAGTTATTTTTTTCCGCGGTTATGGTTTTGTGTATTATGGAGATTAGATAATTCTTATCTCTTGTTTGATTTTGAGCTGGTGTCTCCCCCTACTCACAATTTTTCAGCCATTAAAAGCGTATTCTTGATCCTAGGTCAGGGCCAAGGTGTCTTATGATTGATTTATTCAGAAGATTTGTATTCCCCGCACGTGCGGTATTAAGAAGGAAAAATGGGCATCTTATTTCAGTTTCGGTTTTGAACTTAGTGCTAGCCAAAAAAAACATAGTTTGCAATGACAGTTCACTTGCCTCTGACAGTAAGAACCTAGAAAACCCGTAGTTTTGTCCAGATTTTGGCCTGTAGCATCAATCAACTAGACTCTTAGGGCGAAAGAAGGTATTTATGTAGGTACACTAATTCCACATTTTTACGTACAGGCCGTATGGCGTGAAGAGGATGAACATTGCAAAATTGGAATCTCCGAACATCGAAATGATACATGACAAAATTTGAGGGTGGTTATAAAACATGTTAGCTGAACGGTTACAAAGGCTCATTATTGAATGGGCTTGCTATTACCGTCTCCATTCCCTCTCCCGACAGCAAAATAAAATTGTTTTGCGGTCGTTTCAACAACTATGATGAAATCGGGGTCCCGCGAAAAATCATTCAATCAAATCAGATGAAATATTGGAGGAATAACAATGTATCAAGTACACCCCTTCCTTTCACCTTCTTCTAGAATGTATTTTGAAAGTACCTCCAGATATGTTTCAAAAATTTGACAAAATTTATAATTGAAAAAATTACATTAAAAAAGTAATTGTTTGAGAATTCTTGATCAAAGCAGCGATTGAACGGATTGGTGGTTAGCCCCTGTATTACTCATCCTGAGAGCAAATGCAATTTTTTTCGAGATTGGTTCGAGATTGGAGTGCAGGTGGTGATACCACGAGGCACTCCTGCCGAAACTCCCATCTCGAGTAACACCATGGCACTTTTCCCACACCACGTTCTGAGCTATGACATGGTCGTGGTAACGACCCTGATATCATTCGGCACCTCTCCATACATTTCAGATACCATTTGCCGCTTACCACAGTTACCTAAACACTGCATCTCTACTCCATGTCCAGTCTATAACTGATGACCTTACCATCCTGGATCCTGGGCATGGTTGGTTTTTAACAATTTCAGTGTTTTTTTATTAATTTTTTTATTTAATTAATTTTTTTTAATTTGGCATTACTACAAATATACAGCCGTGTTATTTCGTAATTCATAACATTATATATAACTGTGTCATTACGTAATTTAAAACAGTATATATAGATATTACAGTCGTTCATACATTCAAATAGAGTTTTGTAAATTGCTATTCTAGGTATAGTCAATATGTGGATATAGTTGAATGGAAGTTCGACCATGGTGGTTAATTCTTTAAATAGATTGTGTATCTCAGTTTACAATCAAGGACACTCCATCATGATGTGTTCAATTGATACATTGGGGTTTCCGCACCGATTACACTGTGGATTCTCCTGTAGATCAAACCTATGTAGATATTCGTCGCATAGACTCTTCACTACAAATTTGGACAATGAGCGAATGCAAGTCCTGGATCACCTGATCACCACCCGCTTTGAACATTTCAGAGGTTAAGGAGTCTACTCCTGCGGCTTTATTATTCTTTAAGAATTGCACAACTTTCTGGACCTCGAAGAGAGAAGGTGGCCTTACGGATTCACAGCTGGACACATCCATATTCGCTATCATAGATGAACTACTCCCACTGGCTTCAGCCTGACTACCCTCGTTCAGCAGAACTTCAAAATACTGCTTCCATCTTTCAAGGACTTCTTCGTCAGTCATAAGGAGGTTCCCTTCTTGGCTCTTATTCCATAGGCCGTAAACCCATGTGTCCTTCGAAAATCTCCAATTTTTTTAGAACTTGCGTGTCTCGTTTGAGTTACGCAGTTCTTCAATGTTCTTTATCTGTTGTTCTTTAAATGCTTTCTTTTTTCTTCGTCTCATATAGTTGACCTTTCTCCTCTCATTTATATATCGTCGTTTCATTAGTCTTTCTTTGCAACTTCACTGCTCTCTTGTCGTTTTTGAGCTTGACTCCGTGATTCAATCTCATTCATGTGATCGTTCTACTGCAAGGTTTCGGGACTTGGTGGTGGTGACACCATGGATGCTTTGGAACATTCGGCTACATTTTATCATAGAACGTCCATTATTGCCAGCTATAAACAGTTGTTGCCATTCTGTTCAAATATTGTTCATTATCAATGGATGGAAGTCTGAGCTCGGGATGGTTATGTCATTCTCGTAGTGTTGTAGGGCTGCTCTTTTCGCTAAGTGTCCAGAATTTCTTAGAATGGTCTGAAACGGATTTGTATCAAGTTGTTTTTACTCTCATGCTTGAGCACATCTCCTGTATCAATTATAACAGGCATCCCTTTTGACCAAGCCTCGGTTCCAAGAGACGTCCAAAAAATACCTAAATTCGCTCACACTACCCTGCTGTGCACACTTTTTCAATTATGCAAGTTCCTTCCGAAAATTGAAGACAATATTTGCTAAGGTTGCACAAATCCATTCATTCATTGTGAGAGAAAAATCAGAGTGTGATAAATTATGTCAGTGATATGATTATTACACATAAGTCTATAGGACTTCTACTGAAAGATTAATTTTCAAATTTAAAAACTACTTTTCACAGATCCCAACTAACCCAACATTCCACCCCATATAATGATCAATAAATGTTTTTTCTCATCCTAAACACGTAAATGAGTATTTGTTAAAAGTCAAAACTTTGGGCAGTTTCTTCAAACCATAACATTTTCCTAACTAAGATAATCGGTATGTATACATTGATACAATATCAATTCAAATTCTCTAAGTCTATTCCTAAACGAAAAATCCAATCCGAATCATTTCAAGTTAAATTTATACTTACATACGTCAACCCATTGAAATGGATAAGGATTAATACCGTGGTACCAATGTCTACTTTTTATGACCAATCACGAGTACTTAATATCAATTTATGTAATGCATTCTCAATAGTTTTCAAATTCGGGAACGTCAGATTTTCATATTTAACGGATCTAACTAATATCAAATGGGTAGTGCGTGGCATTTTTCAGTCACGTCATTTCATTGAGACTGTTCGTTGTTAGAGGCCGCAATTTTTGAATGGGTGACGGAATAACAAAAGATTATACAATATAATGGGGTACGTGCTATTGAAACTACTATTATAATATTCATCGACGAAAAATTACCGGGCATCGGAGACCGGTTCGAGGAGTGTGTTTTTGAACGTAAAAAAGTACATAATAGAAGCATCTGGTTTTTCTAGGGGGAGGAGCTGACAGGTCTAAAGCCAATGTCAAATGAGATTGAGTCGAATTACAAGGAACTTTCTCCAGTCAATCATCGTCGTTCGATCTCGTTCTGCATATTCATAAGGTTCCAAGTTGGCTGTTCCTTCCTGAAGCTCGATGTTTTCCCTTAAACCGGCTCCTGTCCTTTCGAGGAAGTCACGTGGGCGTTAGGGTTGCAATTGACAGGGAGGAATGAGCTGGATGTTATGGTTGACCATCTGCTGAGGGGAATGACAGTTCGGCGAATCCGGTGAAGAATCAACATATTGGTTAGTAATCCATTACAGGGACCTCCATATGTCCAGATTTTAGATGATCACACTTAAAAACGCTTACAAATATTTGTTATAACTAGACCAAATTCTTAATTGGCCGTTACCCCCTCCATTCCACTTCTCGACATCACATTAAAATATTCTGAGGTTTATTGCACAAGTGAAGTTTGTTGGGCGACAATTGGGATCGGGCACTTGAAGAGAAAACATTTTTGTCTTGTAAATCCATAAGGCGCACAGATTCACATTTGCAAAACGACTTTACGAGAAATTTTTAACCGGGTTTCCGAAGATTTTCTGGTAGAATCAGCGTGTCACGGCAACAGTTATTTCACTGCGTAGGTAAATGAAATAAGAAATATGAGATAATGAGATTTTAAGTATTTTACAGGCATAACGTCAAGGAAGTCCCACTCACACAGTCTTATGTTCTTATGTTGTTCAGTCTTGTTCTCAACATGTAACGACAGCATACAAATAGAAAATACCGCGTTAATATAACTTCGGATAAACATCATCTCCGAATTTGTGGTGTTCTGCAGAATTTAGCTTTAGGGGAGCGTGAAAATCAAGCTGGGCCGTTCTAGGTGTGGTTCATTTTATTTCTTAAAGACCAGACTATAATAAATATGCCGTGAAAATTTCGTCACCTTTGTCCACCTCATTCAGAGCCAGTGAATTTTCGAATATGTCGGTTACCAATTTTTGTGCATTTTGGTTAGATATCTCGACGATCAACGTTGCCCTGACTAAGCAAGACTGATTTATTTCACGTTCATGTTTAGGTTCATCCGATTATATTATCAACAATATGGGCCCGATTCAGGATAGTTCTTAATAACTTGCAAACCGGGAAAATTTCTAATTGCTTAAGCTGAATTAGCGAACGTCTTTTTCGGAGACCCATTTATTTTGAACTTGAATAAACTATGAGTGAATTTATTGTTTTTTTTTCTTGGCTTATTGTGCGGTGAAATTTACTTGTTTAATTTAATAGGCATTGGTACCAAAATCGTGTGATGCCGTCGTTATTTCATCCAGTAATTGACGGTATATTTTTGCCAGTTGCTCAGTTGTCGCAGTATTCAATTCTTCGCAAAAAGTACTTCGGACATAATAATAAACGTTTGGGAAATTCAAGGGATTTTGTTTTTGAGATAGCCCAACTGTGCGATGGGCAAATATGAATTGGTTCATCTATCGAAGTGCCCAATCAGGCAAAGGCTTAACCAAGAAGTAGGAATTGAGAAGTGATAATAACACAGGTCTGCAAAAAAAATTTTTGATCAGCTGCATGGAATATTTTAGCTAAAATTTATGTTTTTAGGTGTGCTGAATAAAAAAATGACCGATTTTCCTCCATCACGAACAGTTTTCTTGCAAATTAGGGAAGGGGTACATAAAAAACGAAAACGTAGGAAAAACACCATAATTTGTATTGTCTATAAACTCAAAATAAAATAAAGTATTTGTTTACTATTCAGTACAAAATGCTCAAAAACTTCATTCAGTTTGGTTGTGGAACCTTTTTTTTTTCTTTGATACTTCGTCGCACACGTTTTTGTGCTCCAGCATTGTCCGTATCCCTCTTGAGCATCCAACAATAGTCAGCTAGCATATCCCCTCTCCTTCATTTCGTATCAATCCTGGGAATGACATGACTAAATATGAGTGAAAAAATTCGTGCGGTTCATAAAATTGACAACTTGGAAGCAACTACCAAATTGAGGTTTAACGGTGAGACACCGTATGTGGTATTCAAATAACCATTTTTGCGATAAAACTAGACGTGATGGAATTTTTTGATTACTTTTTTCGGTTTTAGCTTGAACGGGAAACAGTAAAAAATTCGTATGCAGTTTTTTGGTTGCAGACCTGTATAATGAACTTTAGTATTGGACATCCGTTAAGTATTAACTTATCATATCAATACTTCAATAATTGTAGATTCTATAGCTCATCCAATTTATAATATTTCCATGTCACAATATTAGTTACCGTACTCCTCCGAAACGGATTTTCCAATTTTTACCGAATTTAATGTGCATATTCAGTAGGTCTGAGAATCGGCTAACTATCTATTTTTAATACCCTTAACTGATAAGGGTTGTTCACCCTTAACATTTTCTTTAAATTTTTGCACGAAATTTTTCGTTTTTATTTTTTTATAATGTAGCATTGAAAAACACATACATGAATACATGCAACCCATAAGTTACTTTTTGTCTACACTAGAATCTATCTAGAAACTAGAAATAATTTATATGGCAAAACAACGTTTGCCGGGTCAGCTAGTTTCCAACTAAAAATTCCTCTTGAACATGGTTTTTATAGGATTCGTTTTCGAGTTGCATCAATTTCCAACTTGAAATGTGTCTTATGCTTTTTGTAAGGCCTTTGTTTCTCAGTTATTTCATTTTCAAGATTTTCTCATATTTCCTAACTGATATTACGAAAATGCCCGTAACTTCTCTATAAGAGTGATTTAGAGGACACATTTGGAAAGTTTGTAAAAAAAGGCTAATAGGCAGACACTCTCAGCTGTCTACTTCAAATGAGCTCATGATGTAGAAGCAGGTCTTAAAACAATGGTTACACAACAAATATGGATTGCAATGTTGGGGCTGTATTGCTAATAGCAACGTCAAGATTGTTCAAATATTCCTGAACCTTGGTATATCCTTCATAATGATCTGAAGATTGAGAATACTTGCTGCAATAAGAAAATTTGCGATTAAACTTTCCAAGTGACTAAGGGGCAACGTCAAAGAAGAGGCCTTCCATCTCCTTGACGTTAACAATCTTTTCCGAAGACTGAAGAAAACTAAGGCGTTCAAACTAACTATGGACGAATAGAGAGACTTATCACTAGTAAAGTGCGAACTGACTTATTAGAACAACAAAAGCTCCTGTTATGTACAAGAGAACTGCTTATTAAATTATGGTACCAGAAACAAGTTTCCAATAAGTTCTCAATTGGACAATCAATTTAAAAATTTTTTTTGTGGAACCTAAAAGTGAACCCCGAACTTTACAATACCACGAGCAATCGCTCATTATTAAAAACATATATTAAACACATATTCCAGAACTGTCATAGTTTTTCTCCGTTAGTTAGTGATATAGGTCTGTTGTGGGCCAGCGCCTCATAGAAAATGCTTTGCTGATTGCAATTCGAAGCTCCGGGTCCCATGAGATTCCAATTAACCCAAGTCTCACCGCCTCGTGTTCGCCCTATTGCAGTGACGACTTACGCAATCCCTCTCCTGAATATCCATAGCGCGAATCTAGGATAATCTCCGACGATCTGGGACTCCCGGGATGGATGACTGCCGCTAGATGGAGCTCAAGTCACCAGGCCGATCCCGGGGTTGATACAGATTATCTCTTCGTCGGGGCAGATAGGTTCCTTTTTTTTCCTTGCACCCCTTAATAGCTCCGCAGTAATTCTTTTCGTCTTTCGAAGGGATGAAGGGGGGCGGCGGTGGTTGTCCCACGCTCTATTTCGTCTCAACCATCCTCATCCCAGGTTTGTTGCCCGGTTTCCTTCTACAGGCTGAACGCCGCCTCTAGCTCTTATGCAACCGCCCTTTCTCGCGTTCCCCCCTTTTTCCCACCTGATTCTACCCCGGGCCGCATTTCTCTTCGAGGGCACTTCCTTCCTTCACTCCTGACATACCTCCAAGTAACGATCCTAGAACCCTAGTTTGGAATTACAAAAACTCCAACCTCGTGCGCTCCATGTTCTTTTTATTTTACTTCTAGACACCTCTTAAGAGTTTACCTTTTAATGCCTTCTTTCTGATTAATTATCGTCGTAAGACCTCTAACATAAACCGTTCAACTCCCTTTTCAAGATTGCTACATTACGTTTCAAAACTGGCAAATGTGTCATAATATCGTACTGGTCTCAGTGGCCAGGTTTTCCTCCCACCCCTTACCGGAAAAAGACTATCAAATTTAACAAAATTCGAAGTGTAACATCCGCTCGAATGTGTACTTATTAGCTTCGGGGGTCATAACTAAATTTTCGGTACGCGGTTCAAAAATATTTCGAGTTCTAAATGGGAATCCACCTTTGTTCCTGGGAGGGAACATTTTAGCCCTACGTTCATTTTAGTGTTCGATTTTCAACTTAGAACCTTAGCAATCGACCAAAAAAATGAAAATACAATTTTCCATCGATTTTTTTAAATTTATTATTTTTTATAATAAGCCTTTGTAATTATAAAGCAAAAATGTTGTACAACATTTGTCACTTCACAATTCAGAGGGTTTAGATTAAACTTGTGCAACGTCCGTCCGCCGTATATCGTGCAGTCCACAAAAGGCCTTAGAATCGATGTAAAAAAAAATCCGTGCTTTCGAACGTGAACTCCATTTGGGGTCTAATTAGTCCTAACTTCAAGCCAACCCGATCGATCCACACTTATACATTTTCTGGGCCAAAACTGGTCAGAAACCTGGTTTTTCGAGGTTTTTGTTATGCTTGGCAAGTAGGGTGTCGTTTCCGAGTGATTTGGGACGCAAAATCGATAGAGATCCGTCGCAGACCATTCCAAGCTCATCTGAATTAAAAAATCTCTTCTAAAGTTTGACAATGTTGAAGAAAATGCGTTAAAGATATTTTGATTATGTGTATTGTATAGTACTACGCTTAAAACAGGAGATGTGTGTTGATGGAGTACTAAATTGAACGCAAATTTTGGAACGTTAGTTTATTCTATGAAGTTTTGGACATTTGGTTCCCAGAAGATCCCTGGTTATTTATGTTGTCAATAATCAAAACATTGAAATTAAAAGCAAAACCAGTTGTGTGACAGTATTATTGTCAGAAGTTGGCATGGTTGACACATCATGCATAGAAATTTAGGGCAATACTTGTAAACAAATTGGTACTTACTGGAATGCAGATGTTCGTGAAGGTGCCACACGGTGTGGGGTGTCTGCGGTCAGCAGGGGTCAAAAGACAAATTAGAATTAACGTAACCAATTCGTGGGAAGCACATCGATATTGGGATACTAACTGGTTGATTATGTTAGGTGGAAGGTCATCTAGTCAAGGCTATCATCAGTCCATCAGGCCTGATGTTGGCAACCTGATTGACCAGTGGAAAATGTTGACAGACTGTCTGGCTGAAACGTGTTCACCTTTGTAAGGTCTCTGGCGCCCGTAATCCAGTCTGTTTCATTCCAGGCCGCTCTTATAGGGTACTTCACGTAGGACACTACTGGACTCACTTAATCTCTGGGATATTATTTGGGATTTACCCATCTGGCAATTTTTGAACGAGATATGTTGAATGCGGGTGGTTGACAAATGATCTAAATTAAATTATTAGCCAAATGTTGTCGTGAATATTCTGAAAAGATTAGAATATGTTCTTGCTTTGGTAATGGTAACTCAAGTAGAGCCGGAGTAATGAATCAATAAGGAGCCGGTCCACGAATGGAACCGTTCACGTTTCAACTATGAATGTGAATTGATTTCCAATTGCAAGTGTGTTTGAGAGGCTATTCAAAAATTCCGTCACATGTCCTTTTTCCGTGACAGTGAGATTTCTGGGGTGTTTACGGATCGCCAGTGTTGACGAAGACAGTTGGAGAACGGTACGAGTTGAGAGCGAGGATTCCTTGGAGTTTATTACCATATCCCACCGATGCTCTTCGCAAGAAGGGATTACATTGAATAAGCAATCCGTCCCGGTCTGCCTCCTTTTTTTCGACTCTATGAATCTTTCATGTTGAGAAACAAAGAAAAAACAATTGATTTCGATAAGAGGTGAAGAGAGATTGGGGTCTTTCTCAAATCGTCAACCTCGATATTTGTGAGAAGTTTTCCCTTTATGATACTCTCGTGGCACGGGTCGATCCAGAGACTGAAACGGATTTGGATGTTTCCCCCTTCCCGTATTTTGAAATAGCGGTGTCTTGGCTTGTACCGGAGACTTTAAGCTCCCGGTATCGTTTGGGTGTTGCAGGCTAACCGCCTCAACCCTTTGAAGGGGCAACTACACCAATCCATCGCCTCTTTGTAAGATGCCTACAAGCAAGAAAGCTGCAGTTCATAAGTAATTACTATGTATCTCAAACTTAGGAGTAAAGATAGCCAAATAAAATAACAGCGATGATCCGTACTATTGAAAACCTTTATATAATGACTAAGTAAGTATACACCTATCTTATCCGTCGACTCATTGCCAATAAAGACTAAATTTTCAGTGGTCGCATAACATCAGAAAGAGCAGAACTGATTTTGCTCCCGAGTGTACCCATGTTTTTTCACCCTTCCAAAATCAAAATTTCCACTGCGATTTAGCGTTTGAGACCGTACTGAACTTTCGATTCGTATCTATCTGACGAGTGTCCGCAGATCATTGTAAAACGCTTTATTCCCACAGTTTTCATTTAATTTCGATGGAATTTTCAGGAAATACGAGGGTTTTGCAGCAGATAAGCCCTTTAAATTTCATTGCTCAGAAATCAATGTCTAACTCTGTTCTTGAGCTAACATAAAATCTACCAAGCATAAATGTCTCAAGTTTTATAGGTTCGGACCTCTAGATCGGTCTCTTTGTAGGATAGATGGGGTAGGCCGATTTAATCATTTCATACATTTTCAACTCGATTAAAAATTTTTCTATCCGCTTTAACATTAGCCTGTTCTGCCTACAATTCATGCTGACTTACCCAATTGAAGGCGTTGATGTCTGCGGGAACTTGTTCCGTGGAATTTTTGTCATCAGAACGTTGTGACGATCTTACATTCAACATCGTTTGAGATTGAGGAAAAAACCGATTTAACCCTTGAAGCCCTGCAGGCGTACTACGAGCATTTCCAGAATTGTATGGATGTATGGCGGCAACAGTGGTTGCTGTGCTGCCATGGCCGACCCTGTACTTTTTAGTCTAGTCTAGGAAAAGCCGTTGATGATTCTCGTTATGTCCTCCTCGAGCCGTTGTTGAGTGCCTTCAGCTGAAGAGGTCTGTAGGTCCGTTAGACACGATGCAGGGAGGAACAGTGAAATTTGGTAGACGTCTCTCATGCAACTGGTCGGGCAGAATGGAAATCTCGGTAATCAACATTATGTAATTTTAATTCGCTATTGGTATTCTTCAGCTGCAGACTGAAAACTTGGCTAGACAAGCGCAAACTCCTCAAAACGTAGACATATGATCTCTGCTAATCGAGGAAAATACGATTCCAGAGATTGTGAGGTGGATCAACATGGAATGTTGAAGGGAAAAGACCTGCCATTGATAGATGCAGGCACAAGCGAATTGGAGGTTTATCTCGGTTCCTTGATTCTCACCACAGTTTATTAAGCTTGTCACGAAAACGAGACAACACAACACAAACGATTTCTTGGGTCGTTCAATATACCGTTCTTTGATGTCTCGGCACAGATTCGAAGTACTCACATCGTTTTTGCAATTCGATGGTGCTACAACGCGCTCACGACAAAGCAAAATTCAAGACAAACAAAGCTAAGCACGCAGTGAGATTTTTGAACAATTTACTGAAAACTGACAAAAACACTATTGGATTCGAGAGTACGCGCGCATTGTTGAACAACTTATAGAATTCAGAGGCAGGAGTAAACTCAATATGTATTTGCTGAATAAAACCTGTAATTATGGGGTTAAAGTGGTTTACTGTCTTCAATTCTAATACAGGCTACTATTGGATTGGTTACATGTATTGAGGTGAAGGAAGTGACGGTTTTCTTGATACATAAGACTGACACATGGCGCGATGTACCTAACTATTGGGTAACTCACACAGTACAATTCTTGTCAATCAACTTGTGTAGTCCATATTTTTAAAATTTTCTCTGTATATTCGAAATTACTATTTGAGTAATAAAAATTCGTTCAAATAACCAAGAGTAATCATTCGGCTAGAAAAAGCACCAAAAGCTCGAACAAGAAATAGGATTCTGACAAACACTTCGTAAGACAATAGCGACAAAGAAATCATGTAGGACAGCGAGGGTTAATAATCTCATCAATTTCAGCACTACTGATTTTTGATCCTCGGTAGAATTAGCGCGTCAGGCTTAGGAATACTTGTCGACTCACTCACTTGAAGGCGTTGATGTCTGCAGGAAAATGCTCCTTGCTAATTTCTTCCTGAGAATCTTCAACCTGCTTTTCTATTGAATCTAAACAGTTTTTTGGCATCATATCAACGATCTGTAAAATCATGTTATGGATGCGAAGAGGCCATATGCCACACCCAACAAGGCCGTTTACAATTTATTAGTTTTAATTCTAACAGTCTCTCGCAGAAAATCCTCCAATCAGTGGAAAACGTGAAAATCCCTACAATTCTTATTTTACGATTTTCTGACTACTTTCAGCGGCTACCTACATTTTCTACTGAAATTCGCAAGATAACTCGACTATGGCTTGAGATGCCAAAATTCCTTCTACCTCTAGAAGATTTCCTAGTTGTCTCCAACTCACCTCCTTCTATAGACGCGTGTCTTCATAATTTACCCCTTTCGGCTTAATTGTGAATTATTAATGTGTATGGTTTCTCAACTTCAACACTCATTACAAGTTCGTCTCGCTATCTATAAATTGTAAAAGTTGATCTTCCAACTCGTGAACCAAAGCGTCAACAAACAGGTTCCAGGTAAAGCGGACGTGGGAGTTCTTAATAAGGCGACCGGCTAACTTGACTGGCTCAATTCATCGCTAAGTATAATTATTATCGACCGCACCTACCGACTTCAATCAATTTATTTTAATTTATTTGAATATTATGTGCAACCCAACTTACTTGTCACCGAAGGAATAGTAGGAACTGTTTGAGATTTCCGGCCGGGTGAGTAAATTGATAAAACAACAACGGCAGCAATGACAAATATTAAAAATGGAGGTTTATTATTTTTATAAAATTTCAATTCAAAGTGTTTATTTCAATATACAATTCAAATGAATATTTCAAATTACAATTCAGATGAATCAGATTTTCGAAATCCCGACATTGGTATTTTCCATTTTGATTTTGTCAGACAAAAAATAAGTTAACCTCTTCAAAAAAATCAATGTTTTCATGTATGGGATTGAGACAAGAAAAAACAGTTATACAATATTGATTGGCGTTCGTCCATTGGTTTATCAATTGCCTTCCACATCAAAACGCGTGGCAAATTGTAGGTTGCTTCGTGAACACCAACTTCCTGGAGGAAAACTTCAGACAAAACTCGTTTGGGCGGTCTTTGAGGATATTCCGTCACAGCTTGCAGCTTTAGCGAGTTTCTGCCCATAAAGCCTACAAATGGGATCTTTGGATTTCTAAACTAGTGTCCCATCAACTTGCATGTTACGAGCATTTTGAATGATTTGGAGAAAACGGCTTAACCGCATTATCCGACAAATGGGCCGGTTGCAATAAACTGTTTAAAACCACCTGACGAGCCGTTGGCACAATCTACCACGAGCGAACCTAATGCTAATTTCGATCCAAATCACGTGATTGCTCGCATGGCTCGGCAAATTTTCATATTTTTGCATTTGTGTGAACGACCGTTGTATTGAAATGTGTTGTTCAAGCGCTTCACTACCCAGATTTTGCAGAAGACGATTTACAAAATGTTTCAATCATTGAATGATGTGAGTAGACCTACGAGTAATTCGCAATTACCTATTACAACACAGCTATGTGATCTATTCAGTCATGTGATCGATTACAGTATATACCGGCTTTAAAATTTTATTCGACATTTCAAACATTCCAGCTTAAATTTCTTACAATTCTGTTGGTTGACGTACGAGCTTGTGAGTCGATTAAAAAAAATAAGATTATTCGACCGCAAGGTGGAGCCAACAGCCGGAGAAACCTAACAAATTTAACGTGGTAGCCAACGTGAGAATGAGTGGGACGCGTCGCTTAGCCACAATGTCTTTACCATCCGAAATAGACAACTTGCATCTGGTGAAATACTGCTAAAATTGCATGCTACAATTCGATATTACGTTCACTTTTTCACCTATTTAAGTCAACGTTTTACAGCAAAAATGTCCTTTTATTAGGAAAAAATACAGCAAATAGCTGGCCGACAAAAAGGGTGGGGGATTACGTTCTTACTTGAATAAACTGGGAGATGCAGCATTGGCTAGTGTCAGAATTCGGCTAAATTTTTGAAATCGCTGTAGCAATTTCAAACTCGAAATTACTATTGAGTTTCGTCCACTCGAAATTATCACAACCATCTGATTGAAATGAGCGTATACCGACGCCTAGAAAAACAACTAGACACAATGCCGAGTAATTTTTTTCAACATTTACTAAAATAAAAATTAAATACATAATGAATCGAAAATAAAATTAGAATAAAGTAATTTTTTCAACTCTTTTATTACACCGAGTAAACTCATTAACAATATTAATTTGACTTATTTTACTAATATGTATATTTCAGGGTTAAGGTATAAAACTTAGTCCCATGTGTCTTTAACTTTCACAATCACTTCCTACACAAGTTCATGTGGTTTTATGCTCTTAAGGCAACGAGTTATATCTTGTACATTCAGTAGCTTGACGGCTTCCTCATTTACATGATATTTGAGTCTGTTAATTTGAGCAGTAGCTCGCTTTTCAAAACTTCATCCACGGTGTCAACTCGAAGTTCACGGTGGAGGGCATCGTTTCGGAAATACCACGGTGCATCCGTGATACATCGTAAAACGGTGTTCTGGAAACGTTGGATCATCTGTCTATTGGTTGGAGCTGTGCAGCCCCACAGCTTTTTCATAACTTCTCAAAATTAATCTTCAGACTAGCTGTTCACCTTCTAAGTTGTGGTTACATTTTCTTATTTTCTTTCCAATTGTCTTTCCAATGGTGTCGTGAAAATTGATCTTAGACTGTAGTTAAAGGGGGTTATGAAGATCGAAAACAAGAAAAAAGTTTTAAAAGTGATATAACTCGGAAACAAAGCCTTTAAAAGGGGAAGTCTACAAGTTTATTTTTTTACGTATTGTTTACATCTGAGCTTAAAGTCAAGCGTCATGCCCAGGTATTTGGCTTCATTCGGAAATGAAGTAATGAAAGCTGTAGTGCTCTTTTGTAAAGTCAGTTTAATGAAACTTTGCTTTTGTTTTCCATGTTAATCGTAATACATTTAATTGTATGGTCTTAAAATGAGGAATTCTGATAATGCTTATAATGATGTTGTATTGTCCTGCCAATCTCAAATACAGTTTCATTACCTTTTACCGATGTTTTTCTCAAAATGATCGTACTGTTATTTGTGAACATTTATCTGTAACAAAGAGGAAGCTTAGATGAGACCCTGATTCTTGAACAACATAGAAGATGTAAAATGCAGTAAAATGGCAATATAATTAAATTTCCCTCCATATGGGGAAACCAGTTAGTCTGCAACACTTCAAACTATCAGTTCTTTAATGATTGATTTTGTACGGACTAGTTTTGGAAAGTGTTACGAAGCATCGCACCAGATGTGTATTATTAGCGGCGGGTAAGTCGCTTCGCTTCAACTCACTGCCCGAGTGGAGCTCAACCCCCTTCAGTAGGTTCCACCAGCTGGAGCCGCGAACCAGGAAATGTCCTAAATCTGGGGCACAGCGGAGGCGGCGGAGGCGGTAGACGTCGGGATCCTGAATAGGATAACAGCTCAAAGGAGCGAAGACTCCTTCCCCATTCAGTCTCCCCAGTAAGGAAACACCGGATCAGTCGAGGGGGCCTTTTTTTCCTCCTTCTTCAGGGAAATTCGTTTCGGAGTTTCACTTTTTTAATGGTAGCTCTCCCCCTCCTTTCCATTCCATTCATAAACGGCGTTCCTTTCTTCGGGCTTGTAGTACAAGGAGTCTGGCATGTTCCGAAAACGGTGGATTCGATTTGCCATAAGAGAACATGCAGGTGGGTACGCAGATTAAGGAGCCCCTGTATCCATCCCAGTCGAAGTCAGAGATCGAATGAAAGGTGTTTCTTAGAGAGTTTCCTTAAGACTCTGAAAAGGTCTGCCACGGTATTAAATGCATTGAAATAGGAAAACTATCTCCTTGAATTAAAATGTCACTCACACTTTACTTTTTTGCCTCTCTGAACAATTGGGTTATATTCCCCTTTCTGTGTTATGTGCCCCCCATATCCTTACAGAGAAAAATCATTTTTATAGACAATACAATTTATTTTTATAGATACAATTATTATTCACCGATTTTGCCAAAAAAATTTCCAAATGTGTCCGAATGGATCCCTAAAAGTCTCATATTGATTTTCAGATCTAATCATGCAATACGGCAGTTTCTCTATTCAATATGCCAATTAGTGTTCTGTGCCTCTTTCTACGTTACGTACCCCATATCTTTATGCAGAGGAAAACTAAACTACTAATTACAGACCAATTTAGAAAGACATTTAAAAATATGACTGAATTGGCTGTTGACAATCTCATATTGAGTTTCGGATTCAATCATTCAATATGCCAAATGTGTTCTGTGCCTCTTTCTATGTGCCCCCATATCATTATCCTTATACAGAGAAAAACTACCAACTAAGTAATATCCTTAAACAGGGAACAACCAACCAATTACACAGAAATTTTGAGTTTTTTTTAAATGTGGGGAAATTGGCCCCTGACAGCCTCATATTTAGTAGAGATTTTTACTTCCTGCTAACTACCGACGAGGCAGAAAAAAGTTCAAGATCCAATAATTCATAATATTCATAATATGGCAATAATATTATGTTATAATATTATGTTTTATGTGTTCTGAACCTCTTTCTGTTATAATATGACCCCATATCGAAAAAACGAAAAACAAAAAACAACCTAGTAATTGCTGACCAATTTTGACATCATTTTAAAAATGTACCCAAATTGGTTCTTGACAGTCTCGTATTGGGTTTTGGATTCAATCCACTAAGCTAACTGGATGTTCTGTGCCAATTCGCCAATTCAATATTCCAGATTGCATTATGTGTCTCTTTCTGTGTAAAGTCCCCCCCCCCCCCCATATCCTTCTACTAATTACAGAGCAATTTTGACCAAATTTTCAAAATGTGAAATTGGTTCCTGACAGTTTTTATTGATATATATAATGATAGAGCATACTATGATGACGAAGGTGAAGCGGCCTAAAACATTACCTGATGTCATACAAATGCACTAAAAAAAAGTCAGCTCGATCGGACTTCTGAATCAAAAGCTATGGACATAGGTACAGACAAACTCTACTACGTTTCATGTAAGACTAACGAGAAATCAGTGCTTCGTACGGATCATACAATTCCTGTCCTAGTTTATCCAGTTGCTATGATTTTTTTTTTCGTTAATAAACTGGCACTGGACAAATGCACTAAAAGGATTTCAGCTCGATCGGGCTACTGAATCAAAGGTTGTAGGCGAATATACAAAACAGTTTTTTATTCATTCAATGAAAAATTCCGAGGAAAGTCCAAGGCTTCCGAACTCGGGGCTCGAAACTCCCGCCTCGATTTTTATCGAACATAAACATGTACAACACTACTCACTATACAAAATCTAATTAATCAAAAATGATATTCCCACAAAAATGTGTCACAAAAATGTACCTACTTAGTAGATTTCAGCTCGATCGGGCTACTGAATCGGAATTTATGTGTAGACAAACTAGGTATACAATTTTATACATAAGATATCTGTCAGTTATACGATAATCCATCGCGAATTTATACTGTCCCTCGACTGTGAAGACAAACACAGCTTTCAAAACCCCACTCTCCTCGTTCCAAGTTCGAAATTTGTTTTCGGGGTCTTTCACTCGTGACCCATCGCGCTCGACGAATCCGAATCTGGTCGGAACAACACGAACTTGCCCTTCCTGCAGCTTTTTTCGCATTCGAATTCGTGATTAGAAAGAATTATAACCCATTACGATCCGCAACCAGCACGAAAAACGATACCCCCGGGGGGGAAGTCGCATCGAGTTCTTCCCTTTAACAACCAATAACTTCGTTTAGGCGATTTTATCGGGTAGGTAGGCCGTCGTTTCTTTTCTGAATTGTCGTCGAGTCGCAGTTGGGAGAAAAGTCAAGCCCGGAAAAGAAATCTATGTGACAGAGAGATAGAAAATCTTGTTGTCGATAAAAACTTGAGTTTAGATGACCTGAAATATTACAATGTTCCTTCACTATAAAACCTCTCAAAAGAAAGATGGCATCGTGAACACCACGTTAATTACTTAGCACACTAATGAAATGCAGCAAATGATTACATATATTATCACATAATTTCTGATGAGTCGACTAGGTGACTTGAGTATCTTCCACCCGACGAGCTTCTCCCCTCATAGTGATGATTATTGTTTTCTTTGTTCTGTACTCGTAATTGGTTAATTTCATCAAGCTCGGGTGAGAAGCGGCTCGTAGGTAAAGCACCCCAGGCTCGTTTCCAAGAACTGTTTTTCTTGTATCGCTCATTTTGAATTCTAGCCTGCACTGGTGTAAGCGATATAAGTTCGGGGCCGATCAATGTCTTTTGGGATTTCTCAAACAGTGGAGAAGTATGAATATATCTTACCCGAACCACCCCCAACCATCTCTAACTATCTCTAAACGTCCCTAACCGTATTTTCCTAAAGTTGAAATAAATCCAGAATGATTTGACACAATTAGTCTTCATGAAATGAAAATTTGTAATTTGGGTTCATGTCTTACTAGATACAAGCTCAGCCTTTGAAGAGGTGGTGATCGACAGTGTGGAGTGGGAATACTAACGTTGGGTCTGGAAAGCTTTGTGTGCTACTACAGGTAATTGTTAAACGGAGTCCATTAAAGCATCGAACATACTTAGACATGACCCATCATACAAAGAGGCGTGTTTTTATGTCACGAAAAATTGTGATTCTAGACTGTATGGAGGTTGGAATGCCGATATATCCAAATGAATAGTTGCATACATTGTAATCCTAGTCTTTGTCTTGTGCAGGGGATACGAATTCGGACGAGGGGAATTAAATGTATGTCTTCTATTTAGTTTCATATTGGTTCAAGGTATTTCATTGAAGGGATAGAAGAATCGGAAGGGTATCGGCTGGACGGAGCGTTCAAGGGGGTGAAACTTGAGGAAGGTAAACTGAACCTCGTGGGCCGGGTGCAGCTTTCGCTTCTCCGCCACCGCCACCGGCCCGGAACGCTGATCCTCCCTCTGGTGTTGACGGTAAAGACCTATCCAGTGCTATAGGTAGCCAACTACTTGACTTACACGTCGTCATACTTCTGCAGTCGACATATTGGTGATTATTGACAGTTCAAGCATATTAACTTTCCACATTGAAGTCAAATCCAATAACATTGATGGTCAACTAGGTACTGGACTTCATACTTCTACCGAAGACAATATTGGTACATATTCCTGGTTTCAAGGACAATGGGATGATATTTGCTCAGCAAAACGCTCACCATTCCACTGAGGCAAATGAAATACCATTCATGACCAATAATTCATGCTCCCACACTCCAGGCGTCCACAATGTTGGTGAATACTCGATGATTAAAGGATTATACTACCGAACCCAACACTGTTGATTACTAACTGATAGACTCACAAGTAATAACACTTCTATACCTTTGACAATATTGGTGCGTATTCGAGGAACCAAGGATAATGCGTTGATAATAGCTCAGCACAACGCTTACCCTTCCAATAACCCGCAGACGTGACCTATAAAATTGATGACCAACTCGAAGAATTACACATCTTTATTGTGGGATGATAATGGTCAGTGTTGCTGAGGAGAATGCTGAACTTTCCATTGCTTGCTACGGAATTCAATACCATTGATGACCAACTTCTATATATTCGACAATAATGGTGAACAGTGGATGGTTCAAAGATAATGCGTTGATATCAATCAATAATGCTCAGCAAATTCTGATCCTTTCAATTAGCCACCATCAAGACAAATACAACATCCTCACTAACATGTCGTCCTAGTCTCACAATTGACAATCTCGGTTCCGATTCAAGGGTACTGTATATACTACCAAACTTAGACGTCATCATATTTCCACAGTCGACAATATTGGTGAATATTGGGGGGTTCAAGAATAATGCGTTGATAGTAGTCGATAATGCTCAACAAATTCTGAGCCTTTCAATCAGCCGTCAAATCCAACATCCTCACTAACGTGTCTCAGTTTCACAATCGACAATCTTGTTTTCTGATTCAAGGATACTGTGTATTGGTAGATTACCAATAGAGTGGTATACTGGACTTAGATTGGTGAATATTCGATGATTAAAGGATTACGACGTCAGAACACTCATTCTTCCGATCAGCCCCACCAGGGAGACAAATCAATACAATTGATGACCAACTAGAGGACTTATATGTCTTCACACTGTTTTAGCAAATTTTCATGAAGAATGAATTAATTCCTATGGCTAAAAAATTTCGACAAATTTCTTTAACGAAACGTTTTTGTAGCATTCTGAATTTATTCCTGGGTTTTAACGTTTATATTTATCTCTATGCTATTATGTGTCTGTCATTCCAGACGCTAACTAATAATTAACCATCTATAATAAGATTAAGATGAAAACAATATTTTGCAAAAAATATCAAGCATTCCAAAAGAAAGGATGAGTTCGTTGGACAACACTCTTTGAGCACAGTAAATTAGCCAAATCACAACAAATTACAGAAAACGGATAAAACTTGTCAAATTTATATTTTCCTGTCGAAGTCCAATTGCCACAACATTGACCTATGTTTAATTGCCGACTTCATACCTCTACGATGACAATATTGGTGAATATTCTATGGTTTTGCGTTCATATCACTATGCTATGCTGATGCTGATGATTGTCATCTTCTATAAATTTGACAAAATTGGTGAATTTTTGTTGGTTTTATCAACAACAAATTTTAATTTTATTATGTTGATAATTTTTAATAATGCTCAGACTGACGCTAAACCCTTCATAATTGATAATCATCATCCAAGAAAGTTGGACACAGTCATCCTCAGTTTTACTATGGACAATATTGGCTACAGTTACCAGTACTATCCACCGATAATAGGTTCAATTATCAATCAATAATGCCATGCAGAGCGTTGAACTTGCCAATGGGCCACTCGATAAAGATAATATAACATATTATGTCCAACTACTCTGCTCCATAGCTTCATCGTATTCCAATCGACAATATTCGTGAACATCAGAATGATAGAGCGGTCAAAAACGACAATGATAACGCAGAATAGGAGACCTTATCATGAAGACAAATCCAGCACTTTTGATGACCAACCCCTAGACTTATAAGTCTTCCCAGTCTTGTATTCGACAAAATTCGTGAACGTTAAAGTAATGGAGAATAAATAATGTACAACACAGCCATGTGATCTAACACAGTTTTAACAGTTAATGACATCCATCTGCGATCCAAAAAGTAACATCTCGGATTTTTCTTTAGACGCAGTTGCAGCATTCTTGAAGAGATGATGAATAACGGGCAAGGCTTATAATAATTATGGTAACAAATTCATAGTGTAATTAAATGTCAGTGTAGTAGGCAACACTGTATCTCCTACTGGACCTCACCAGGAAGGCAAATCCTGGAGCTGACTAACTACTTGACACAATTGGCGATATTGGTGAACATTAAAAGATTTCGGTTCCAAAACCAATATTTCCAAATACCTAGAGCATGGAAACTTCCAACTGGCCTTTCCATGAAGACAAATCAATGTCATTGATGACCAACTACAAGCCAACATGTCATCACAGTTTTGGTCATGTCATCAATATTGGTGAACCAAAATACCTCAAATTGAGCAAAAATTAGCTACGCTATGAAACAGCGTTCTCGTAGAGCTGACCTGAGAAATTTAGAGAATATTTATCTCGCTGTGTATTTTTTAACTGACGAAAAACCAACGTTACGCACTTAGCCATGACCTTACACAGTCATCCTTTCATGTAAGTATAAATACTCTTTCAGTTATTTCAAACGTTAGGATATTACTTCTTATAGGTACTAAATCCCGAATACTTGAATTAAATCTAATAAAAATTCACCTTCAATTTCAAATCAAAGTTTGTATCAACACCCGCAGAAAAGTTTTAATAAAACCCTTTGAATGTAATCAAGACAGATCGAAATTTATCTCATGTTCAGAACTTTCCAATCGCTATTCTACAAAGCCTTTCCCTCGCCGTTTCCTTTGTGACATTTTTGTTGGGGTGAATTTACGTAGCTCCAGACAAGGCGTAGGTCGATACACAAAGTGAAAGCCCGAAAGCGGTGTCCCGGAACGGAAAACACAAAAACAGATTAGACCTACGCATCTCAAATCCCCCTCCATTTACACGATATATCGTTTAAAAAGGAATTTATTAAAGAGAAAGGTTCTCTGAACGGTCTCTTACCGTCATTGCTTCGCCTCGCCTTCATCAATCAGGCTGAATATCACTGTGTCTTTCATCGTTATTAATGACTAGTGGATATGCTGGAGAACAAAGTAAAACCACATTCCAACGGAGTTAAAATAACATCGGCGTCTGATAAAGTGGTGTCTCGGCCAACTAATCAGTTATGCATCAAAAACTTCCAATCATGCAGCGCCGTCGTATGAGCGAATTTTCGTGAATTACCATATTATAAGTATTTATGTTGCAGTTTTCCATATTTTGTGTCATATTTTCCAGAATCCGAAAACACAATTTAAAATCCGTACGCCGTCCGGAACTTTTCTCCGAATCTACAGTACCAAAGTTTATGAAACTTTGACCAAAAACCGCATTAGTTGTGACTGAGTTTTCGGCAAATATCTCAATCTAAATATCTGAAGGATGGTATTAATCATCGTCAACGCATAATCCTAAAATCATCGGATATCCACTAATTTTGTCGACGTCAGAATTATAAAGACGTCCAAGTTGGTGGTTCATCAGTGTTATTGAATTTATCTCCATGGTTTTTGCTGAACAAATGCCAACTCATTATCCTTGAATCTTTGAATATTCACCAATATTGTCTTCGGTAGAGGAATGAAGTTTAGTATTTTCAATGGTCTTCAATGTTTTTTATTCATCTTCATGGTAAAACTCAGTGACAGGTTTAGCGTTATGTTATTTATTTATTACTATCAACGCATTATTCATCAATATTGTCCGTTGTAGAAGTATGATGACGTGTAAGTTTAGCACCTACTATACACAGTTTTTGAATCGGAACCAAGATTGCCGATTATAAGAATGTGACGACATGTTAGTTGACGATCATCTGTCTCCATGGTAGGGCTTTTTGAAATGTATAAAATTGTGCTGAACATTATCGACTGTTATCAATGCCCCATTGAATCATCTTTGAATCGTTGATTGTTCACCAATATTGATATCGAGGACTTTCTAAATAATATCCGTTCTCTCTCCTTAAGAGCTAGAACTTTGATAGGAAAAAAGAACGTCAACATGCATGTGAATGTGTTTTGACATAGCGAAAATCGCCTAGTACCCTGTGAGGGTAATCCTCAGCCCTGATGTAATATCAGCCAAAACAATTGTTGTGGAATTTTGTTTCAATAGTTCTTTTTAAAATCTACTTTCTTAAATCATGTGTAATATAATTAAGGACCATTGAAGCGTAGGTAGGTGTTTTACTTTTCCTCGTTGAATTTCAGTCGTTCCACTCGTGGATTTCTACGTCGTGTCTATATACAGTATAATTTCTCAGCACGTATTAAAGAAATTCATGTATATCCCTCGGTGTAACTTTGTTCAACATATTCATCTAAAAAACATTATAAATGTTTCGGTTTTGTTTAGCTAATTTGAGCCTCGCTTTTGGATTTTTACCACTTTTTTTTTAATTTTCTCCTAAATGTGCTCAAAAAGGGCATCCCAACAAACTCATACTTTCTTCTGAAGTGTTATATGGTTAAAAAATCAATAATATCTTTACTTCTCAATTCTGTGTTATCTCCTGGGATATAAATATCGAAAATATTAAACTTTAGGAATTATTTGAGATTGGGACAAAACGTAGTTTCCTAAAGAAAGTTTTGGAAAATTTGATTTCACCTTTATCTTTTGGAGCCATCGCCAAAATTTCATTTTCATGAAAACTGCCAGTTATCCTATCATATGTTTACGAGCTGTTTTGGTTTATTATTCAATAATAAACCATCGTAATCGCTCTTGAAAAAAAAATTCCAACCCCCCCTGAAAATTTCATGGTTTACGTTTCAAAGGGTGTAGATTCCGAATCTGCAATAAAAATTTTTCCGTCCGTCCGCCGTACGCCGACAGGAGGCACACAAATATGATCAACCGATCAATCCAAATAGGTATTTTGGTTGAGAACAGATTTACGTGCTCTATGCCTATCTCCTGAAATTCAATAATCGCTCTATCACCTGTGTGAACACGCACACTCCAAAGCTTAGTAGAAATTCAAATCATGAACGCAAGCCAATTGAATAATAAACCCCAGTGAAAGAATTTGCAGCGTTTTTTACAGTAGTTACAACCGTTAGTTATAATTGATTTTATCCTTTGTGGTTGATTGCAATAATGGTAAAACTTATGTGTCATCGTTGTCTTGAATTGGCTTTTGAGTAAAATTAGGTGAATAATATTCACCTAAGTTCTAATATTTAGGCAGAACTGATTCCAATCCTTGTGGGATAGAATTAGAGGATGGCGAACATGTCATTTGTTACTGTGATTCATGATCAGTATCATATTCAGATGATAATGGAACTGTATCCGAACTGTGGAATCTACATACTTTATTGGAGAGCACCTAAACAGACGTATCGTGATTGGGGTTGGATACATTATTTCATTGATAGATTCCACGTTCTTCAATATAAATATTAAACTCAAAACAATTCATGGAACTCTTATGTTTTTCTTTCTTCATCAGCGGTAGGTGGGGTGGTAGAGGCTCTTTCAATTTCATCGATCTACCACAAAATCCAACCGCAAGTTGATGAGTACGGGAGGCAAATCCGATAGCCGGTGCAGCCCTGAAGTGGTGTGCACATCCCAGCCAGCCAGACGACCGGAGAATCGGTTTACACGGAGTTTTTTGACGTTTTGTTATCGGGTTTCATAACTCGTATAATATGTCGGCGGGGTTGAGCGGCATCTAACAAACGCTATAACGCTTTTGGTGGAATCACCGATCTCAACAGTGTAGTTCTTTATCATTAGCAGGCTATTAAATGTTTCAAGTGAGATTTTGAGTGACTATCTCACCTACAATATCTTCCAGTAATTTTATACAGTAGTAAAGTACTTAACTCGCGAGAATTCACATAAACGATATCTAAACAGTTTTACGATATTGCATCAGTCAATCAAAATATCCTTTGTCCATACCTGACCTTTGTCACGTTCAAATACGAGTTTCGTATCACTGTTTCTTCGTTAGAAAACATAATGCGTTACAATATTTTACAATCAACCAAAGACTACCAGGTACGGAAAATAGCGTTACCATATCAGTAACAGTGAAATGTTCCAAGTGCCTGATCATGTAACGTAACTCTCTCGATCACTGAAATGTTCATCGAAAACGGATCAAAACTGTACAAGTCAAGCTTTCTTTAAGATTGGTCTCAAATCTCATGTGGGGGTAAAACATAATTTATGGTAAGCAGAATTTTGTATCAATCTCATGAATTAATCCGAGATCGGGTGATTACTGCATGTCAAATGAAACTCATGGGGGACCATCTACAACTTAACTCATACCAGCTTCACAATTTATGAAACTAACACCAAAAGCTGACTAAAACTTAGTATTGTCACTGACGCAGGGACAGACATGGTGGATTTTTAATTTGCGCCTGCCATTGTAAACTATCTACTTTTCAGTGATGAAACTGATCCTCAACCATTTTCAGCCTAACTTACACGGTAAACAGGAAATTTCAACGGTTTGAAATGCAAGAAACGGCTTTGCTATGCCACTGGCTTGAAGTGGATGTATTCTTGATACACCATTTGCTGACTTCACAGAAGTTGATGAGGTACTGGATGAGCCTAGCTTTTTCAGCAAAAACGCTGAACTTTGCAATACATTCAGCCTAATACGTAAAGGGCAAGGTAATGAGATAACTGGATTGACGATGGATTAATACAGGGTTACTTAATTATTGATTTACTGTAATTCTGCGTTTAATTTTAACTTTGCTGGATACTGGAGTATATGTGCTAGATGTATACAGGAATTTAATACACTAATTACGGCGGAATCAGTAGCAGTTTAATGATATGCTCTGCTACCTCTTTTAAGGTTCCCAAAGTCCAAAAACTCCTTCACCATCCAAAAGAACAGACGGACCGGGCTGTGGGAAGCGACTGGCAAGGGGGGGGGGGGGGGGTTGACGGTATGAAAAGAACAAGAAAAGAACAAAGACTTGTGGGGAAGGCCACGACTCAAAAAGGTTGAGTTATCCGAGAGAGATGAAAAGCACAGTCGGTCAGGGGAAGGAAGAGAGAAAGAAATAGTCGATGAAGAGGGGGGGGGGGTGGAAGGGGGGATGAAGTGAAAGGAATAAGGAGAAAGTTGGTCCTCCCGAAATCCTACACGTGGTGGCGTTCGGGGGACGCGGGCGGTCATCCGGAATAAAAACCAACAACTAAAACACTGAAAAGAACGAAGGGAGAAATAAAAGAAAATTAAATTGGGGGGCTAAACGAGTTTATAATAGGCGCTTAGGGCGAGAGAGTCTTGCGTTATTGAAACACGCACTTTCATTGCGGCTGTCAAAACTTGACGGACGAGTCGTGAATAGCCGCGGATAATTAGAAAGAGCCATCGCTCTCCGGAAGCTTTGACAATCAATTTAGAAATGTTCGGGATCATTTTCTAGTCAACAGCATTCAATTTTCCTACTGCTGATAATACAGGTTCAACAGCGATACAAAATTGACATTTGATATTATTTTTACAATACGAAATGGAAGCTTTTAGCATAGCTATTTGAATGTTCTAGTTTAAAGTTTATTTACATTTATGAGTAAACATTCTGCTCCAAATATAAAATTTTAATTATTTTATTAACTTTCATTATAATTCTCGATCGATTAAAAAAAGAAAAGTGTTCGCCGTGAACACCTTAACAATTGTTAACATTCTATCTTTTATACTTGAAAAGATATGCTCACATCTCAAAATTTAAATCTATGTTCCTCCTATTATCATGTATAGATTAATGATTTTTACACAGATCGAGATTTGCAGCTTTTTTGCCATGTTTAATGTTTCTTGCTTAAATTTTGATATTTTCCCCAAAAATCTAAAAAACGATTTGTTTCCGCCATAAAAGCTATTGTTGACTTTTTATTTTTTTATATAGTTCGCAATATGCTCAAACTTCAAAGTTTAAATTCCTCTTTCACCTATCATTACGTATATCGTAATAATCTTGAATATAATTAACGATGTATACAAAACATGACTTTCACACAGCTCAAGATTTGTGGCTGTTTGTGGAATGTTTAATGATTTTGTATAATTTTTTTCTTTTTTTTGTAATTTCGCACAGAAACCTCCAGCTGGTTTTTTCCAGTTCGTAAAAATTGATTCCTAACAAACTTTCTTTTGGGAAAAAATATATAATAACTGCTAACAGATTTCTGTTAAAAATGTTGGGAAATTTCAATATTCAGTCCTCGGAGTAATAAATTGTTGTGTACCATCTCAAATTAGCTGGAAATGCTTCACAAAATGGCCTAACTATGATTTTCAAATGTTTTAAAATCAAAACAGTCCTTCAGTTCTTAACAGTTTTCCGAAATGAGATCGGCGGAATTTTTTAAACATAGGTTTCAATTAGATTCAAAGAGAAAGCGATATAAAATAACTAAACATTCTCTTCCATAATTAGGGAGTTACCGATAATGAGGTTTAGGTTTGAATTAACCAGACCAGTGTTCATTTACAGATAATATAATGATATAACGGAATATAGAAACGGAATAAACAAAAATAATAAGATTAAATAGAATAGTAGAAACAGATAATAGAAAATCTTGAATTTTTCAGTTCTATTCTCGCTCCAGAATCTTGCCCTTCCAAATCACTTAGCGGCTATTGTTCAGATTGAAGCCTGAACCCAGTTTAAGTGAACCCAGTTTAACTTTTCCATCGCAACAAAGTTTTACCAACTTGGGTGTTGTAGTTTGTCAGAACGGTTCCATATTGAACTATGGTCAAATTTTTGGACTCAACGGTTCTTCAAACATCATCCAACGCATTTTGAAAGTAACAAGAGTGATGTATGTACTAAAATTTTATGTTTTTCATTTATTTACATTGTCTGGTATAAGTCGACTACAAAGGTTTATTATAGAAAATCATCAGTCAAAAGTATTTAAAAGAGGACGTAATTTATAAAACATATAACTTAGGCGAAATCTAAATGCAAAATGAAGATTTGAAACGTAAAATTAAAACAAAAATAATTTCCCAGCATTTTCTTTTACACCTCTTAAAATTTATCCCATGGTAAGCGAGATAAATATTGAAATTAATTAACCATCCTGCAGATGTCTTTAGCTCTTCAACTTTCCGTCATTTCATGGTAGTATTTATTATAACTATTAAACTCATATTTTGCTATAAAGCATCAATAAAGGTACGTGGAATCGATAAATTTGGTTTGCGAAATCCGACTGCGTATTTATTCGCTGCGTGTAAAATACAAATCTCTCATTACGATCTGACCGAGCCTTATAAAAAACCCAATACCACGTGTTTTTCGTGATCGTCCAAGATGACGTAGGTCTTACGTAAGTTTGTGGTTGGTTATTTGTACAAATCGGGATATCCGACAAAAAACCTTCCTCGGGGATAACCTCCCAAGTTTATCGGTCGACTCAACCCATCGCCAACCCCCCAAGGAGAAGTCACCAGATTTGTAATCTATAGTTCAGTTCGTTGAATTGTCGGTACTAGAAAAAAAGGGATCATTCATGACTAAAACTCAACCGCATCTTAGCTCAACTGGCATTGTGCAGAGAAATAATGGAGCGGCTCCATGTTGGTCGTTTCTGTTTTCTACTGAAATTCTTCTCAGTTCTACTGAATGTTATTAGGCAATTATTCATTTTTTGAGGAATTTAAATCAAATTTGACCTATTTCTAGGCCCGTAAAACTTCAGCTAATGATGAGATTCTGACGTTTATATTATTTAACCTGATGTTGGTATATTCAGCCTTGGAAAACTTCATTAAGGAACTAACTAAATCAATAATAATACGCACTTCTGAATTTGTCCGAGTTTTCCTGATCTCTGACTACGGTGAGAGTGTTCTCTCTCATTTGTTCCATTCCAACCTTATGTGGAGTAATTTGACCTTTCGAGAGCTCCTCGAAATAAGGGCGACTTTTCAACTGGGCTCAGGTCCAGGTTCATCACTAGATGAACAAGTTTGCAAGGTACCAAGGGGAAGAAAAATGAAATCCTTCTGATTTGGAAAAAGGGGAAGGGCTTAATGTATTTCCCAAAGAGTTTTGCATTTACTCAAAAACACTAAGTCGGGCTTAGTAAGCCCTCTAGTGAGAAGTGTGAGGCCCTTAATTACCTTTTCGCTTTGAATAGATCTCATTTGGTTTCGTGTTGCAAAAAGATCAAGTCTGCGATGACTGAGTGCAGGATACTCAAAGGTACGCTGTTTCGTCTGCTCCCTCAAATATCCTCCAGGGGGTTGAAAGTTGTGTGCGCCGTATGCGATGCAGATGAAATTGGAGGGCCGACTATGAGGGCAACCATTATATTTTTTCCCAGTGGCCTTCCAGTAAGTTTAATGTTGGACTCAGCTCCATGAGTTTACTCTGGACATGTCCTTCAGTATTGGACTATCTTCTTGTGATTTGTTTGTTGAACCGCTTGTTGATGGCCCTTTGAAAGTAGTTTTCAGTAGACCAACTGCTGGCTCAGGCCCTGTGGATGGATTTAGGATGCTCGATCTTGCGAATTCCTCTGCCTTTTCATGTCCAAACATACTTACACCCGGCACCCTCAACAGGCGAACCCGAATGATCGGACACGAACAAGATTTCAACTAGACTTGAAATCAAACTCTAAAAATGCATTCTTCACCTTTAATTCACTACATACTTCGTCGTACTGAACTAGATGCAAGTCTTATTAAAAAGTAAACTAGCTTTATCCGCTCCATATGCATCTGGGCTTACATCATATGAAGACATATGTCTTCATTTGCATGGTGATGATACTATTAGGTGATGCAAATGGAAGACTATCACAATAGGTCCACGAGCAACAACAAGTATCTTAAAATCCAAATTTGTAGGTACTAACTATATCTGGCTTTTAACTTTTGAATCCTGCCACAGGAAATTGATATTTGGAGGAGGAAGAGGGTTTTCACGTTCAAATCCACTTTTTCAACCAAATCGACTTGCCAGGAAACATGAGTTTGGCATCGGGTTTTATCGATCTTTTTCGATGAAACGATTTGAGCTGGAATCTCTGGCATCTTCATGCAACAAATGAGGGATTTTCAGCCCCTTTCCTCGGTTGGAAGTTCTAAGCGAATATTATTTTAATAATTGAATTGTTCATCTGATGATTCAAAACTTACGACCAGGAGAGACGGCCTGAAAACCCCTTATTTGTTAAGCGAGGATGGCCGAGATGGTCACCAATCGATTCGGCGAAAAAATACATAAAACTCGATACCGAAACTCATTTTTGTGGCAAGTAAATTTTGGGTGAAAAACGAGAATTTCACTGTAAAATCCCTTGTTTTTCCTAATTTAAAACGCTATTTCTCCAACAAGCTCAAGCTTGAAATATTTATTGATCATACAGTTGGAAAGCTGGCACTCTGGCGCGTAGTTTAGGACACCTCTGAAATCACAGAGACCTAATTGAAAATGAAGACATTTTGAAGATTTTACACCTTTCCTCTTCAAGTTCTAGTTATTTATCCGTTTAGATTATTTGCAAAACTTTGGTTTCCCAAGAGGGAGATGAGAAATTTCACGTTTTTCCCAGCGGTATCATCAAATTTGAAGTTACTCCTTCAATTATATAAAAGTCATGTAACTGACAAAACTCAAAAAGGAAGCGAGATTTAAAAAGGAACTAAGGGGAATGTTTGTTGTGAATTTGTTGTACAATTGATGCTGGTCTGTGTTCCAAGGGTTAAAGCCGTGTGCAAGTATGCATTTGTACCTTACTGAATTTGATAAATGTCTGTTTACCTTTCAAGTAGGCGGTTACTAGCAATCTTGACTGTTAAAGATGAATAAATTAATGGAGTTGTCAGATAACTGTAGGATTTAAGGGAGAGAGAGCGCGTGTTTGTGTGTGTCATCTTCGAATTCTGAAACTGAGTCCTTCGGAAGGACGCGGCTCCACGAAAACCGACGAAATTCCCGACGAGCCGGATCTCCCGGGCCGACGGTCGCAAGTAGGCGCGATCGGTCGGATTAGAAGCCGGAGCCGCCCGACGTCGGCCGAGTGGAAAGTACAAAAAGAATGAGACTCGAAAAAGTTATAGACGAAGGAAAAGGGGCCCTTCACGAGGACGAGGGAGAAAGTTCACCTTGACGCCTCCTAAAAGAAAAAGGTTGGACGGGGCGCGTGGGAGGGGCGGGAGCGGAAGGGTAGCCCGGAGTCGCTACATCCCCCGGGACGCTAAATCATTTTTATAATCGGAATAAAACCATCTTCGACGACAACCGCTCTGACAGGTCCTTTTATCTTGAGTAGAAGAGGCTTTCTTAGTGATTGGGAAGCGAAGGCAGGATCTATAGCACCTTAATGGGTGATTAAGATGTAGATAGGACCCTGACAGAACGTTTTATACAGGTTGATACGATATTACTACTTATATACAGCTTTTCCAAGTCGAATTGAGAATTTTCCAAACCAAATAGAGAATTTTCCAAACCAATTTGAGAATTTTCCAAACCAATTTGAGAATTTTCCAAATCGATTTGAGAATTTTCCAATCTAAGAAACTTTCACTACTAAAAAGGAAGAGGGAGTTTTCCAAACCGAATAGACTAGTCAAACGCAGAGTGGCATCGATTTTTTCTGTTCTTAACAAGAGCGGAATTTTTATGAAGTATTCTTCGTTCATTTTGTCTTTGGGTTTATTATTCAATAATAAACCATTGTAGTAATCGTCAAAAAAAATTCTCCCAAAATTTCATTTGGATTACGTTTCATATTTGTGAATCCGAATCTCAATAAAAATTTTCCTGTCCGTCCGCCGTAACACGATTTCTCCAAACGGCTGGAGCAAAAAATCTGAAATTTTCAGGAAAAATCCATCTTGGTCCGACGACGCCCCATTTTTTGAGCCAGCTCTCGCACTCATTTAAAGTGCCCTTTGAAGGCTGTAAAAGTTTTGTAAAATCCCTAGAAACCTCAAAACAAGTCGAAGCGGCCTAAATCTTTACCTATTTGAAGAACATACCATTTAGGAATCGAATGAGTTAAAACTTCCCCACGTCCGTAGGTCAAATTTAAACGATGTAGCCCGATTTATAACATTTGAGTTTTTTGGTTTACAAATATCATCAACTGATCAATCCAAATAGGTACTTTGGTTGAGAACAGATTTACGTGCTCTATGCATATCTCCTGAAATTCAATAATCGCTGTGTCACCTGTGAAACACGCACTCTCCAAAGCTTAGTAGAAATTCAAATCATGAACGCAAGCCAATTGAATAATAAACCCCAGTGAAAGAATTTGCAGCTTATTTTTTAATTATTGGATAATAAACCCCAAAATAAAAACATTAATAATATTATCAAGTTTTAGCACTCGTATCCAAATAATCCAAATCCAGAATGCTTAAACGATGTAGCCAAAACTAGACAGATGTAGAGGAGGCACACAAATATCATCAACTTTGTTCATAACGTGCTATTCTTTCATTTTGCTTCACTAATTTTGTTTCAATAAAAGTCTTGGATTGCCTGAAAAATCAAATCAATAAAAGTCAATTCGGTTTGGAAAACTTCCTCTTCGCTTTTAGTAGTGAATGTTTCTTAGATTGGAAAATTTTCAAATTGATTGGGAAAATTATCAAATTGATTTGGAGAATTCTCAAATTGATTTGGAAAATTCTCAAATTGGTTTGGAAAAATCTCTATTTGGTTTGGAAAATTCTCAATTTTTTGACTTCTAGGAAAAGCTATTAATATCTCATAGGTGTAGAGCAGAAAACGAAAATGTTTGGTTAAGAGATAGAAGATTATATGCATACAACCATATCTGCACATTTCCGGCAATGTTTCTACAAATTGGATGATAACTGATTATTTTAAGCTTGATTCGAGGTTTGCTGTCACAAAAAAGCCGCAGATCTCGAAACAGATGTTGTTGGTAATGATCTGAAATGTGGGAATTTTGAGTCCGATAAAAAACACATTTTTTATCTCCCGAAAGTGAAATCGATCCGCTTTCTTTATTTAAACTCGGAAGTAATTTAAGAAATGAGGTATTTGAATTGAGATATGAAACACATCTACTAAGGCGGTGGTTGATGTGTGTACCTCACGTCCCGTATTAAAGAGTGGAATTCCGGCCGAAGCGGTTTGGATTTGATGGACCAACTGACCAACAACATCTCCAGAAAAATCTTGACTGTTTCTTGTTTTACGGCTTGAAAGCAGTCATCAGAGTAAGAGTTGGTACGTACCGGTAAAACTCTCTCTTCTTAATCTCTCAAAAGTTGAAGTTGAACTGATGCTAAGGTTCGATTTAAATGTTGCATTGGTAGGTAATGTGACAACATAGCAGTTGCTAATGACGGCTACTATCATCCCAGGCTGGTCCTTATGCAGAACTCTGCAGAAATGATCCTAAAGTTAATCCGGAATCCAAGTGTTGAACCTATACATGAATATGTACCCACAGCATTTGGGCTTCCTCCATGTGGAGCACTATTGTCATAACTATATCAGAGTGTGTATTAAGCATCAGAAACTTGAACTTGAAACATAATATCTTGTGTAACATAACTGCTAAAGGTTCGCATGATTTGAATGGAATCTCGAGGGAATGTTTTTGAACTGAATTCAAATTTATAGAATTCTAAAGTATAGTCTTGAATGAGAAGAGTGAAATATACATCACCTACAATAAGAATATCCTGATAAATGAGATCCATACATAAAATGTGGAAAACTTCACAATTCAGAGTCCCTGAATCCTGTATTTGAGAAGTATCAATTATTCCCCGCCGGGTGCAACATAAATGGGTACATTAATTTATCGTGTTCGTTCACGATCTTGCGTGGTGAACTGGTTGCTTCAACATGAGGATCTCAGAATATGAATGTGCTCGACAATAAGTCGTGATCAACTAAAGGTTTTTGTTTCATGTTCAACACCACTTAAGCATCGTTCGGGTCTACACTTATTTATAAGTACCTATCGAAACCAAGGACCAGATATTCAGTGTTAAGTACATTGTGTTACTCTCCGTCTTACCATAAGCAGATATTTGAGTCTTGATCGACGAATCTAATCGAACCCCCCCCCACACACAATTCACACTGGAATTCCATATGGGTCATTCCATACCCAGACAGACTCGAAATGTACCGACGCCCTCCGATTTTGTTCATACTTGGTGTAGTTGCTTCCATTAACGAATAAAAAAGGCCTGCCAGGTCAGTTCCTCCAAAAATGAACGGTTTTGGAAGCTATAGCAGTATGATATTTAGACGATTTTTTATGACCTAAACAAGGTTTATTCTTTTACTATATTTTCGGTTCCAATCGATCAAATTAAGCGTTCGCAGTCTGATTTTCTTCGTAATAAAGTAAAGAACGCAACGGACTCTGCAGAAAGCCGGTATGAGCGTCCGTTTTGTTTGTCTGGCGGATAACGTCCGCAAATCTTAAAAACGCGATTTCTCCCGAGTCGCTCAGTAGAATTAGGCGTTCGAGGTCTTACAATGTTTGTAATTACTTGTTTTACAATGCCCCCCCTCCCCCCCCACACGGGTTTTGTGTGTAAATTTCATTTGAAGGAGTTATAACGATTTTAAGGGGCACCGCCATTATTTCACTTTATTTCGCCTTTTATCGATGTGAGCTGAATTATCTCGAAAACCGTTAGAGATATCGAAAATCGTCATGATTGAAAAGTTGTAGCTCTTGAAATTTCCATTCGGATGGACCCCTTCCACTTTTCCATAGCTCCAACCGTTTACGAGCTATGATCAAAACAGTTTGCCCATTTACGGGTATGGGTAAGAAGGTAGCAGTGGCAAAGGGAGTTTCATAGTCAGTACCGCTCTAATTCTACCCATGAGGTACAACACCAGTTTGACCCGTAAAACTTGTACTTTTCATCTTTAAAACTAACAATAGTTCTCAGGTCCCCCCCCCCCTGCCCTCTCCCGGAGCGGCGTGACCGCACTCTTTCCTAACATGCTAAATATTTTTGACCCCCACCCCGTGATCCCTTGCTGTTCCAATAAACCTTCGCGATTAGCAAAGTTCAAGTTTCATCACATATAGTTCAAGAAATTATAAACCCATATGTAGAATTGACAGCCTTTTTTTTTTCAATTTAAGAAAGATGTTACCAAAACATAAGTTAAAGCTCGTTTACTATAATGAATGACAATGTCAGTTATTCAATATGGATCTCTAGTGTGAAAATGGTCCGGAACGCCCAGGAATTTCAGTGTGGCTACTAAACCTCAGCTGCCGTCTCTCATTAGGCGCATCACTGGTTACTCGCAGATACCTATCCATGCCGAACTAGCCCTCATTCCGCGTCTCTAAATAATCTTCATCAATCATCCTTGAGCTGAAGTTGCTGCTCTTAGTTTCAGTTCACTTCACGAATATGTTCCAGTGTATACCCCTGAGCTTCAACCCGAACGATTACGTGAACCTGCCGTTTCTGATTGTCAGAAAATGAAGGAGCTCTACAGGAAAATAGTTCTATTGAATTCAAAGGATAATGTTCGACACACTTTCCCTCTCGTTGTCGCAGATTACGCTCCCTGACAGTCGGACGGGCGGAAACGTTTTCCGATATCGCTCCATCCACTTCTCATTCGATCCTACATATTTCACTTTTCTATATTATTACTCATAATTACTAAGAAACAGCTCAATTGTTCTGGTAATTCGAAAAAATGCGACTACGTTAAGAGTAGAATGCTCTCTAGATTTTCTTTCAATTTGATAGTGAATTTCTTTTCACATGATGTTTTTACGTGATGTTATTCGTTTATGTTGAATGTTTTGAAATTTGAGTGTTGTGAAAATATATCTGGTATAAACTCAAAAGTGAAGCACTGCCTCAATTGTACAGAACATTCGGGTATCGTTGTTTATTCACCTCTCCACATCATGTACCTACGAATTCCACTTTCTCTGAGCCGATAGTGGTCTGTAAGTCGCTTTAGTAACCGGAGTTACTAAAGGTTGTTGGACCTGGAGAGTTCGTCACTAAATTACAAGTATTGTAAGCGGGCAACTACAGTACTTTCCAAAAATTAGCAATATTTGGGGTATTCAATGAGAAATAAGAGGCCATCTCACACTCATCTGTCAACGAAAGAAGGGTTCGTAATTGTTTGAGTTTACGTGGACATACTTCATTTTCCTGCATGTATTATGGACTAAAGAGAGGGTATCTAGGAGCATAACTGAATTCGTTCTTGAATAGATAAATTTTAAATTTGATTGCAACAAAACACCATTTTATGGCGTTGCTTCGGGATCTATCTTCAATAACAAACTTGAGAAAAATTGCTTGTCACGTAGGAAGTGGTTGCATTGTTTTCTATTGTTCTATATCCATAAATCAATGAAATTGAAAACATCATGGAATCATAATAGACCAATGCCTCACCTGAGAACAGCGCATCAACCAAATGATAACTAAGCTTTAAAAAACATAAGACTGTAAAACGATAAAAAATCCCACAATGTCGTGGTATGGGGTTCGTAATTAAAAAGAAAACTCCAGTCAGCTCACGCGACACAAAAAAGTATTAATTAAAATTTTACTTGAAAAAATCGATTAAATTGTCAAACTTCGGATTAAATCCTGTTACTGAATTTATTAGAATATAAAAATCCTTAGTTTTCGAAATCTTGGAACTTTCCAGCAAAACGATTAATTAATTTGATTAAGTCAAGTTTCCTTGTTGAAATTTTCAAGAATGAAAGTTTTAATTCTAATGTACGGTAATTTGAAAAAAATTCCAGGTTCGATAAAGGAAACTGGAGCGTCAAGTATGGAGTAGTAGAATTTGGGAAATGCAAGATTACGATTCAATGAATGGAGTAAACAGTAAATAATAGGGCAAATCAAATAACATAAGTAACGGTTCACTAGTTGAGCACAATTCCATTCCTGACATTATGCGAGTTAAACGCAGGTTTCCTTCCTTAAAGGAATCAACTAATTGAGCGCGACCGTACTATAAACGCAGTACGCCTCGATGTTTTTACTTTCTCTTTGCCTATTAACAAAACTTGTTTATAACCACAGCTTCTGGTTCATAATCATCCAATGAATCAATATTCCACTGAAAGTATACTTTGATGATCTTCAATTTAAATTTTTGAGATGAGAGTCGCGATTATCAAGACCACTACACTATGCAAATCTTTCTGACCCTCAAGTTTAAATCTATATTTACTGAAAAGATTGATTGAGGATATTTTTGTCAATAATGTACTTTTGTAAGGACCCTCGTCGCTTTTCCGTAACTCCTCTTCCGCAACAAAACCATCGTATCTTTTTGGCTTAAGAACGATCCTTTCATTTCAATCCAATGAATGGCAAATATTGAAATGTCACCCAAATACCTCCAGCAGGTTCTTTTCAATGTGCTAAAAAATTAAAGTCTAACACACCACATTTTTTGGAAAGAATGCTCTTGAAAATTTCAGCAGGATCGGGCTGATAGATCAAAAGGTATGGGCAAACATGCAAACAAACTGTCCTATCCTCATATTTAAAACTCAACGTTTGTTTTTGTCTATCCATGTATGGATATATGTTTCCAATAGGACAGGTTTTGATGCGAGCGGTCTTCAAATGAGCAACAAGCACATCATAGGCTAGCCTCAGGCCAGAAGCTCCAAAGCATTCTCCTACTTCATAAACGGCGTTACCCTTCGCAACCAATATGTTAGGTTCCCGAACTGATGTCATTGTGATTGCCAACATGCAGTTTGTTAGCCGTAGGAAATCGCGGCAACTGGCGACACGAATTTGATAGTTTGTGAGAAGTACAGGTTTCCTGCTGGTTCTTATATGCAAAACTCAAAGTTTGTTACTATCTATGTTTCTATTCTCCTAATAGATAGCTAAACTGACCAATTTTGACGGGAGCTGTAATAAAACGGCCGGTGAGTTCCAGCGCACCTGGTTAGGTCATAACCTTCGAACATCTTCCTTCCCCATAAACGGCGCTACCCTTCGCAACCGATTAGCTTGGTTTCAGAACTTTTATTCATGGATGGTGGAAAATCATGACAACTGGACAAGGCATGTCGGGTTTTTTCAGTAACTGTGTATGTGACATTTCGTGGGAAGCACCGGTTTCCCGCTGGTATAGATATAAAAGGTTAGTTCCAGGTTTGACGGACTGTTAGCAGAAGTCGAGCGATACTTGCGCAGTTGAGAAAACTACTGTTCCAGGTCGTTCGGTCGGCGGACAGAAACCGACAGCTCGAATGTGGTTGGGAGTTGTCGAACTTGATAACCCTACCCAGTTGAAACCTCTCTCATAACCTTTTCACATCATTTTGGTGTTCGACATGTCATGTTCTCCACTCATCTCCTCCAGCGATTCTCGTGTCCCCTCGCCATTCTCGTAATTAATAACGTAACATATTGAAATATGAATATGGACTTGTTCGTTTTGGAGTGGTTTCACAACGTTCCAAGTGAAAAGAACGATGGACCAACTCCTGGAGTCAATCCTTTTGGATGATGACGATGGATCGTTGTGGCACTTGTTAGCAGAAAACAACAGCTTTTAAAGAATATGATGAAAGTGAATTCATTTAATTGGAGTCATGCTACAATTTAAAATTAAAAATATTCAAAATTTAATTCAAGTTAATTTTGTTGAAATTGAGAATATTAAGTTTGAGTATCGAGTAATCAGGTTGATTAGAGTCACGTGAAGTGACGCTGTAACAGTTTGTTTACGGCTTGGCGTTCCAGGTCTGCCAGTGGATGTTGGACAGAATTCAACAGCGATTCAAAAGGCATTGGGACAACTGTAAACTTCTGTCGACAGACGCTGTCAAACTGGGACAAATCTAAAGACATTTAACAATGTCCCATTATGTGGTACAGGAGGGTATCATTGTTTATTTACATCGCAAATGATTATGCACTCCACTTTCGCCGAGCCGATATTGGTCTGTAGGTCGTTTTAGTAACGTCACATCGACTTTCCGCGAGGAGGAACAAGTCGAGAGCTGTAAAGGCAGAACAAGTGAAAGTTTCGTCTGGAGGGCCCGAGGAGTTAGTTCACTTCCTACCCCTTCTCCCGGCTCCACCTCAGTCAGCCGCCTCGGCAGACCTTCCCCATCTCTTCTTGCGGTTTGCCTTCTTCCACTTCACAAAACATAGGGTTCCTTCAGGGGGCAAAGCCCTCGCCGCGGGAACGGAGAATCGTCGATAACGTTAGGTGATTCAGAGCGTCTCAAAATGTTATGTCACATCTGACAATTAGTTCAATGGGTTGAATGAGCTGACAAGGGAGGAACAACGTTGCGGTGGCAAACTCCCATCAGCGCTTACCATCAAAAAGTCTTGAGATGTGACTTGATAGTAGACTGAACTGTATTTCAATAAGAAACTAAATTATTTACCTATTACAACGAGGAGATGGAATTTGGTTAGTAATTTACTACCATTTTTGTACAATATACAACGTTAGATAATGGACTACCATTCCTTAGTTAATACCAGAGAATTTTTTTTCCGAAAATTACATATGAACTTTTTTGTTTTAATGGCTGTTGTGCAGGAAGTATACAGTCCGAAGAAGGTTTCATCAAAGACTCCAAGATTCATGGATTATCCATCTTCATCAATAACTATCCACAATTTACGTATAGCCAATTTTATCTGACATTAACAATTGCAGGTTGGGGTTACTTAACTGGGTTGTGTGCAATAGGGCTTGTGCCCGGTTACAAGTAGGACCTAATTTGTGGTCAATTGGACAATGAGATGCTTTCACTAGGAGAAATATTGGTGATCACTCCTTTGAGATGTTACCTGTGTGTATTAAAGATCAGATCTTCTAAACGCATAATAGAGCTAATTCCAAATGGCATAAGCAATTACAGAGGCCTGTGCCCAGTTTGTTGGCCCTTTCGTGACCCATCTTGCTATCACCGCAATAATTGTGGTCGATCTTGACGTTGATCTATGTAGTGTCTGTTCACGGTTGACTGTTTGTGTCCCAACTTCCGGGGACGGACCGAATTGTGGTCAATCGAGTAGGTAGTAGGCAATGAGTCTGCAGATAACTTTGGGAGGATATTTTTTGGTGATCACTCCTTTCAGGTGTGTTACCTGTGCGTATCAAAGATCAGATCTCCTAAACGCATAATAGAGCTAATTCCAAATGGCATTAGCAATTACAGTGTCATAGCAATGGTATTATGCAATTACAGAGGCCTGTGCCTAGTTTATTGGCCCTTTCGTGACCTATCTTGCTATCAGCGCAATAATTGTGGTCGATCTTGACGTTGATCTATGTGATATCCTACAGGATCTGTTCACTGTTGACTGTTCGTGTCCCACCTTCCGGGGACGGACCGAATTGTGGTCAATCGAGTAGGTAGTAGGCAATGAGTCTGAAGATAACTTTGGGAGGAGATTTTTTGGTGATCACTCCGTCAAGATGCTGCTCTTCTGCATATAGATTGAGATGATTCCATCTGTGATGATCAATACCAGGGTGTGGTTAACTGATCCCGCAGCACCAGTTGCCGGTTGGCAACTTTCTTGAACAACGCTCAACGAAGTACCGAAATGTGGTCAATCAATAACTCACAATAGAAGGAGTAATGCCAAAGAAACGTATTTTTTTGCTACATATTTTTTCGACGCTCCTCAGGTTGTAATTCTAGAACGATTTTCATGATCAATATTCTGTTCGACCAAGTCTAGTTGTCCAACAAACTTCGGAAATTTAGCTTTTGGCGACAGGTGGGGGTAATAGCCCATCCTTTCAATCGCTGCTCATGCTTTAATTATGGACAATTCGTATCATTTAAAAAAATGTGTTTCTTCTGTTTAAATTTTTGTCATTATGATAACATTCTCGTTGTGCTAAGACATTTTGAATTTTCCGGCTAATAGTCCATTCAGGCTCAGCTAATACAACCGAATTTGTTGCATCTCTTTTTGTCTGATTAAGAACATTGGACTAGTTTTGAAACAAATTTGAGATCTCTCAAATGTAATTAAGGAAGGGATGATTGGAGGTGGTTTATTGAAGGGTCAAATCATTATGATTTGAACACTTAAGCTGATCGTACATACTGGAATTCTCGGCCGATTTTCGGATTTTTTGTTCCATTGAGAGTATAGTATAGATTCTCAAAATATGTATACGCGTGATGATATTAATACTGGACTCAGGTACGTCCCTATAATGCATGTACAACTAACTGCAATATGTTTGTAGTTGATTACTAATTTTCGATATTGAAAGTAATACCAATGTAAGAACAGTACTTTTTTGTTATAGACCCCCTCAACCACCCCACTTGATTGTGTTAAGTTTGCTGGTCTGGATGCTCGCATCTCAAAACTTGATAAAATATCCTAAATCAATCCTTCCATTAAATATAGATTAGCTGGATAAATAGAAGATCCTAATTGCGATTGGAATGAGTGTTTGTATTGGAGCGATTGCCTTTTGCAAAAAGTCGAGAACCGGCGGAGGAGAAGGTCACCCCTTGCACTCATCAATGTCTCTTTACTCGATGAAACTGTGATTGACTTGAAGGATTGATCCAGAATGTTTTTTAACATTTGTTCGCTTCGAGATGAGAGCATAACGAGCATTCATACTAGCAAACTTAACACAATCAAGTGGTTAAGGAGGATGATGGAAAAGTACCAATATGAATGAACAACCTTTCGAAGAAAACACCAGTTTTTTTTTGGGAAAGTAGTGACAAGCCTCGCGCAGGATGGTCTTCCTTTCCCTACTACAGGTACCTACCCTCTTGGCCACTTTAGTTGCCCCCACCCGCCTCCGTCCGCGCTACCGACAAAACGCCTTGATGGGGCTCTTCCGTCGTTTCACTCTCTCTCGCGAAGTTTCTGGTCTCAAGGGGGTCCGAAGCTGAGAGTTTTTCTCACAGTTCACCCTCCATCCCCACCCTTTTCCCCTATTACCTCCCCTCATTCCAACCACCGGCCGCTAATTCCCTTCGGGGTTTTTTTCCCCGACAACGAAACCATTTCCGCGATTCTCGTTGACTTCCTCTTTCTCCGCGTTCACGACTCTCCGCCGAAGGGGTTCCGTTTTTCTCAGGGAAACAGCTTTTTAATGAGATTATTGTCCTGTTTATTATCACTTTAAATAATTACAGCAATCACAACTAATTTCTTCCACAAAACGTAGTTTTATCCCCTCTTTGTCCGTAGCTTCCATTAATTTCATCACTGTGTTACAGTTATGATACTGGTGGTTTGCCGTTTCTTCATTGCTATTCTTGCCTCTCAGATGTTATTTGCCTTTTTCTGGCTTCAACAGAGATGAGAGGTTCCAGACCCGACTGAATACCTCCCACTCTTCTGAATACCTGATCTGGCTGAAAATTAATGATTCAATTTATTCAATTTATGGAGCCCTATTGTTCAAGATTTTGAAATTCGGGTGTCCTGTCTATTTTAGAACATTTTTTTGAATTTAGCTGATACTCATCAATAAAACAAGAAATGCTGAAAAGTTATTGAAAGTTCTGCAGCACCGTACTCAGAAGAATGTGCTAAATCATTTCAAATCCAAGCATGCGGTGGTGGTTTGGGGCAAAAACTGATCACGAACATTCCAAAAAGTGGTTTTTCGAGGGTTTGCTGATAACAGAAAGTAAGGTGCCATTTTCCGAGTCTTCTCGATTGGAATCCGTTTCATATCCGCAGAAATTCACACATTCACACATAATCGCAATTTTCAAACCTAAAAGCGAACCCCTAAAACTCGCAGTGACATGAGATTCACGCATTAAACTACAACAAAAATAAATAAATGAGGAGCGTCCAGTCAAAATTCCTATCAGTTCCGGAAATTTCCTATCATCATCCATGGATGATAGTGGTAGGTGGCCAGGGGCGTCTGGGAAAACCGAAACAAGTAGTCAAAGACCAATATTTCCTATATTAAGCGTCGGTTGAAAATTCAAGGTCTGAACGAAAGCAAACAGTTCAGGACCATCGGTTCAGTCAAAAGCAAACATATCCAACGAGCGAATCACAATTCGGGATTTTGTCACGTGACAGGGTTTTATTAGGTGGGGAAGAGAGGGGTTTCAGTATTTCGTTCCGATTTTTACACTTAATGTCCATAAATAATTTATAAATAAAACAAAAACAATTTACAATAAATAAATAATTTATTGTTTAAATCTTGAATGAATCGTAATTTCATCAGATGTACCTATCAATTATGATTTCTATATTAATTTTTCTTTTTTGATCTTCGGACTTATTTGTCGCGTTCCAAAATTTCAACTTTTCATTTTTCACTAAGGAGATGGGACAGTTATCGCTCCTTCTAATGGTGTCCTCAAAATTGATTTTATAGGCTAATTTTAAGAAGTTATGGTCATTTACTGACTTGAGATCAGATATTGAAAGTTGATAAAACCTTAGAGACATTTTGCGTTTGAAATGATGTCTTGAATCGACTTTGAAGTTTGATGAACTTTTTACGGGACACCCTGTATGAGACTAGAAGAAAAACAGTGCTTCGCACATGATATCAGGTTCTCTAACAAGAATGTAACTCATGCTTCACTCGGAACACCCGTAGCGACCCGTCAAGGCTTGAATTGAGTAGGAAACGAAGCCTCCAAAAGAAAAAGTCTATCAGGCATTTTCGTTGGGAATGGGCTATAAATTGGACCCTTTAAGTTTTATGGACATATTGGAAAACGTATTAGACAATCGGGAAACCAGTGCTTCGCACGAAATATCAGATTCTAAATGTTCAATGCGACGCATGCTTCACTCGGAACAACCGTAGCTACCCGCTAAGGCTTCTCCACTTGTCACGGTTTTCCTGACACGACAGTAGATACTGAACTTGAACCCCCACCTTGCCTCCGAACGAGCAGTTTTTTTGTTTTTGTTTTGATCGGAGTAACCAAGTGATGCAGTGAATGTGGATACTGGAGTGAACTCCTAAAAGAGTTTATAGCCGATACACGGGTTGAAGCATTCTGATATTCGTGAAACTAACAAGAACTGCACAGGTGCCTTCACAAACCGAGACGTGGTCTGTTTTAATACGCACAAGAAGTCGTTTTAATAAGCAGAGACACAAGTGTTAACACATTCTGATCTATTTGTCCAACTGTTCTATACTTTACTAGAACGATTGATGTAGGATATTTTTTTGGTTTTTTTGCTGGTCCCGACCAGCAAACTTGACAGAACACATCGAAAGCGAGGACCTATATCGATAGGAGACATGGGGTTTTTCAATATGGCGATTGTCTCATCAGGAAGGGGTCACCTATTCTCGACCTGTACCAAGAGTCTTACTTTTGGGAGTGAACCTGCTTTCCTTGCTTGGAAAGCTGAAATCGAAAAACAGACCGCATCTCGGTTTGTGAAACATGAAGCAGTTCTTGTTAGTTTCATGAATATCAGAATGCTTCAACCCGTGTATCGGCTATAAACCCTTTTAAGAGTTCACTCCAGTATCCACATTCACTGCATCTCTAGGTTACTGCGATCAAAACAAAAATTAAAAAAACTGCTCGTTCAGAGGCAAGTTGTGTATCTAGTGTATCAAGTTGTTGAACAACCATAGTAACAAATGCTAGGGAGACATAAATCGGTTGTTGTAGGGAGTGCCGTTTATGAACTAGAATGATGTTTTGAGGATGCTGACCTACACTGGAACTCGCTGACCATTTTGCGACCCCCAAAATCGGGTGGGCAGTTTTTCCATCTATTGGGGACATAGAAACTTATGCATAGAGTTTTATACATTAGGATTACGCACCCGATGCTTCGTACAAATGATCGAATTTATGTCTCCAGTTGTCACGATTTACCACCGGTGACAAACTACATAATAACAAAAGTTTGGGTATAGTTTCAGATTGAGTCAAAACTAACTCTAATGGAGAATATTTTGAAGGGTATTCATTTAAGGTATTTAAAGCTATTGCAGTAGTTTCCATTTGAACGAAAATGTCCCAAAAAGCGTCGATCGCCGAGGGAAGACGAGCTAATCACGATGCACTCGCTGTGAATGACAAGCGGTGGGGCGGATAGTGGGGAAGGCCGCGGTAGCTGGTGCCCCTCATGGAAGGGAGCCCATCGAGAAGGGATACGAGACTCCAGTGTCTGTCAGGGAAGGCCCGAAGACAGGACAAGTGGAGAGTGTTGTCCGGTTTCCTTACCGCCCCGGGTTTCCGTTTTAGACCGCAATCATTAGCCGATATCGGGGATCATGTACGAGGCCAAGTGTCTAGTGATGGACTATCAGCCGCACGCGGGGCCGCTCGTGCAGCCCGCGGCGCCGGCCCAACCGCAACCTCAGCATCACCATCAGTTCCATCAGTTGCACCCGCTAGCGCCTGACACTTCGGCCCGGTGGAGCCAATATCAGCAGCTATGGAGGCAGCACATGTTCATAAACGGTGAGCTCTTAATCCCAATTTTACTTAATTCAGCAGTATGACAGGAGGATCAAACTCCACTTATCTTGGATGCACTATTAAATTAATAATTTGGGGAAAACAGGTGTTTATAGACTATCACACCAGCCATGGTAACACCAACATCAGCAGCTATTAAGGCAACCCACGACCAGCTTGTGATTGCCATTTTTCATGATCCCCATCAGCTCTCTCATGAACATGTCAGACGAATGAAAACTTGTCAAGTACCTACATAATATGAAATTGAATATTTTAGAGAAACCCATTAGATTAGGTGGTTTACAGTAGTCATGATATCGCCAACATCATGGGCTTTTAATTTAGAGCTTGTCATTACGAAAACCTTGACATTCCCCTTTAATTATTCCTATCAGCTCACATGATATTTGTCGAAAGATAAAATTCAACTCACTCCCGTAAAAAGTATGAAATCAAAAATTTGAGGAAAAATTAATTACCTGCTGTGGTGTGCAGTACCCATGGTGGTGCCAGAAACACTAGAAAAAACCCCGAAAATCTAATGAGAAATTCCAGTAGCCCTGGTATTACCAATATCAGCAGCTGTTTAGGTATCACTTGTTCATTGTGTTCAGCTATTAATTCCTCTTGGTTGAGGCTATCAGGTCACTCTCATTTATGAGATCAAGAGAAAATTTCAAATTACATAGTTGATAGTAGATAAAAACTCAAAACATTTAAGAGGGGACCAAAAGTGGTATATTAATTATATGGCCAATAACAGCAGCAAAAACCTAAAATTGTAGACAGTTTTGATTTTCATGGTAATTATTTTTGAACTTTGTAAATCTTAGTTGTAAATATTATTTATAAAAAAATCAAAACCTGCTGACCTAACTAAATACTCATGTACGATGCCTATCAGTTCCCTCATTTCGGGTGAAATGAAGGAAATAATTCAACTTACCTATACAAAATTGAAAATTAACGGTGTACAACAGTCGTGGGGTCAACAAAAGCAGCAGCTACTGTGGGCAGTATTTCAACGAACCTTGTAAATTTTTAGTATGGAATCTAAAGTTCAGGGAAAATTTTGTACATTTTTATGGTATATAGTGGTTACGGTATCGCCAATTTCAGTAGCGACAACTGTAAATTAGGAAAATTCTAGTAGTCATGATATTACAAATATCAGCTAATATTAGGGGCGCTACATTCTCGTTACTTTAAAAAAATTAAAAAAACCCCATAACTTCTAAACAAACTGACCGGAATAATTTAAAGTGAAATTCACATGTACAACCTTAATTATCCATTTAATGATTAATAATGATTAATATCACCCCTGTACGATTCCTCATGTTTTGAACGTAATAAGTGTCAAATACAGTTATGTTATGTTATTGAGGCTTAACAATATATCATCGTAGGCTTATACCATCGCTGTCATTTTTATGGACAACCATAAGTACTGTTAATATATATGACACTCTTTAATAAATCAAAAATATTTTATGCAGGGCAAGCAAAATAATGACTTTTACCGGAAACATTTTGATAACATGCGTTAGATTGTCCCATTTTGGGTAGGGATCTTAATTTTTTTCCGAAAGCACTTAGCCTATTGTACTAAGTGAAGATTTAGCTTTGTGTTGGTGAAACAATTTTTTATTTATTTATTATTATTATTATTATTTTTTTTTTTTTTTTTAATGTAATTGATCGATTCGTTTTTGAGTTGAATGGGAGCAAACAACCAAATCAAATAGGTATGTAATGTTTATAGTATTACGATAAGTGATGAACTGTTGGATACTGCTCAATTGATAATCAGTATTTCTGATGATGTAAATCATCAGGTGCTGAATAATTTGTATTTATGCTGTTCGGTTCCATAAACCTTCATCGAACCAATACGCGATGCTGTGTGAACCCATCTTAGCAACAAATAATGATACTAACCTCTCCTCAAAAACCTACTAAAACCCAATAAATAATAAAAAATAAATGATAGGGAATATTTTCGATTGCCATTGTATTTTGAATAAAGTTAATTCCAAAGTAAATATTAGATGGAATCCGGTACTAACAACATAATTGCATTTGCAGTTATTTGCTCATAATTTAAAATCATGACCAATCATCTGGCTCCCTGCGTGAGAGTGTAGTCAATATAACTTTCCCTCATACCTCTGCTGTGTTAAGAAAGTGAAACTTACTACGATCCTAAAAGTTTAATTGACGTTCAGATTTACTGAACGAAATCAATTCCAATGCGAAATAGTATCGATGAAGGCAGATATCATCTCCTAAGAAAGCTGCCCATACTCATAAACAGTCCGCAGTTCCAACTTTATATCTCATAACAGGTTCTTCTCGAGTTTGTGTGGAATTATAATCAAAATGATTTAGTTCTCCTCCGAGAAGGTTACATCTAAACCAATGAAACTGCAAATTTGAAGTGATTTTAGGACAATAAGAAAAAGATGTATTGGGAATGAGTGTTATCAATTTGATATTATTGAATCCCGCTGGCAAATATTATTGATGATTCTGCTTCTATGATTCCTATCAGGTGACTCTCTCATTTTGTGAACGACCCAATACTTTTTCCGAGAAATTTCGATCATTCAACGTCGCTGTAAAAAAAATATTATCACTCCATTCAAGGCACAAGTTACGAAAATAATTCCAGTCTAGTAGTATGATTGTACTCACACTCAAGAGCGAAATTCGCTTTAAACTTGTGAGAAAAGCAATTGTTAACTACCACTTTTATGTCGAAAAATAGTCGCTCAAAACAAATGTCAGCTATTCAATGATTTTGAATTGTTAGCATTTTTGGTAATCTTATCGATTTTTCTTCGCGCCTATGAATAATTAGCGCATACAACGTCCATAGGACGGAACCTGAACCGATGTGGAGCACAGGGTTGGAATCTTCGAGTGTTACCGTCTGACGGATTTAGATAACTTTTCATTAACCCTTCGGAAGTAAGAAAAGAAGCATAAAGGTTCCAAATTGATATGTCTCCATTCAGGGTGGAAGTAGAAGATGGAAAACAAACAAAGCCTCCGGATCCTTAGGCCCTGGGATGCTCAAACTTCAACTGCTGGCGATCTACGTCAATATTTTTATACTACTTACGATCAACTCTGAGAGGCTGCAAGTATGTGTGATGCAGGGTTGTCGTACATACACAATACACCCTACCTACCGAGGTAGGGTGTACCGTAGCATATGTAGATATTAGCTTTCCGCACAATTGACATTATTTTAGTCAAGGTTTTGGGTTAGATTTACTTAAGTTCTTCTCTACAATATCAATGAAAAACCTCCTAATTATTCAAAATTGCGAGTTTATTCGTTGTTACAAAAGAGTTACATGTGGCGTTAAACTTAACTAAGGAGTGACTTAGGATGTTGAAGCGTGGCACTGCATGTCCTCAGCATACTTTTCATAAGATGGTGCGTAACCACTGAGTGCTAATCGCAAGCATGATGACATATGATCGTCAGTTAGTCGATTACGATATTCTGATTTAATTATCTTCATTTCAGAAAATGCTTTTCTTTGACAAGTACCTCGCGTTCCTTTGATAAAGCCGCCTTTTGCCGCAAGCAGTGTTATTACGTTATACATTTTTGTAGTTTAGTTACCTACTTATTAACAAATGTTTTCTTCTCGAGATCGACCGTTTTGAGTACCCCTGCTTTGGCCTATAACCCTCAGCTAAAATTCAAGAAACATGGATCGTGGTCTAGCAGCTCTCGTTACAACCTTTTATCGAGTATTTGGGGTCCGCACCATCGCTTGATCTATTGAGGTTAGTTGTTAACCTCTCGTCAAGTTCTGCGACAACTGTAACCCGTTATTTTTCAACAAGTTCGTGACACTTAGTGCCGATACCTTCGAGTCGTTCTGCAAAACAGTGTGAACCGTTCTTCGTTGCATGTTTATCCTTTGATCTATTAGAAATTTAGTACTTTCTTTTCACCGTGACAGTTGTTAACATTCCATTTCCATACCAGTCACAGGTTCCTTGGATTCCATTTCGTAAAAATGATGGCAACCTACTATTTGAAAAACACCGCTGTTTTCAGTTTTTTCAACTCAGAGATATAGCTCAGATTCTTCCATATTTACAGTGATGTTACCAGTATATAGTTTATGCATAAATTGAGGGCTTTCCAACGAATGGAAACGAACGATTTCAATCCAATGAACACTGCTGAAGTTTCATTTCTTTACCTACGGATTGGTTGTATGTGAATGTCTTCAGAAAATGTGTGACAGTTCTTCGTGACATAAAACGTATCACAAGCTTGATAACCCACACATGGGTCAACTGAGAGTATCGAGTACCCTAACATTCGATAAAGGTCCCGGGATATACATCGTGACTTTAACATGTTCCATGCTAGAACAGAGAAACGACCGTATCAGTCGCCCACTAACGTTTCACTACACTTAATATACTAAAAACTATCGTCCCATACAAGATTGAATTGTTGTTTCTGACGTAACTTTAGAAATACTATGTTTGTCTTAAATATTCCAATAAATAGACAGAAAAGGCCAACAGTAAAATACATATCTGTAATTGGTTTGACGTCACACAACGCCATTCAGTTCTGGGTTATCTGATATCTCGCTCCTGCCCTACCCTGTGACGTCAAAAACATTAATTCGCGTTAAACTAAACGACAAACTTCTTATTCAAAAACAAAATTTTTTCCCTTCTTCAAACCGTATTGGTAGCTTTTGGCTCTCTAAAGTAGTCATCTTCAGGGAAATTTTAAAAGCATTCCTCAATAAAAACAAAACAGTGAATTACAAGCCTGACGTCGGTGACACAGTTTGTATCTGCCAAGAACTACTCAATAGTTTCTGACAACCACAACACACACATAACAGCAAGCTGTACATCAGATAACCACTCTTGTAATGTTGACAGTTGTCAATGCAAATCTATCCCATTAAACTAGGTAAATCTTTTTACATTATTTCCATCTATAAGACCTAAATTTAAACTGTAACAACCTGACTTTATTGCTAACTTAGCAATGTACCTCCTGTTATATTTGTCTATATATGTTATAAACTCGTACTACCGGATTTTGAGGATCAGTCGGATAATATAGGTGATTATCTGACTATACACTCGATTTCTTTATACATTTTCTTCAGGGCTGGCTAGAAAAAAATCTTGGAAAAACCTAAGGTGTGTGACCAGTTCTAGTCAACCACTTCAACAAGTTTAGTGATCTACTAGGTACCATAAACTTTTAACTAATACCCAAAACAAATAAGAGACTCCATATAAAAAATAGGCTAAAGTCCTAAATTCTTTGTTGATTTATAAACAAATCGAATAAGTATTGAGGGACAGATAATCATGGATATTATTCCACTGACCTTCAAGATCCAGTGCCGCAAGTTTGAAAATTCAACAATGAAGAGCATCATAACAAATTATATATATAGATCGCCACCCAGGGTTGTAGTCACCTGCACAAAGAGGCTTAGAACCATGCCGAAGAGCAAGGTGTAAGCTATGCAATTTGGTGATTGAGGGCCCTGACGTCTCCTCTGCTGAAACCAATAACACATGAAAGTGTCGAGGTGGAGTAGAGTCCAAGTAAAAATTGTGCGTTTACCAACTAGTTAACCAAAATGTGCGCAGGGGTATTCTACATTGGTGAAGCAACCACCCTCAACTAGCGCATCGAAAACCATAGGGCCTCGATGAACCAACACCGTCCACTCCCAGTCAAAATTGTCGATGTCGCATAATGCAACATTTGACCAGTGTTTTGAAGTGAAAGTTTTAAGGAAGTTACCCAATACGGCTAATGATTGATTGCTCCAACAATCGTAAAGAGCTCACAGATGGCTCCTTGGGGCTAATCGACCACCTGTCCTCAATTTAAATGATTGATTGACAATTACATCAAATCATAGTTCTCACCAGCGTTTATGGACCCAATGAGTCTGAAGCCAACAGGAGCGCATAAAAAACATTTATTTCTTCTTCTATATCTGTGACCAAGATTTCTTCGAAATATCAGAATTTTTCTTCCGCTCTCTATTGTGAGATTTCTGTTCTAAAATTATCATTCACACACATATAGTTCAGTGGAACCGTTTAGTAAAGTGTAAATGGATAAGGCTCATTGTATTTCCAGGTGGTTTTTGCCTGAAGATTCTGAAAGCCTGAATGATGCTTCTCAAAAGAGGGCAAAATCCTCTTATTTACCAGAAGTTGATACTCCCAAAATTGGGCCAAATTATCCAAAAACTACTAAAGTTTAGTAGGAACAGAAGAAATTTGTGTAACAAGATTTCTGTCCAAAACTGAAATTTTCACTCCCGTTTTATAAGTTGATAAGTAACTTTGTTTTCATGTCTTTGCAAATCACTTGTCAGCCAGGAACAGTTTGAAATTAGATCGTTCTGTCAATAACGTTTAAAATCATATTGACGACAGGTTAGTAAAATAGTGTGAAAACTGACACTGAAATATCTCCGAAATGCCCAACATTTTGCAAATATTGACTCTCCTTGAATCTTTCTATATTTTCAACCGATTATCATAACCGTTAAATAAATACTCGACCTTCGACGTTAATTGCATCAAGTATGAATAAATTAGTCGACGAGCTAATTGATGTGAACATCCATCACACTTTGGTCTCTATTCTATTGTATCGTGATGTAATTTAAATATCGTATAGTGCATCCTCTTCAGCTTGCAACGGTGAAACGATGAAAAGTCTTAACATCGACCTTCAATAACGAAAGCATCGCAGTTCTTGCAAGTTTTGAAGTTGTCGGTTGATTCCGGAGGAACTCGTAAAACTCAGATATAAATTTTTCACTTTCTTAACGACCAGGAGGACCTTAATAGCCGTAAAATAAGTTTCACAAAGATATGAAGTCTCAGTTTTTCAAACAATCTCGGTGTTTTTCCAGACACTGACGATCCCCTAAGAACGTCATTGGTCACAGATCAGTGTTGGCCTCTATGCTTAAGCTGAAGCGTCAATTTTTTTCGAAACCGCTCTACTTTCAAGACTGATACGTAATCATATTTTTGAAAACATTTTTTTGACAATGTCGACGTTTTATTGGGAAATTATGCATTATTATAGTTACAAACACTTAATTGCTATTTTGTCGGACTGCCCCATTGGATATTAAATTTTGTTTGTACTCTCTAATTTGCTCAGAACTTTTGCCTCAAAAACATTGGTCAGAAGAAGTTGTGCTCCTTCACTGGGACTGTCCGGTACTAGTGAGCTGGCGGTGTATGATTGTTATGTCGCTGGTTTAGAGTAGATTCATAAATTCAAGTTCTGGAAAAAATATGATTTGTATTACGTGGAAATACCTGATTAAGCTACTTTTTTTGTAGATCGTTTGCTAGTTCGGCAGTCATTTGCTGTATCTGGTAATTTAGTTTGGTCAAACGTTGGGTTGTTTGATATTCCTTCTTTACTGGGAGTGACCAGTTTTGGTGAGCCGACTCTCTATGATTGTTAATTTCCAGGTTGAGTGAAGTTGCATTCGAGTGCTGAAAAATGGGCTTGATATTGGCTGAAAACACTTGATTGACCACTCTTTTTTATGAGCAGCAGTCGATCCTTGAATGTATCCGACGATGATTTGATGTATCCGGTAATTTACTCGGCGCTTTAACCGTGAAACGTTGGTCGAACGCTTTGCTGTGTGATATTGCACGATCCTTCTCCGGGAGAGACCGGTTTTGATGAGTAGGGTGACAGAAGTTGCACACAAGATATGATTTTTATTTTATGGAAACACGTAATTATCCACTTCTCTTGTGACCGCTACTGCATTCGATAGTCTGCTGTGTCCGATGATATTTCACGCAGCAGTTTGAACTTGAAAGATTGGTCGAACGTTATGCTAGTAAATATGGAACACTACATCACTAGGAGTGCCTGGTTTCGATAAATAGGCGCTGGTTTGGAGTTGTTGCATTCAGGTTCTGAAAAAAATACATTTCACTTGGTTTAAGCTCATAATTAGCTACTTTTTTCTGACCGCAGCTGCAATCGATAATTTGCTATATCCGGTGATTCACTCTTCTCGTTGACGTCGTAAATTGGTCAAACGTTGCTCTACATGATTATATCACATTATGGCACTCTCCGTCACTAGGAGAGACTGGTTTTGGTGAACATCATTCGTCGGTTGAGAGTGATCGTATTCAAGTTCTGAAAACATTACTGGATGTAGCAAATTATCGATTGCTGCATTAGTATTTGGTGATAGTAAAGTTGATTGAAACGGTGTTCAGCGTGATGACATTTTAAAAAAAAAACGTCTGCCAATTGGGTGTGGCACATAGCTTCCTCGTATCCATAACATGACTGTATTGATCATTGACAATTTTTATTGACTAAAGAACTTCGTTCAATTAGGCGAAGTATATATTGAATTAGGGTAAATTTATCGTTATGCAGGAGCATAACTTGAGAAAATAAAGGTAGGCATGTTCAACTATTGAACAAACTATAAAATATACCAAATGCGAACAATCCCTGAAAATGTCATCAAAATCAGTCATGAACTCCCGGAGTTATGCGTGTAACAAGGATTTCACGTTTGCGGATGCGCGGAGGCTACTATTGATCCAGGGGTCATGAAACTTATAGGGGATCGTCTACACATCAAACCGAACAATCCTGAAAATTTCATCGAAATCGGTCAAGAACTAACACCTCAGACAGACACACAGACAGACACGGAACCAAAATTGTTCAGAAAGGTCTAAAACGAAAAATGCGAGTGGAAGTTTTGATTTTGGAGACAAAAAAATTTTCACATTCCGAAAGTGAAAACAATGCTTCCGCTACCTTGGTAGACTCGGAAGCAATATTGCATGCTATGTAAAGGACCTCAAGAAATGTACACGTTTTGTCTATTGCCGGCTGGGTTTGAATTTTTTCGATTATGCATACGTGCAAACGTAAAATCCATATAGCATCATTCCCTCAGGTTCTAATGGTCCGATTTTGCTCCAATTTGGAGGGTAGTCGAGATTGAACGGTTTAACACAATCAAACCTATTTCAATAGGATCACATTCTTACAGTACACGCTATGGAAACCATTTGATGTCTTTGGGAATATCATTGTTCTCCGGTGATCGTTCATACGGGCCCGCACATTTAGGAAAAACGTTATTTTTAATATTTTTTGAGGGAATTTTTACCTATAACAAGAGTAGTTCCTATGTTTTTGATGAGTAGGACAGGGTACCCCGTTTTCAAGTTTATTTCAAAGCGTGTTTTGTGAAGTTGCGCCAAAAAGTTCGTGTTTTCGAAGTTTTTGGTCGCCTAAAACTTCGGGGCGCCTAAAACTTCCCGGGCGCCGCGGCGACCGCCTATGTGTCCCTCCGCCGGCCGGCTCGTAGCGGAGAGCGGCAGGCCTCGACCAGTCCTCTCCTGTCCTCGTTCGGGCGTAGCGGCCTCGACCAGTTCTCTCCGGTCGTTCGGGCGTGGCGGTCTCCGGCAGTCTTCTCCGTTCCGTGTTCGCGCAAAAACCGTTCCACCTTCATCTTCCATCTATTCGGAACATGAATCTTCATGGATTGATACAATGGAATGCAGGAAAATGCAAATACATTGGTAAGTACCAAGTATTTTACTACAAAATCTCTAATAAAAAATCATATAGGCCGAGATTAGGTAGGTGCCGCATGTTTAGGACGTCCCATGCAATGATTGATCAATAGAAGGATAATAGATTATAATCGGACTAGAAGAGGTTGTAGGACCAACTAAGCCCAAGAGCAGAGTTGAGATGTAATCATTACTTTGAGTAATGAATAATTTTCCGATTACTTTCATTGTAATGGCGTATATTTGGTTAGTAACAATTTCAGTAAAAAGGAGATTGAAAATCCGAAGTTTTGGGGTTGAAATTACTCCAGAAGTAATCGCGATTACCATTCTAATTACTGTAATGGTAATCGTTAAAACGATTACTTTTTCCGATTACAAGTAATGGTAATCGTCATCCCGATTACTTTTAATTAATTCCGAGTTTAATTAATTCCTTACAAAAACAAAAAACAAGTCAATTTAAAAGGGAAAACACTTTTTACAGAAAATAACGATTTTCCAGACCGGGTCCATTCCATGGGGGATGTATTCTTACAGGTTTGATGCGTTTAGGACGCAAGGTTCAAAGAAAAATTACAATCTAGGTTACATACTCTTTAACATTTTATAACAATAACAATCCGCCCGGAGAGTCTCTCATCTGTATTATACGATATTTAATAGATAACATTGTGTCATATATCATTGTGGCATCAAATTCGCATTCTACCAATGCAGTAATCGTTAAAAAAAGTACTTGTAATCGGAAAAAGGAATAGTTTTTCTCGATTACCATTACAGTAATTGGAATGGTAATCGCGATTACCTGTCTTCAAAAGTAATTGGAATTTGTAATGGGTAATCGAATTACTTTCCTAACAACTCTGCCCAAGAGGAATAAATAACACGATACAAAACCGTTTCAGACTTTTCTCAGACCAAATTCGTGGGAAAAACCAAAGGTTTTTCTTTAGTCTGATAGTACTCCTATTTTCTCTCGAACCATCTCTGTTCTTAAAGTTGTATTATACATGCTATAAATTCGCTAGTGTGATTGTAGCTTACACTACCTATGAGTTTAACGATTGTCCTTAGTCGAACACACACAAGTAACACTTCGAAACAGCCAACATATCGAAAATATTTCAGTGATCATACGTATATATTCCAACTATACTATAACTAAGACTACTAATAACTAAGACTGCTAATATACTGTATACTACTTCACTAATATTTAAGAATATTATGTATTATGCACGTATAAATTCACTAGTGTGATTGTTGCTTACTCTCTAGCAACAGATTAGTTGACTGAATAGATCCCATGAACTAGACGTCAATTTCCGGGACAGCGCTACTACCCCGACCTCCTCGGGGAACGCTGGAGGTTCGCATCTTATCTGTATCTTGGTAGCTACCACCATCACCTTATCTTTTCCCTGCTGTTTTCCTACTCTGTTTCCGTGCTTCTGTGTACTGTTTCGTAAATCAGATCAATCAATCAACTGTTTCCTTTGATGGTGTGATTATTATTAATTATTATAGGGTTAGTTATTTATCATTAGTTATTATACGGTTAGTGGCAAGGGTTCCCACAGGAGGGGGGGGGGGGCAGACTGCGTCATTGAAATTCTTGGCGGGGGGGGGGGGGGGGGGGGGGTTAAAGTTAATTGAAACAGTGTTTAACGTGACGACATTCAAAAATATATTACATCACTAGATAGAACGTACATGATAATCAACCTAGTAATTAATTTAAATATGGTTTGTTTTTCTATCTGAGAATGTATTAATGACAGCGACAGTGCTCGAGTATTATCTGTGATTCTGGCGCCGGCGCGCCGCGTTAGGTCTGTCGAGTTTTGGAAGTATTCGGTTATCTTCGAGAGGTGCGCTGGTGGTCAGACGACACACACAAGCTGCACCGCGATTAGGTATTCGTTGCTAATGTTATCACTGAGTTCTGATAAAGATGATCCAATGCTGTCCTAAATTTTGTATTACTTTTGTGGGAAAAAAATGCCCATAAAGCAACAACTTTTTAAGTATGTAAAGCTTTCTTTAGTTTTGGATAAAATAAGGGGTGCTTACAAGTATTTTTTACATTTTTGTTTTGTGGGGGGGGGGGGGTTCCAAGTTGCACCCCTGACTTACTACAGTTGTTGGGGAGACAATAATTTTTGTAGAAGAAACCAGGAACGCGCTATGTAGTTAAATTACTTTTGCTCCTCAACTCTAGGAGAAATAGTTTTTCTTTGTTCTTCTATTTGTGAAAATCTTTCTTGATACTAATTTATATACACCAACGTGAAAAACCAGGACACATTTCTGAGTACTTCAAAGTGGATAGATCCATGAAATTTCCATGAAGAAGATATTTTAAAAGTTGTAGAGGCATTGAAAAAGCTTTAGTTTTCAAGAAAATGTACTGAAAAATTGAGTGGCTTCGCAAATTTGCACAAATGGCTTTACTGTTTTACTGGACCTTGGAAATTCAGGATTTCGTTATTTTTCTTAAATGCACCTGAGTGAAATTTATTCAGTTCCTCGATATCGACATTTTCGTATCTCAGCTGGCCACTGCAATGGCGACCGCTAAGAGGTTTTATCTGTCGACCTCCTCCCTCGTGCGTTCCGGCCAACCACAGAGCGAGGGCAGCGGGGGCGGCGGATCGATCCTGGGGGGCGGCCATGTCACGTCATGCGCCTTAACGAGGACGTTAGACCTGAACCCCGCCAGCTTCGTCTGTAAAGGTCAAACGCTGGAAATAGATTCTCCATGTATTAAGGTCTCCGATCGGTATAGTTTCGGAGCTACAGCAGATTAGAATACCTCATAAGAGACAAAATGTTTATTCTCAAAAAGTGATAGCCAACAGTAAGCTGATCAAGAATTGATGCAAGTCTGAAATCCTCAGTTGGGACAACTAGACTCATAGGAGGCAAGCAAATTCCCATTTGCTGGAGATTACCCCAGTAGCGCCATCTGTAAAGGTCCGCTTTGAAATAGATTCTCCGTGAAATAAGTTCTCCGTTCGGCATAGAGTCTTAGCCTTAGCCGATTTGATTCCCTCATAAGAGGCAAAATGTTTGTTATCTTAAAGTAGTAGGCAGCAGTATGCAAACTACAGCGCAAACCGTTGCAAACAAGCGTAAGCCACGCTGAGGAAAATGTTTGCTACGCCATAAAAGAAGCTTGAATTTACGCTGCTCGAGCACAGATAACAAACAGTAGTTTTTGGGCAATCGCCTTAGATCCACAAGTTTCTTCCCAATTCCTTTTGCCGTTTAGTCTTCGCCTTGGAGAAGGGTCTTGTTAGATTCCTCGTGACAGGATGGAACTCAATCATCTACGGAAAATCCAAAATCGATGGACAAACGCCAACCATTAACGAAAGCTTCTCACATGCACGCACGTCACCATTCGCTAACTATGTTTGCGAACGATGAGCACTCGGTTTGAACGGGCTTTTAAAAATGTGAATTTAACTGATCGAGAGAGCAAGGCAAGTGTGAACTATTATAAGAACATCGTAATTGCAAACCCGGTGTTGCGTCTCCTTCAGTCTTCGCTTAGAAATTTCGAGCTTGAGAACAACAAGAGGCGGCCTTGTTGGATCACCGCGATTCAGAAATACCGCAGAAAAACCTCATTCAAGATCAACGGGTCCTCGTCAGCGGCCCTCGAGCAGTCAAGGGATTTTTCGTCGCGAACGGATGACAACGCGAAATCGCTCGGGAAACCTAGACCTTGCTCGGGGTCGCGACAAACCGCAAAAAGGACTTCGACATTTTTTCTGAAGGGTGGGCTTATTGTATTCATAAAGTAAAGAATACATCCGGTTTTTGCAGGATATTGTAGAAGTCAACGCTACTGAAGTACCTAATTATTCGTAGCCTTAAGGGACTTTAATGCAAGATATCATGCTCAACAACTAAACATTCTATCAAAATCAGACTAAAACTTAGAAGCGATCGTTTTGGGTTTTGACGAGGAATTTACGAGGATATACTGAAACAGAATCATTGAAAAACTAAAATTAATTTGCGAGCACTGGAACGCGAAAAGGGAGTAAAACTTGTTGATTTTGGTTGGTTTTGAAGAAACTTTCTTCATTTTATCTCTTTCTAGAACTCAATGTATTTTCTACATGAAAAGCCAAATGTATGTATTCTTGAACTAGTAGAAATGAAAAATTGATTTTTACGAATGAGAACAGCCGCATTTGGTAGAAGACGATCATAAATGAAAGCCATGTTGATATAACTTCAATGACAATGGATTGAAATATATAAATACAATTAAGTATAGTTCCCTATCGATACACTTCGAAAACTTTGGATGAAGCATGCCACCTACAGCTGTACACGAAATGGATGAAATAGAGATTTAATGAAATTCTGACCTTTCCGTGATTTTAATGCAGTGATTTTAAAGCTCCATCTCCAAGGTGAAGCTGCGTTCAATATGGGAATTCGTCGTCTAGTAATTTCGTCGTCGAATTATGGATTGGGCGCGCGTAAAAGATGATCAACCCTAAGGTTTTGCCAAAACGCAGATGTAAAGTGTGACACATACATATTATTTAGTATTATTTTATGCTGAATTACGAGGTAATGTCCGTTTCCTGATTGGAATGCATTTTGATCGAATGATTAACGAAAAATCAACTATTAAAGAAAAGGAAAAATGCCTCACGAAAGGGCCAAAACCATTCAGTCTTCTTGAAAACGTCTTCTGTAAATTCGCCAGATGCAACCTCTTTCCTAAATAATGGTTCGCCTCTACTATTTTTGAACCTCGAGAAATTAAAAGTAGAGAACCCAGAGAAGGTAAACAATAAACTGATCTCTGTATCGACGAACTCCTAGTAGAGGGAGAAGATCGCCTTAGCTCGGAGTAAATGGAAGTGTAACTTGTTTGCACACATTTAGATTCTAATGAAACGAGCTCATTCAATCGTAACTTATGTTAGTAGCATCACGTCGCGTCGTCCCGTGAACCTCTATTTGAGAGAACAGATGGCGAATTTACTGAAGAGGTTTTCAAGTAGACAGGATGGTCTTGCCCCTTTATAAGGCTGTTTTCCTTTTGTAAAAGCGGATTTTTCTTTGGTAACATGACCAGAATGCAGTCAAAATAGAAAATGGACAATAACAACCCATTTAGCGTTGAAGAAAGTACTAAAAAATATGTGTCGCACTTGGGTACATCTGCAGTTTGGCGAAGCCTTGGGGTTGAGCATCTTCGAGCTCTCACGCAATGCAGGTTGTTGGATATAAGAAAATTGGTTGACGGGTTAAATTTCACGGAATCTCACGTAGGATCTAGATCTAAAGTAAAAATTAGGGAACACGTGTTTTTTGATATCCCTCACACTTAGGAAATTGAAAAAACATCAATTCATTGAGAACCACACTGTTTGCGAAATGACATCGCTGAACACTCGCTCATGTCCTATTGAAAGCATCTTTCACTTACAGCTGATAGTCCGTTGTACTTTTCAAGAATGGTGCCGCGCATGGCCAATCGATAATTCGATGTCGACATTTCTGAGAAAAGAATTCGCATATTAAATACATCGCCTTAAAATAACTCCTATAAAATCACGGGAAGGACATGATTCAATCATTTCATGAAATCTCACGTAGAATCCAGATCTAAAATTGAAAAATTAGGGTAATCATTCGGAAAATTGAAGATGGTGTGCACTCGGACAACTTGCCCTAGTAAAAAAAAAAAATTTTAAATAAGGTTTTTGAATGCAGGATAAAGGAATGGAAAACCCGTTTTTGCTTTGTTTCAATATTCCTTACAATGAGGAAATTGAAAAAAAATACCAATTTATTAAATCACCCTGTAAACCTATTATTGTAGTACATGTGCGTTTTGGGCGAGACGTTGGGGTTGATAATTTTCGAGAGCTTGAGAGAGCAGGGTCGATCAAAAAATCGGTTGAGGGATCAAATTTTCATGAAATCTCACGTAGCATCCGGATCTAAAACGAAAAATTTGAAAAACTCATGTTGGTGTGCAGGATCTAAAATAGGTACTTAACATGCGTTTTTTCTCGAAATATATAATTTAATAAGAACCACTCTGTTTGTGAAATGAAATTTTCGCTGAACTCTCGCTTATCTTTTATCGAAAGCATCTGTCGCTTAACAGCTGAAGGGTCGTTGCTACGTTTCGAGAACGGTGCATCGCATGCTTTATTCGACGTCAAAATTACTGGACGATGAATTCTCTTATTAAATGCAGCTTCCCCTTAGAGAAGAAGCTTTGAAATCATTGCTTCGAAATCCCGGGAAGGACGTTAAACTGTGAGATTGCCCGCAGGATACATTGAAATGACAACCGTCACATTTTCGACGTCGTGAACAAAAATTTAGAGGGTCTGCCCTCGCCACCTCATTTACATGAAACTTCGCCCGATAAAAAAAGAAACGAAACGTCCCCTCGGGTAGAAAGGAACAGCTAATTTCAGCTAATGGAAGCTGCCACCGGCACCCGAATTCTCACCTCGTTATCGGCGTGCAAAAAGAAGAAATCTCAACGGGCGAAAGTTTTCGGAGATTTATCGCTCGGAGAAGGAAGGTTCGAGAGACGGGCTCTTCATACGGTCTTTCTGCCTTATTGGGCCTAAATGAGCAAAAAGGGATTTACTGACTGAGTAAAAGCCACTCTGCGAGCGATCGGCTATCGACTATCGGTCCTCATGACGGGTTTAGAAATTCGTTAGTAAATAACGATGTTGATTTTAACGCTGTGACGGTATTCGTTTGAATAATAAAATCACCGTTCGTTTCACGAAGAACTGCCAATTAGTAATTTTCGGTCGTTCTTTCTCCATTTGTGAATGTTTCACGTTTTTACTGGGATGGACTTGTGCGATATCACAACCTACGTGTTCAAGACGCGACATGTACAGTTATGTATTTGTATATGTACATAATGGATATACATAGTGAAATAACATTACGAATACATTCCTGTAAATCGAAGCTTACACAATACATTTGTGAACCTAAATAATTCAGTTAGATTTCCAGCAGCTTATGATTAAAGTTAGATAAGTAAATCGATTCAGCTATTTAGTTGGTGAATACATTTTCGATGCTCCAAAACAGTGATGAATAAAAGAACATACTAAAAAAAACGTATGCCAAATTGTGTGTGCGCACATTTCGTATACGTAACGCGAAAGAAAAGATGATTGAACTTTTTCAAATAAATTTGAAAGATGTTGGATATAAGTTAGTTACAAGCACCCTGTAGGGTTTCCAAACGATTTTTGTGAGGTTGGATAGTTTTTTATGAATGGCAAGTTGAGGAATGTTAGCAACATCGTGAGCAAAACATCCAACGTCGGATATCAAACACCCATGCGCAACGCTACGTCCTTTTTGATTTTCAAGTTGTCAAGTGTGTGTCTTTTCAAGTAACGAACGCTGCGAAGTCCGTGCCTCATGGATTTATTATTCATTTGAACATAATATGTGTCTGTATTATAGACATTCATGAAAAGAGCGCCTTTTTTTCTCAAGAGGAGTGTTTTGCTAAATTTCGAATCATTCGGACGATTTTTAGGGCATTTTGGTTTCTACTCCTAATTTCACGGTAGTTATGGGAAATTTAGAACAGTTTGCGCAGGAAAGATTGGACCTCTGATTTTTCTGAAATTCATAAATATTTTTTAAAATACTATTCTTGAACACTCATAAAATTTTCAAGTCATTCGAACGATGTTTGGAGAAGTTATAGGTGTTTCAAATATATCACATTTGTGCATGCGCAGGCGAAAATTACCGCACGATTTCAGTGATATTCGAACTATACCTTCATTCTAATTTCAGGTTTTACTCCCAATTTTACGGTACTTTTGAGAAATTTACCTGATTACCAATTTTGACATTACCGATGCGTGACACGACGGACGGACGTTGAATTGTTTGAATCTAAACATCTTGAAAGTTTCAAAGTGAACCAAAAAATAATAATGCTAATAATAAATCGGTTAAAATTGAGTTAGAATCGAGTTTTTGGCTCAATAATTGTTACAATCGCTTTCAGCCCGCCGATTGTAAAATCGATCCAAAATCGATTTTGGTGGTTCGATTTGACTACCCTAACACCTGTATACAGCTAGTACTAAAAGTTGAAGCCCTTAACACCACCTTCGAAACATCATCCCAAATATTTCAACAAGCAATAGAGAACTTTGGTAAGCAGATCCAACCACGAATATCATAACTCAACTGCAAAACTTTACATATTTCACTTTCACTTATACAAAACATTCAAATTACAAGAAAATACCTAATCGTATGATGATGATAAGACTGAATTAAGAAAATGAATGGAGTATTATCATTTGAACAACTGTATCAAGTTAAATTTGTGTTGAACTTCTGACATAAATCATATTTATTACATGATGTTTTAGACCCGGGAGGGGGAGGGACGAAACGGTGGAAGTAATAGGTAATAACAAAAAATAAAGAGGATAACCCATTCCTCCCCTCGCCAAAAACTTTATGGATAACCATTCAAGCTACAACTTATTAGGAATTCAATTTCGGTCGTATCAACTGCTCATACAATCCAAAAAAAGATACAGAACGTGATTGGACAAAGTTTGACAAGTGATGATGAACTGTTATTTCATTATTTCACTGTTCAAAGTTGTGATTTCTTCTCTTCAGTCTTTTCAGTAAGCGCAAATTTTCTCGATATTTCCATTGAAGTTACCAAATTTGAATCGTGGTGAACTCCATCATTCTGAATGTACCAGGTGTATATGAAGTCAGGTGTTTGTGACGTTTTCGATGATATTTCGTAAAAATTATTCACATTACGTTCAGTACGATAAATAAATCTTAATAAACAATCATTCATTTCGCTTTATCATAATGATATTATTGCTCGTAACACGTTGACCGAGTGGAGTTCGTTCGAAGAGGCTCCAGCTCGGGCTGGGTGGTATAGGCCGTATTTGCGATGCTAATCGCATTCATTATCCAACTTCCGACGTTCGACCCTTCGAATTGATAATGATAGAGTCAGGAGCGCCGGGGCTGCGACAGTATTTCAACGACCCCGTAAGACGTCCACGTAAGCCGTGCGAGGGTTAAGAAATCGTTTCACTCTCCGCTATGACGTTCGGAGCGAGAATAAACGTGAGTTTCGCAGTTCAAGCTCCAAAATATTCAAGAAATCTACTCCTCCTAATTTTGTAGGTTAAATTTCAGGGGATCAAGTAGAAAAACGCGATCGTGTCTGATATATCAATAGTTTTCACGGACTATCGCTACAATCAACAGATGAGAGATTGGCGTTACTAAAACAATGACAAATGATTATTTCTGAGAATGTTCACAGTCAAATTGTCAATTTTGAGTCAAGTTTGAACCGGGAAATTTATTGAGCAATATCAAGGAGCAAAACGAAAAATTATATGAAAACTTGAGCTATACTTTATTATAGTTTTGGGAAAGATAAGGAAGTACCACAAAAAACTGGCAGTAGATGCTGAACCAAAAAGTTATGCTGATCGTCAAACAAACAGGATACTCGCAAGGTTGTTTTAGTCTTTAAATTTCAGTTTTTGAAGGGATACAAACAACAGGCTCGTTCATCAACTCATAAAGCAAATGGAAATTTGGATTATGATGGGAGCATTTTTGTTTGGCTTTTTGCATTGATAGGTCTATTTTGCATGAAGGTTACATACTTTGCACATATGGTTTTGCAATATTCAAAATAACACGAATACTGCATTTGTTCAATCACTTTAGAGACCAAAATCATCATCTTTCTGGATGCCCCTGAGTATATCCAGAAGGATTTATCAGTAGAGACAGGTCTGAATTTTCCACTCCTCGAGTAGATGAAGGGAACCTCTTTTGACTCAATCAATAGCTTATGAATAGCTATCAGCCACTCCAGTTTCATGAAAGCTTGTGTTAGCTGTGTTACTAACCTATTGTTTGTACAATACAAAGTGCCGGTAATGGTTGCATCGATTACCTTTACCTGGTGCGTAGAGCGTCAACTTGGTATTTCTTCATTTTTACATCATTGATTTTACATGATTGTTGATTGAATTCATCAGAATTTCATCTTCTCTCTTGTCTACTCATCGTCTTTCAGACTACTGACACAACAGAAGTTTATGCGCCTAAAGGTGTCACTACCACGAGGTCAGGCCGTTATCCACGTTCCACGGGTGGGGTTCCAGCCAAATCGGCCTTTCTTTTCATCCGTCAAAACCGTTTAAACGATTCAGGGCAACTTTTTAGTCGTCGGTTTACCACTGAAGAGCAGATTCGAAGCAAATGCGTTGCAGTCTGTGGCATATAATACAAAGCTTCCCTAGTTATCGTGGAGGCAAAAACTTCAAGCACCCTTTCTATCAATTCGTGTCTGTCTCATTCCGAAGGTGGGGTCCTCTGTGATCACATCAAGACTTTTGAATCAAGCTGTAGGAACAATATATTCATTGAGCAATATGATCATTTTTTCCAAAAAAATACGTTGTTGTTTCGTTCACGGAAATGGACTCATCTGACAAGTTTAAATTGAAGTTCTCTGGTGTCCGATTCGATGCGATGCGTTCGCGAAGCCCCTGAGCCCATTTGCCCGGTGCTTCTGTCCGCCAGTATCGATTTCGAGCTTGGAGGATAAATTTACTTCTAGCTGACTGAGTACAACCTTCTCATACCTCAGTTCATGGGCACAAAAATCGCTTGAATACTTCAAAATATCCATTAAACATTCGTGGTGTATATTACACGAGTATCATCACAATCGGTTCACATTTAAATATAATTTAAAATCTCATTTTATAAATATACTTTTGATTTACAGTTATATTTGCTTTGGACGTATCAATCTGAAGGGTCATAAGTGGCTTTGTACGAGGTGTCAAATGCGACAATCACACGGGCACGATTCTTAACTACAACTTGTGAACTAAACTAAGACTAGATGACTAATCTTGCGTTACAGAGAGGCTAATATTAGTAAAGCTAGGTGGGAGTAGATGTGTCTACGAAAGGCTGTAAGGTTCATTAAGAGCCTGGCAATCTCCTAAAACGTGGTGGATGGATGGATCACCCCCACATCTCCCACACGCAACACAAGCTACTGCACTAGGCAGCTGTCCGTGAGTGAGACGGGTATGGACAGAAGCAACCCGACTGACCACAATTCCATCCCCCTTGAAAGTCGATCATGAAAGGCCCAAAAGTTCAGATGTCCTGAAGGAAACCATGTTGATTAATGACCTCATTCTGCCATTGCTCACACCAGATTGTATGTAGGAAATCAAATCCTCAATGAGCGCAATCGAAATCTAAATGACTCTCCTTGCAAGAACATCAACAGACTCACTGACCATGGCCATGGTCGGTTGGACTACTGTTCGTAACCGATGGCAGTACCAAAAGTTATGGCTTGGTGCTGTGATATAAAAATTCTTTGTACCAGAAAATCATTGGAATATGAGAACATGATAGTTTCATGGTAATTAGGGCAGAATTCATAGTTGCGACTCAAGTAAAGATTTTTTCTTAGAAGAGAAAGTAAAGAAATGTGACTACAGAAATGCTTAAGATAGCTCTGGGCCTTCCTTTATTTTCACGCAGTTGGTTGAGCATTTAGTTATTGAGTGACTATGAATAGCGCAAATAATATCCTGGCCGCGGAGCTTCACTTAAGCATTTCTTTTCGACTAGGTGAGGACTAAGAATTCCGCTCTTACAGAGTCACTTCAGATCACATGGTTCCCAACTCCCAACATCTGGCAGTGTTGAACAGCCAGCGTCAGAGCCCACAGCTCGAATCGTTCGTTTGTTTCAGTGGATGTGTAATGTGAAAGTGGTCTCCGATATTGATACTGATGATGTTGCAAAATCGCTTGATCGTGGAAGAATAGTAATGTAGTAGCTAATGGTTTCATTTAAGTGGGTGATGGTTGGCTACATTTATTCGGTAGGCAGTGATAGTCTATCAATAATGGCCCAGCGCTAGCTTTAACGGCTCATAAAATGTGGATATTTTATGGTAAAAGTTCGATTGTAAAATATCCCATCGGAGCGGGCGCCTTCGGATAGGGGAAGGAGAAGGTCTCGCCGCAGCGCCCGCCCCGCACGGGAGAGAAAGTCTTGGTACGCGGAAGTGGCCGCAGGCTTGAAGAGTCATCTTGCCCAGGTCCTTTCCAACCCCTACTTCGCTCTACCCTCCTCTACCCGTCACTTACCAGCTCTTTCCTCTCAAGTACTGTTCCCGCCCAGTTTGGCTATATCAATCAGCCTGTCACTGATCTTTTGCTTGATTGCATTCTCGCTTTCAAGATCAATTTCCCGTATGGAAATTCAGTTGCTGACAAAAGTTATACCATTGGTGGCCACAGTAACAACTACCTTGAGTAAATGAAGCATCTCCTTCACTTTTTCCGTAGAATTCACTACTGTGCAGCTCTTCTGATACCTGCACCCACATCCTTTGAAAAAACTCTGAGAGGGGAATTCGGAGCCTCAAGCGTGGAAGCATGTTTTGTTGTTGTACATTCCTGGAAGTTCTGAGTTTAACATGAAAGACTCTAGCTAAGGGTAGTAGGTTATATATTAATTGGCTTAAAATAGATCTCTTTCGGGATTGTGCATTACAGAGTTCCAACCTCCAAGGCACCCAAAAATTACATGGAACGCTGTTTTGTGAATCTCCTCATGAAGCCTGCACAGGGTTGGATTTTGTATCACTCATATTCGATGAAGATGAAATCATTCCCTACCGTTTTCCCACATTCAGACTATCATAGTACTTTTCAACAACAGCTCTGTTTTACCGTGTGCTTTCCAACCGCAATCCATCCCCCACACTCTCACAACCCTGCTCGATCTTAAAGATACCACCAGCCTCTTGCTTTTTCCTTCCTCTTTTCTCCAGGTCTCCCTGCTGCATTCTCAGGTGATCTTCTTGTGCTCGGACATTTCTATCCCAAAAGTGCACCTACACCCTGTTCTTCATCATTCTCATATCTAGTCAATCACAGTTATTTTCGCTCTAGACCTATTCCATCTTGTATTTCCCCCATATATTACTATTGGCTTATTCCCCTATGATATTCCCACAACCCTGTACGATCTCAGTAAAGTAGTTTTCTAGTAGTAGTAGTAGTTTTTCTGCTTCGTCAGATCTCATTCACCCTGATCTTGCCAATCGCAGATCATCCTACCCATCAAAGTGTATTTTCCAAAGATTATTCCACCACCCTTATCTTTCTCTATCCCAAATTCAGCCCATAATACTATCGGTCGGTCTTCTAGTTTTCCAGAACAATTCCACCGTGTGTTTTAGATTTCACTGACTTTTTTGAAACAACTAAACCTGTTAAAAACTGGTATATGGGATTGAATATTTATGTAATCCTGATTTTCACAACTCTTATAAGGTAAAAATCAATGGTTTTCCAATCTGTGCAGATTTTAAATAGAAAATTATATTATTATTAAACTGTGAATCATTTGATTAATGATCATACGAACTTTTTGTTTATTTTGCTTCATTTTTGTTTCAGGTATGTACCCCGTCCGATGAATGCCACTGTAAGTGGTAAGTAACATAAATTCTTGACTTGTTTTTTCTACTTATAGATGGTTCCGGGATATGAACTCATACTCATACTCGATTTATTTAATTAACATTAAAACCCACTTGCTTCTCAATTACGCCTCATCAAGGCAAGTTTCATTATGCCTTAGGCAGATGATATAGAACCTGCTTCAATATCGATATTAACTAATCAACAACTCAATCTAACATACTGGATTGACTTCTATTGAATTTAACATTAGCTGAGTAATGCTAAGATCTCCCGAACAACGGTGAGTATATTTGGGTTTGTACATAATTTTCTGGTGCCAACCGTTTCCAGAATATGATCTACAAATTATTGGTTATAATGGATTGATTATGAAGAAAAATCAATAATTACTAGATAAATTAACAATAAGTAATAATTAATTACGTCCCAACTAGCATCAGGTATAATTCTATTCAGGAATCAGTCAAACCTCATAGCTAGTTAAAGTGACTTTGTACAGCTAGACGTGTAGGTTCAGGACTCAGAAGTGAATCCAAAATTTGGGAATGATTTGTAGTGTTTCGCTGAGATGTGAGACCAACAGTGATTGTATTTTTTTGCGAATAGCTCATCTTAGCTGCATATATTATCGGAATGAAAGAGTGAGAGATCATATATTGTTTATTTTTAATTACATTAACTAACAAGCAATGCAATTAACAAGTAATTTAATGCAGTAACTAACAAGTCACTTTCATACTGGAGAGTTGAGTGTGTAGTATCAACCATTAAATTATTGGCGTGCTTTCTGTTCTGTTGTTGAGAAGGATGTAACCGTCTGCTTCAATTCATTAGCATCTCTAAGTCAGCCTAATACTATTCAGTACTGTTAACAAGAATGCCATTTTCAGCTTCAGAGCTGTGGACCGGTAGTGGTTGACAGTGTTTTAATAGGAAGGCAGGCATCTATAGGTACAATACATGGTCTCATCGTGGGAAGGCAGGCGGTCTCTTCGTGGGAAGGCATATTCCGCGGTTTTTTAGTTCGCAAACGGCCCCGACCTTGGGGTCCCGTCAGAGCTCGTGTCGCGGAATCGGAACAAGCGAATAACAAGACTCGAGCTCGGGAGCGGGGGAATCGGAATTTTTTTTCTGAGAAAAGAAAAATCTTAATACATTTGGAATGTTGTTTTGAGGATGGCATATTGCTGGTGCAGCTGAAAGTCCGGGTTACGAGTAATATAATCTCTCCTATGTAACTGAGCGGGGGATATAAACTTTACATGTTTACTTTCCCAACGCCCTAGCTTTCCGTAACTGGTGTAGGATTTTACGACTCTCTCCAATACTGGGTATTAATGGCCGCACTAATGCACACCAAATATGGTGCAGGGGCGCGAAGAACTTGGGATGCTCAGCAGCTTTCCAGCCAGGCATCTCATGTGGGTGAAGACGGCAATATCCGAGGCGAGTGCCCATGACGATTTGGAATGTAGTAGAGGGAAATCTGGAGTGGATCAATATAACCCTACAGACTATGCTGTGCATGGCGTAATCTGAACAAATTGGGTTTCCATCAATTTCAACCAATTTAAAGGATCAAATAAGGACTACAGTTTGGCATCTGGAAACTTGAAATCACTCCTCTCACAATCCTTCAAATTATCAGCGCAATAATCCCAGATTTTTCTCAATGGAAGGCGGCGATCCAACTTTTCTAATGTAGCAGCTAACGACATATGAACTAACGTTAGGGTGCAAAGTATTTTCAAGAAATGGCACTATCCAGCCGTGTATCTCATTTAGAGCATACCTATTGGAACCTAAGTTGTTCCACCACGTTCTGTTGACATTGAGTTTACTACGACACTTATGTATACAATCAATGCGCAGTTACACGCTTGCAAATGAATGGGGATGGTTGGCCCAGTTAGGAACGTTTAACGTCTTTTAAAGTCAATAGACATGGTACATATTATTGGGTACGTCTAGAGGTGGCAGAGGGAGATTCATTCTTATTCCTGCACGATCCCTAATCATTTTCTTCCACTGTCTTAGCAAATCCGAAGACACTTGACTCTATTAATCACTATGAAAGATGGGAAGTTATGAGAATCCAGATTAGTCCATTTAGTTTGCTCTCGATAAAAGCAAGAGGAATACAAAAACTCTTCGCAGGTACCCTCCCTCTTCGTCTACTACCATTGCCAGATGGCTGTTGTATGATATCGTCGCTCTCTTTACTAGCGAGAGTCCAAACGACTTTTTCAATTGAAAACTGGCTTCCAACAAAAAGAATCAGAACCGAGTAGGTTTAGGCAGCTGATTCACCAATATGCTTTCTTTGAAATGATAGTGAGAAATCCAAATGTCAAATAGGTAACTAATCAAATGACTCTATCGGCGTCTGATGAACAATTTCGCTCAAAAGGATGCTGGCTTTTAAAGTAATTCACACAATAACCAACACGTTAGGTGTAGGTACATAGGTAATGTTGAGCAAATGATTGAAGTTGATACAAATAGGTTTCACGGCAAAATTCGCTCATGAGGCCATGCCGCTACCGGGACTTGTTTTCTCTCATTCCCATAAAACCATCAATGAAGCCGGCATTCGCATGGGCAAAAACAGACGAAAAAATCCGACCATTTTCCGCCCGTAAAAGAAAAATCACGTAGGCGGTCATCCTGGCCGGTTCTCTTTCCTATTGTTCGCCTGTGACGCTCGCAAGGACGTGCGACTCTGGTAATGAGCGGTTGTGGCCCCTCCCCTCACCACTACCCCTCTCTCCGCCCGTCCCAGTGGCAGTTTTTCTCTTGTTTATATTTACAAGGATGACAATGACGGAGCACTTTCCGATTTTTTACTAAAAATGAATAATATTTATTTGTACTGTTTCTATTCAAGTTGGTCGTTCGAAAAGAAACTTGAACAAAAAGCCACAACATTTATTGGACGCGTATGAGTGGGATTGGGGGAATTGTTTTTCTCGGCTGACTTCAAATTTCTGTCGGTCATGAAGAGCACGATCTGGTTATGGACTAAGAAATCTTGTCGTATCCATGTTTTCATATCAACGCTTAGAAATGTTTCTGGCATCAGGTTGAGCGTGAACACGCAAGATTGTTTTTGCAGATATTTCAAGAACCAAAGTAGACGAAAATGCTGATGAAATAATTAGGAAATCAGAAATACGCATGAATGAAGCAAAATCCTTGCGAATCTGCCTGTAAAGTATGCGGAAAGGTTTCCTTTCAACTTTTTCGATTTTTCGTTTGCTTCGGCATTCTTCTCCACGGTATTGGTGTATAAAAATCTTCCACAAGGATGCTAAGATGCCGTACTGGATGATCGGTAAACCTGTAGTGTTAACGTCCCGACAATCCTTTCGGTCCTCAAGCACGAACTAACACGAATGCGATCCAAATCAAAGAATGTGCAACGCAACCGTTTACATCCCGATACGATGTCGGCTTCTCTTTTGGATCGAAAGCTACAATGTAAAGCGATTTCATATCGTACTGGACAAAACTGCTGCCTGGACTTTTCCGGCTGCCATTATAGATTGCTTGGTCATCGAAACCAATATTGCGGATATCCGGCGATCAATGACCAAAATCTTAACAATTTCCGTTTCATTTTCGCAGCATCTTTTACAAACTCAGTGACACCTCTGTCTGCTTGTCTTAATGTCATCGGAATCCTCATCATGCTTGTACCAACTATGAATGTAGTGGGTCGAGTAGTATCCCGAATATACCAGATATGAATAGATTCATATTTACTACCTATATACTTGTACTACCTATATGTATACTTGTATACATGAATATACATGTAGGGTATTACCTGGCTGCCAATTGCAGCTTTCTCACTACCGAAGAATTTGAAGCTTCAACAAGATTGTTGTCTTCCAAAATCGAAAATCCTACTTGCTTTTTCCATTACAGTGCTTGGAGACCAATTTTAGTCCAATCAAGACTTTTTCCGATTCTAAGTAGTTTTCAGGGATTGTGCGACATAGTTCTTAAACAGTGCCCTCCGAATTTTGATGCTGTCAGATCAACTGCACCGGGTGAGCATGCACAGAAACAATTTCTTGTAACGTACATGTCTCACGATCTATGGTCTGACATTGTTCAAATACGAGAAGTAGTTAGGGCATATGTTCAAGGACGGGGCCCTGTAAGTTCTACTGCGATTCGTTATGGAATACAAATTGTGACTTCTCAAAACTAAAATCGGTTGGAAATTACAAAAAGCCAATACGAAAACCGATTTCGATCAAATTGCCATGTATCGCGAAATATAGCTCTTACTCGGCTGGGGTAGTATAGTACCTACCACGATAGGCTGAAAGATGAGTGGTTCTCTCTGAATTGATGCTCAAAAAGCGATACCCCACTCTACGCATGCGCTAACAAAAAATCGATAAGCCTTTTTTTCTCACCAATGTTGGAGAATCTTGCTCCGATTTGGAGTGCAGTTGGGGAAGGACAGTTTAATCTCCTCATATAAACTTCAAAACTGTCGTAGCATTATGGTCCATCCTACAGAAGTGCGCTGCAGACCTACAATGCACTCAATTAAAGGAGTTGATGCCTATGCGAAATTTTCCGTGACATTTTTATCCCGTGAATCGTTATTGTCTAGGTACTATTTCAATGGTCCATACATTCAAACTACCCAAACGGAGAAGCTATGTGCCACACCCAACTAGGCAGACGTTTTTAAATTTGTGTTGTATAAAACCCGACTAACAGCTAGGCCTCCTACATGTATCTCACCCGAATATCGCCGGTTGATATTGATCCATCTCGAAGGAGGGATTTTTATCAGAAACGAGATAGCCCGGGATCGTCAGATTTGGTTTTGGTCAACTACCAAAGTTCAAGATCGTGTTTCGAGTGGTGGGAGATAAAAACCGCCAGAACCCCGAGGCGAACGGCCCAGCTCTGCTCCCATGTCCTCTTCTCATCAGCCCGCCGATATCGCCTTTCTTTTTGTTGGGAGTTTGGAGAAAATAAAAACTCGGTCCCTCGAGGGGAATTAAATTAAAAACGCACAACATTCTGGTGTACTAAAACTCGTTTGAAACATTCGCCCTCCGAAAAAAATGCAATTTATTTTGTCGGAATCTTGGGGAGAGAACCAGAATGTGAAAGGACCCACAAAAAAAAACCTCCAAGTTTCACTATGGATAAATTATGTGATGCGAGGCTTCACACAACATTCAATGAGAATGCATCAATCTGTAAACTATGTAGCATTTATTTCCTGACAAAACTATGAAAGACTCCTCATTTAACGATATTTTGGTGGTCTCATCCAGGTTCGGAATAGTTTTGCTCAATATTTTACAGAGAAGAGTTTACTGAGCAGCTTCTGAAATATAGAAGTTTAGAATGTAGTTTAACTGCTCATTGCTGGCGACGACAACCCCACTCATTTGATAATGTAATATACTTCTTCAAGAGTCATTTCAGAAAACTTTCCAATTTGTACATGATCATAAATTGTACACCTCTGCATAACTGTAAACTATAAAACCAGAAGGTGTAGTCGCTATGAAACTATAGCCTGAGGATGTTTACCGTTCACATCGATTGCTAGACTGAAATTATAAATGAATCACAGCTTTTAAAAAGTCCAAATAAATAACATAGAATACCAAGTGAAGTTGAAACTGTAAAACTGTTGGCGATTAAACTAAGCTCTGAAGACTATTTACGGTTAACAACAATGATTAAGGAGTCTATAATAAGAACACAGAATAACATCAAGTGTAAATGCTGTAAACTATAAAACCTTTCATGAAATGCTATGAAACTATGCTCCAAAGAAGATTAAATCTCCCGCCGAAAATCTGTAAGTTTACAGTTTACAGCTGTATCCAGACTGAAATTACAGTGTAGAAGACAAAATTAAAAGACATGTATACCAAGAATGGTCAATACTGTCACCTGCAAAAACTGAATTCATGTGATTATTAGTAGTCAACATCGAATTACACAAGGAATCAAAATAATGAATGAGTTTTATTTATTGGAACATTTAGGTAAAACGTTTTTATTTACTAACCAATCCTCAGTCATGAAAAACAATCTCCCACGACGCCTTTTTCCTGTAACATCCACTATGCGCAGAAATGTGTGCAGCACATCTGAGGAACAGCCCTCAGGCTTGGCCTACCTGGGTACTGTTACCCAACTGGATTAAAAACAGTGAAATCTTAGCGTTTCGCCTGCAAAATTCGTAGCATATTGCATGCTGCAGCAAAATGGTTGAGCAGCAATTCGCAATAGCTATTTAGAAAACCTTGCCAGCCCTAATTCTCATCACAATGGGAAACTAGAGCCACGAACCCTTCCTCGACATCGATTGGACAACTCCACTTACATATTTGTCGGATTAGAGAGTCTTCCACTACATTTCACCTGATCTATCTATCATCCTACGCCTATTATGGTTATTGCCGGATTGATGTATTAGATTCTTGCTACATTGGTGTGAATATTCAATTATATCATTTACATATTGCAATAATTGTAGTTGTCAGATATTGTTGCACAACCACATCACCTTTCTGGTATTCCAGTGGTTCTTCTAAGTGCACAACTTCATTTGGTAACCAGCTATTTTCAAGCCCTGCATCGAGGTAGTTGTCCAAGTTTTCTCAAACAGACACTTGAAGGGTTCATCTGCATATGCACTAATACTGCAAAGTTAAGTCCATTCATCGTGGAAAATGACCACTTAATGCCACATATCGGCTAAAGAGCTCTAGTATAAAGACCGATGGCGCGAGGGGACGTAAGGAAAGACGGGTGGGAAGGAGTGGCGACGGCAGTTCACCTTGCTCGGAGCTAGCGAACCGGGCAAGGACAAACACGACGGCTTCCTAGAGAATCCGTCAGACCGTCAGCTGACTATCGGCCCATCTTCCTCCCAATGCGCAACTTTCGTGAGCCGGAATTTCTCACTTCGATTCAGTTACAGTAATGAACTTTTCTAATCATCCAAGAAAAACGATACAGATTATTATACAATGGTTTATTATTTCTGTATTAGAGATAGCCCATCTGCAATGATTACCAGTATGTACATTTTTAATATACGGTGTTTATGCTAACTTATTTAATATAGCTACATGGCCAAAGAAGGTAACTACCGACAAATAAATGAAATGCCTCTATAAGAATCATGTTGTAAAGATGCTTCCGGTGCCTGAACCGTAGTAGTTACATTCCGAAAGGAAAGAATGCGTTATAAACCGACTATGCATTCGGTATCCACTGTACTCAATCGGCTGACCCCAGCCCTCGGTCACTCTTGTCAAAGAAATCCTCTCCTTTCGTCAATTGAACTTCTCACTCGATTGAGAGCCAACGGATGAACTTGAAGCAACGAGCGTTCTCATTCAATATACCAACAGAGTAGGATATCCAGCCGGGAGTGAATTTTGGTAATAATTAGTGACAAAAAATTTAGTATGATGCATACTTTTTGGTCCACTCAAAACCCAATTCTTATTTCACTTCTCATTTTTTACGTGTTTTCAACCTTTCGTCTCAAAAATGTCCACAACTCCCTTACTATTCGAAATAATCTCAAATCTGAGTGACGAACAACTTTTATTAGATTTGAAGGGTAACACTTCAATCTAAAATGAAGAAAATTGTCCAATCACGAAAATTTCTAGTTTTTTCAATTGCCTGTAAAACGTAATACTCCAACTTGAAATTTTTGTGCTGTTACGTTAGAAGTATCGCCTCTTGTTGAACCCCTCCAAGTGTTCTGTGATGACGTTCTACCGCTCTTCCCGTCCTCTCCTCTATGAATATGTGCTCTGAGGTGACCGGCTTTCAAGGGTCGATGAGATTGTTGACCTTAGGGTGGTGCTTTATCAGCAGCTTTCCTTTTCACGCCACATTATTGGTGCAGCTGGTAGAGCAATGAGGGTCCTGGGCTTCGTTAAACGGAATACTCAGTAGTTCAATCATATCCAGGCCATCACCGCTCTGTGTAAAGTACTGGTCCCGCCACTATTGGACTATGCCTCTCCCATATGGTCGCCATCATACGCAGTCCACAAGCATACTCTGGAACGGGTCCAGCATAAATTTCTTCCTTTAAGCTTGGGATCCCTCTGGATGAAGTTGATTATACTGCCCTGATGGGCGTGTGTCACCTTCTGCCCTTGGAGAGCCGACGACGTGTGGCAGACCTGGTATTTTTGCAGAAGCTGTTGAATGGAGCAATAGTCTCGGCAGCACTACTCGGGGAGATAGGCCACCTTGTGCCTCTTCTCGCAGCTCTCGTCCGTTCTACGTGAGTTTTGCCCCCAAATTACCTTCAGGATCGCCCGTTGTGCCGCATTCCTCGTTTAGCAAACCGCCTCGTTCATCTACACCCTGAGTTGGACTTCTTCAACAGTTCTATTAGATTTTTGAAGTCGTTAATTATGTCTTCTCCAACATCTTGATTTTTGCAGTTATAATCCAACATCTAGTTTCAAATCCTCACCATAGTTATATTTCTTTTATATTACCAGTGACTCTAAACTTTTTTCATAATACAATTTTTCTGTAATTGAGTTCGCCCGTTCGTATGAATAAATAAATAAATTAATTAAAAGTTGACTAAATAACTCAGCTTTCTAGCAGTATCTTCAAATTTGAATTTACTCGTAAAAATAATGGAAAAAATATCGTTTTCTATCAAAAACTTGTTGTTTTTTTTTTTCAATTAAATGCAAAATTAAAGGTTTTGACTAAAACATGACCAGGCACCTTACGATTGGAAGTTTTTTCTCGTTAGAAGAGAAGTTCAGCGTAATTTTCCAAGTAAGGATGGTGATACTCATCCAAGCCATTCAGACGTTTTAAATTGGATGTATTGATCCATAGCAAATTTGTTGATTCAGACGTTTCAAATGGGTATCAAAATATCGTTCTCGAAAATGCATGGTAGATTTTCTAAAATAGGTATATTTTTTAATTTATTTCGTGTAGATAATATTTACTTGTCTGATTGTTCATTTCCTCATTACTTGTGATGAGAGTAAGAAGTAAGAGTTTTTGCAAAATAAAAATTACATTTACATTTATTTATCAATATTCTTAGCTCACCACTGGGTTGATCGTGTGCAATCAATGTGTTCGCACACTAGATAGTGGATTTCACAACAAACCTTCTTTCAAAAGTTTCGATTATTAATTTAAAATAGACTTAAAAATTGGTCTGCAGTCTCAACCATGTTTGAAATAATGGGCCTTTTCCTCGTACGCCTTGATTACTCAGCACCTAGAAGAGGCCATACTAATTGGAACAATTCCTAATTAGTCGTTATCGTTTTAATTGTTTTCTGAATTTCTCTTTGAAATCCGAAAAATGATTCCGCGAGCCGTTGTGTTTGATTATTGGGCTATCTAATCAATTGATGGTAAAGATGACCGATCGAATTACCTATGTTCGTTAAGTAGGTCGTAGCTCATTTTATATTGAATTTGATCTACCAAATCGAATGTCAGAAGTCGAGTACCATAATGATGGCAGAATTCCACAGCTTTAGTCATTCCTGAATAAGCACGCTTTACAATCAAGCCAGTTTGGATTTATGGAGCAGTAAGGCCCAATCAACAACGTGCAAAGATTCCAGAAAACTGTACTAAGAAATATTGCTTAATTCCAGTGCATTGAAGTTGAAGGATAAGGGTAAAATCATTGCTTTATGCACGAAGTTTTAGCTAATTACATACTTAATCGTGAAATAAACATCAAATTTTGTAATAGGTAGCAGCAATTTTCTGTATTATCTCTAAATACGAAGTTTAACATAATGCGTGTTACCTTTCGTTCCGATCAGACTCCCTAGGTCTGTGAGAAAGGGTTACTGCTAACTTCAACCACTTTGAAACACAATGTGCATTTAATGAGTGGCTGTCTTCATTATTGATTGTCTCCGTGTAATGTAAAATTGATTTATCGTATTTATCCATTAAGTACCCAAGAATAATATGATCCGATTTTGGACGAACATGAAGTTCATCCAATACGAGTCTTGCTGATGAATGTCAGTTTGCAATTCATTGTCTCCAACAACCTCCTCTAAAGATTAGTCAGACATTTGCACCAAGCATAAGGTGCCTAAAGAAATTTTGCCATATAAGATTGCAAAGGTTCATCATTGAAAATGTTAATAGTCTTCTCTAAAATCAAATGCCTTAATTTATCTTTACGATTTCTCTTTTAAATTTAAATTCCATATTTATAACTCTAAACCGTTTTTAGACTTTAAAACCCGATTTCTGCACGAATTTTCCGTTTAAAGACGTATTTCCGTGTCGGTTATCTCTCTGTCGGTCAAAATTTTCACTAAGTATAATGTTCTTAACACGCACAACTTTCAATTTTCCCACCTGGTTTCGATAGCATTCCTGCTTGGTATGGTTTAACCTCAATAAGGAAGATGAACGTCGTAACTTTACATTATTCTTGAAAAAAGTCCAAAATTCCAAATAATTGAACTGCACAGCAAGAATGAAAATGAGGATCAAAAAGATTGCTCATAGCAATCAGCAAAACTCTATATTTATTGGTACTGAAATTCAAGCCCTGAATCTTCTGATTAATGGAAAAATCTTAATTTCAAATTTCATAGAATTTGCACGTTTAAATGGAGAACATGTGTACAAAATATAACAAAGTGTCAGTAATTTTCAGAACAAACAGGTGACTCGAAATAAAACAACGTTACCAAACGTATTCCATTTACTTTCTCAGAATTTCGTTCTTGTTCAGTCAAAATTGGATACTTGGGTGACTGTCCGATGAACCGCCATTCTGATGGGTTGTACTCAATCCCGACGAACCCATTGCATTCCTAGTAGATCTCTAAGTCATTGAGTCTTCTTTGCTTTGGTGAGGAGCCGAATTCAGGCTATTGAGGAGGATCCTCATGAACTGCAGGAAACGTGACTATCACTGCTGACCTCAGAAACCACGTCGATGAAGCTGGCTGGAGGATTGGCAGCTTGGAGGTTGTGCTATTGATGTATTGGTTGATGTTGTCTGCAGAAGGGCTATTGCTAGTGTTTATTATATTTTATCAATTGAATCTGCTAGTAATAACCAGTTAGCTTAACTTTTCTCTACTTAGTGATTTGCACTGTTGCTAATCATAGGGGGTACATCTCTACCTCTCATGGTTGAATCATTCCATTGTTTCTCTAATGATCCTCAACTCTACCCCTGAATAATGAATTCATGAAAAACCCCCTAATGTAACCACATGAATCAAGCATGAAGGGCCCGATCAATAAATTTAAAAGCACGTTCACCGTAAGATATTCGGACCGCGTCTGTAATCGGCGTTTCGATCGAGAGATGCCCTTGAGTGATTCAAAAGACGGATGAAAATATTTTCCACAGGTCGAGGGAGGTACGACTGGCACTTGGATTCGAGCCGGCACATGGCCCTATTTCCGACGCAAGAGAAAGGCACATGATCCTGACATGTGACGCCCGCCTCAACGCCCGCCGTCCCTCCGCCCACTCGGGCTGCTTGCGAATAACCGAATACGAATGGGGATGGAAAAAAAAGTATTATTCGTTGTATCTGTAAACATGAAATAAGTTTGTTGGGATTAGACGCTGTAACGAAGTGCTCCTGAATCTCATGGATACTCGCTGAAAAGGCAGCTGTCATCCTTCGATTTCTCCAGGATTAATAAAGTTCAAATGCTGTTTACTTCGGGATAGCTGACACGGAAGAGTCGTAGTTACGCCACGCAGGAAAAACAAGGCAAATAATTCCGCAATGCTTTATTATTTCAGCATTAAATAGTTTTTCCGTGAAGATGTCAGGCAGTGAATCCTGGAAAACGTCTTTTATTTCGTCTTATTCAGGAGATTTTCGAAACTTACAACACATATCAAGGCGGCGCATGTTCTTTATAAGAGACACCTTCCGATCTTTCAGTTTCTCTAGCTGCTTGCGAATAACCGAATAGGAATGTGGGCAGCAAAAAAGGATTATTCGTTGTGCCTGTATGCATGAAGTATGTTTGTAGGGATTATTTGCGATAACGAAGATCCACTGAATCTCATAGATGTTCGCTAAAGAGGCAACTGGTGTCCCTGAACCAATTTCACTAGAATAAGGTTCGCAAGCCGTTTAATCCAGAATAGGTGACACCAGAGAATCCTGGTTAGCTCATTCTGAAATAAGCGATGCAAATAAGTGACGCCAGCATGGGCGCTTGCCGATCTTTCAGTTTCTTTAGCTGCTTGTGAATAACCGTATTGGAATGGGATGGAAAAAAGTTTTATTCATTGTATCTGTATACATGAAATGAGTTTCTTAAGAATATGAAATGAAGTGCCACAGAATCCCCATAAGCAGTTTACTATTAGTAAATCATGAAGTCTGTTACCTTCGTTTTCCAATCAGACACCCTAGGTATGTAAGAAGTGGTTAGTGCCTACCCCAAAAAACTCTGAAATACAATGCACATGCCAAGCGTGGCAAAGTATCTCCATATTGGTGACAAACCTGCCATATTTATATTTTAACAGATAGCAGCACTTGTTTAGTGAAACTTTAATTGGTACTCATAATTTAAAAAGGAAGCTTATTCGAAATTATTCAATTTTTGTGGATTTCAACTCATTATGTCTAGTGTATACACGACAACTAGTTTTGATCACAATGTTGTAGTTCTGGAAATATGTGTTGGACTTTTTGGTAACGAGTTGTTGATCTCGAAATAGTTCTTGTTGCATTTTGGGACTCGATTCAATTACATTGTTGAAATTTTGCTGTTATTTTCGAGTTTTATTGCAGTTATTGATATTGGTCGAGATATCTACAATATTTCCTTAATTAAACAATATTTTTGAAAATCCGGATTGGACCACCACCGAAGTACCAAATTGCAAAGTGATTGTGAAAATTCAAAAAAATATCGACTCAAAACAACCGTGAGTCCTCCTCGAACAACGTACCGCCCGGTTTCACAATCTAAACCCCCTCGTGATGATGAAGAAAAACTGGAAAAATTCCTGGCACCAGACTCTTGTAGATAAGTGTATCTCGCCTCGTTTCCTAAAGCGAATGATCATTTAGTAAAGTGTGTCGCCCCACGTGACGAACATTGGAAGTTGTGAACGTCTTTAAATAGCAAGTGCCATTTCAAAGAAAGACGATACCTGTCCACGTGCAAAATACTGATTTTGTTTCAAGGCGATTCATCGAATTTTCAATTTTCTAAATGAGGAAGCCATCGCAAAAATCCAAGAAAACGGCAGAAATTTATTAAATGGAATTTTACAAAACCTTTTTCATAGAAATCCGTAGTGAGGCAATCTAAAAAGATTCCTGCATTTGGAGCTATATACGAATTTTACATTGTGCAGTATTATACAGAAAAACATTATCAACAATTAACTACAACAAAAAACAATCAGTCCACAAATTGTAAGTTGAAAATGAATTCAAATTTCATGTCGATCAAAACTGGAAAAAACATCGTTAAAACTCCTTAATTGGTTAGGTTTTGAGTTCAAATTCAAATGAACGATATCATGAAAATGATATATTCACCTCAAAATCTCTGCAGTTGAAATAGTTCAAATATCACAGAAAGTGAAAAAAAGTAATTGAAACGTAACTCCCTTGACATCAATAGGAGTTTTATGTAGCATTTAGATTGTCTTGTCACGGTTTCCTGACGTTATTCCGGTTTTTCAGTAGCAGCGAAACGAACTGTAACAGAATATATTGTTACGAAACATTCATTTAGTTTTAATTCAAATTTCAACCTCTCGCGTTTAATGCATTTTTTGCAACTAGACGTTTCTGGCTGCAATGGAACGATAGCATAAATTTGTAGAAGGCTAGTGATAGGTGAGCATTGTTTTTGTGGTAGGTGAGTAGGTACTTGAAATCGTACTTTTTTTTACCAAATTTGATGTGATGATGATGTTGATTGTTTTAATGTGATCAATAACTGTTGCTTAACGAACACATCCTTTAATTTAGATTGCTTAATTTTTTAGAACGAGAATGGAGTTATTATCTCAATTGAGAGTTATCGTCTGGAATGACACACATATAGAAAACTTTATAGTACATAAAAGCGTTAAAATCTAGGAATAATTTCAAAATGCTTCAAAACGGAATTCGTTGAAACAAAATTTTATTTTTTTAAAAGAAAATTTGTTAAAATATAAGTTTTTTCTTTGTTATGAGCGACATATATTTCGGGTTTGATGAGATATCCAGTCACACTGGTAGGGTGCAGTACAGTAATATATTATCACTACCTATGATATCAAATATGAAAAACTATAATCACTTTATATAACTGGACACTGCAATGTAATGCATGGAAAATGGAAAATTCCTGTATTCCATGCCAAAATACAGTTTTTTTTTTCGAGGTTACCTTCCCTGGGGGTGTCATCGTTAATACGTGATAGTGTCAAAGACAATTTTGTTCATATTCAAAGTGGTAAAAATTTATTGACGTTTTCTTTGTATGATATCGTAATAATAAACACATAATGATGTAGTAGTTTCTATCAGTGTGACTGAAGATGGCATAATACCCATAATATAAATAACTCGTACATTTTGTATTCACCAACATAGGAAAATGATGGAGTTCTAAAGAATCAATCAAAATATAAGCTCCAGTCGTGTATTACGATCTTATGGGTCATCACTGAACAAAATCGGAGGTCTAACTCACACTATCTCTAAGAATTTAAGAAAAATTAAACCTCAATTTTTATCAACTGGTAATTTGGTTTTAAGTTGTTTAATTATTAATTTAAATTATAGGAAGGTTCTTTGGGGCATATCATAGAAAAGATGTTAACCTGTTATTTTTCATAGTTTGCTACAATGGCCCGAATGGCTGGGTATTGAAAACTAATTGTGTGCAGTGTCTGCATAATGAGGAATTAATAAATTCCACTGGATCAAGAGTCGATTAATTCAATAAAATATTTTGCAAGAATATGGAAAAAACTACCGATCTCGTTAATAGAGTTAGGTACTTATTCTCTAAGTGGATTTCTCTCAATAATGTGACTCATGTGATATCGTATTATTGGCACACCTCTGTGGACTTTTTATAAACACGTTATGTTGTAATCTAATATAATCCAATAGGCCATAAAACACTTGAAGACATGATAATTATTTATGAGCGAATAATTTTGAGCTGTATCACTCGTTCAGCTGATCGATCATGGGGCACCGATTTGTTGCAATATTCTTGGTTGGCCTTTTCCTTGGAGTTTAAACTCTCATCTACATTCAATCTGTCGAATTTCTGTTTGTCAGACGGATAAATAACGGGAAAGATAGACGGGCTGACTGACATACAGAAAACACACGAACACATAGAACATACGAATATATAGAATGGTGGGAAGTGGCAGTGGTGACAGGTGAATGGAGAGACCACCATAAAGATGCTTATTCATTTTTCCAATTGGTGAAAATTATATTGGCAAATCCTTTAGGTGTTTTACAGTTGTAATTTAATGGTGTTTTACAATTTAAAAGCTCTAGTTGTTTTTTAGGGCTGTACAGAATCGGAATCACTAGAGGGCGCTTTTGGCTGTAAGTCGCAAGATTCTTAAGTAAGAAAGCATGATGACAGTTGTGGAAAGTCACGTGGGCAGTTGAAATTCACCAAACTCAGTATCAATTCTTGTCTTGTGTTGGTAGTTTCCATGATTCCAACCAGACGAGGATGGTTGGTTGCCTTCTCCATATCCCCTATCGATACTATATGTCTAGTGAGTTTGAGACCACTCTGACATTGCTCTATCATATCAGGTAATGAAGACCTTTTGCCTAGCTCTGAGATATAGTTTTCTTAAGCTGTTTAAAGCAGGAACTACCAGACCAATGTACACCAGGAGAGGTTGTTTTGAGATGCCAGTCACAAATTTCTCTCGCAAGAAAGCTGTAACATTACCATCTCAGGCCATCCCATAAATTAATGTCAGAAAAAGTCTCAGTCACAGACATGGCTCAACTTCCGCGTCATTAACACTGGCAGAATACTCTTAAGAGTTACCTAACAATTCAGAATTCCAATAGAGTCTATCCAAGATTTATTACCATGCACCTTCAAAGTTGAAAAAACTATAAAGTTTGCTTTTATTATTTCCGTGACGGAACGTAGCAACTTAATTTCTCAAGTGCTCGGACGTGATGCAGCTTCTCATGAAAACGAACATGTATGATGACCGTTAGCCTGTTGAGAGAGAACTCATTGAAGTTGAAATTGCATCATAAATGTGCTAAATATGTCCAACAATATAGGAGGGATTCTTGGAGGGTGGGGTAATTAGAATCTCTCAACTTTGGGGTGGCGTATTTCAGTGCTGGACTATCTCAAAACAACGTTCGTTGGTCATTGCGTTAGGGAAATTATTCAGTTCCCAACAATCAGCACGATCATCATGTGTTCTGACAATTCTTGAGAACAGCCAAGAAGAGTGTTTGATCCCAATTCCCCGCAGGGTTGGGTAATTGGTATTGGCGCAATAACGGGTTTTGGCAGGATGTCTCCCCTTGTTTTTTACTCTTTCAAATCCGTACTAAAGAGGTAAAGGAGGTAAAGTTTGTGAGACTGTAGGGGGTTGATGTCTAGATTTATTCAACCGATTTTGAAAGTTCTTTTAACGCCACATTATTTGAGTGTCATCGATATGTATCAACCCGCGAAATTAAAACACCGATTTGCTGTCGCTGAAGTTGTGAATTAAGTTGGAAAAAAGGGTAGAACAAAATTGTTTCAATAAAAAACGTTTGATGTTCAGCCAACGCAGCTGCGCGATGCAATCAGTCGCTGTGGGTGAAGAGGTTTGGCCTATTAGGTCTACGTGGTAGAAAAACATTTACGTTGAAATTTTCGAAGAGGAGCACAACACCGTTTTGGTTTTTAAAAATCTCGGGATCAACATAATCGATTTCAAAAACTTAATCGAGTATGGTAAACACCAATAGAAAGCGACGTTATTTGTGTGTGTCTTAACATCAACTTGAAAAATTAAACGACATTTTTGCAGTAGTATGATTTGCTAAGTAAGTCAGCGAGAAAACGGTCGAACGAAAACTATAAGATATGTTTGGTTGAGTTCTACAGGAAAGTACATCTTGATAACTCCTACAGTTTAAGTCACAAAAAAATTAAGTTTTTTAAATTTAAAAATAGTTTAATCATTTATTTATTTAATTAAGAGGCTGTTAGTTACAAGTTATTTGAAGGGGCGAGAAAAAGTTGTTTTTTGTTTCCAATTCTTCAAGTAGGCCCTGAAAATCATTGAATCCGTTGAGAATTGGTAGATTTGTATTTTAAAATATCCTGTATCTAATCCAAGATTAAGTATGCTAATCCAAATAGATTAAAAGTAGAATTTGATTACAAGTAGGAAGGGGATTATTGAATTCATTGTCGAACTACGGTGTTATTGTTTGTGGGGAGATTGTGCTACGAAAGCGCGTTTAAAAGTCTTTCAGACGGACAGAATTGAAACACAATTCTGGAAATTATTTCAGGTAGGTCCTATAGAGACATTACAAGGTGGTTGCACATAGATTTTGCAGCAATTCCGCATTTATTTGTGCTGAAGTGTAGAAATGTAAAAATGTAGAAGAAATTGTTGTTACTCCACAATTTTAGAGATGTATCGTGGATGCCAATCCAATCTTCAGGTGACTTATTTGAGATCATTTCAGCAATCACAGCCAGCTGGTTGATGAATGAAATTGTTTTACTGAGACTCCATGAAGAACAAAAGCATGTTCAAGATTAAGACTTAGCCTTCCGTGGCCATGTTGTAAATATGTCTGTAAATGTACTCGTTCTCTGAGGATGTCGAGAATCGATTTCTCGTAACATAACGTAAGCTTGATGAGGCGAGATAGTGGGAATCCATCTTAAATAAAAATACGAAGCTCTATAATGTAGTAGTAACCGTTAGTCGTTCCTGGTAAGAACTCCGTTCCTGTTATTTGTCTTTCGTTCAGTTCAGTCTGTCAAATAGAAAGTTTCATCAAACGTGTCATGGAAGTAAATTATCCTATCAATATATCTTCATCCTTGTGTCAAATGCAAGTGAACACTGTAGTGTTATAGACGTGTTCTTTTGGTCACCTTAAAGTCACAACTAGTGTACTGATGATGGTGTACAACCGAAGCCGGTCTACAAGTTTTTATGTATTTTTTGCGGAAACAGACTTTCTTGTCAATTCTTCTTTTTATTTAATCGATTTCTGCAACAGAATTTTTTTGGAAGTGCCTAATAAATGAATAAATAAGAGTTAAATTGAAGCTGGTGTAATAGATGAGGTTGGGCGGTTTGCGTTGCAAAATGGCAGTGAGCGTTTCGAACAACAACATCCGAACAGGAGTCGGCGCGAGAGTTGTCAGTGGAGATACGTCAGTCGCGGCAGAAGGTGGGACGAGGGGCCGCAGCCGCAGGGCCGTTTCAATTAGGACCTGAATGAATTCGGGCGGACCCCGACCTTGTCCGGAGGTTGCGTCGGACGTGGCGCTTAGATGACCGCAGTGGGGCGCACCGTTAGGTCCGGCGATTAGCGTGATATTCGGTCTAATGTCTGTCGCAGAGGCTGGTGTTTGTGATGATGGGAGACGACGGACGTGTATGTCCATCCGCAATATGTTTGTCTGCCGAGATAAATTGCTGCGCATTGCTATGTTCCGTTTGCTCTGATGATTAACTTGACTTATGAAGTATGTTTAATGTGCGAGCAGGGTTGCCAAATTCCTGAAGGCTCAAAACAAGGTGGTAGTTTTGTGGAAAACCATGTGCGTCACCCTATTGAACGCGTTAACGGATAAAGTTACAATTGGATTCAGAAATCAAAAAGTTTCAATAGTTATCTTGTCATCTTCCTCCATTCTTCTCTAGAGATTTCACATACAAAATCTCCTCAGATTAAGTCTATTTTTGGAGTAGTCAGTTCCCCTGTATTCTTTGAGTATGGGGAAATGGAACGAATTCCCCCTTGCCACTATGTTGCACATTCCAACCAATTGGAATAGATGAAATTTGCAGAAGAAATGGGCAGGACACATGTGTATTCATGTAGTATTCAGAGGTTTTCACATGACATAAACTGCCATACGAGTGGCAAGTTGTGTTCAACATGGAAGAGGGTAAGAGACTAACTTAAAGAGCTTTACAAGCAAAAACTTTTGTCTGAGCTACTTACTGACTTTTGCATACTGGTACATAGCTCTTTTCTCAGGACCCAGAACCTTTACCCCAAAATCAGGACTGCCCTGGACAAATCAGGGGGTTTGGCAAACCCTGGGTGCGAGTCCTTATTTGAGTTTATCTGAAACAGAGGTTTGTGCATAACGGTGTTTGTTGGCACGACATTGATAGTGTGAGTCGTTTGCTGTGGCGGTCAGTGTGGCATGCTGTCTTACTTCTACAGCTTGGGTCCATATTTTTGATGGTCAGATACCAACAAATCAGGGTATATGTTACGATTTATTTTATGAGCACATTATATATTTACAGTAGGAATAGACGTTGATACTCGAGCATACTTTACATCAGCAACAATAATTATTGCTGTAACCACAGGTATTAAAATTTTTAGTTGACTAGGAACAATCCATGGGACTAACATAAACTTCATACCCATATTATGGGCAATAGGATTCGTATTCCTATTCACAATAGGAGAATTAACAGGAGTAATCCTAGCAAATTCATCTATTGACATCATTCTACACGATACTTATTATGTAGTAGCACATTTCCACTATGTATTATCTATAGGTGCTGTATTCGCTATAATTGGAAGATTTGTCCAATAATACCCTATTGACGCACAAAAAACTGTGGTTTTTGTTGCTGATGATCTGAGATAGAAGTGGATGTGCATTAATCCATCTTATGCATCACTTGAGTCAAATTTGTGTACGTTAGAACCCATCATTTGCACTATGATTAGCGTGACATACGGTCTTCTGTCTGCGTTAGGGTCCATATTTGACTTGATCAAAGATAGGAGGGTATGTGCGTCTTTACTAGGTCTTTCTGCGGAGATAATCGGTTGATGGGGTGAGTCGTTGGTTCCAGTGCCTACTGTGATACGGTGTAATCTCTCTTATGGTGGTCCATGTTGGCATGTTGGTCTGAGAAGGGCATGTGCATCTATGTTGTCCACCTACAGAGAAAAATCATTGCTATGGTGATAAGGAAGATTGTTTCTGAGGATTTGAGACGGAAGGGTATGTGCAAATACAGGTGGCTCTGGTGATAGCGTCACACGAACTGTCTTACGTCTACAGCACCTTCCCATATTTCTGTTTATCAAACGCACTGGTGTATTTGCACCACTACTATGCCTGTATACAATGATAAATCGGTCTATGCTGTTCTGACGTTCCGCTGCTATAAAGTACGTATCCATCTAACAAGTGGAAATGAACCCGTTAATTTTTGAAAAATTTTTTGAATCTATGAATTACACCAACGGTCGTTTTCCACGTGTTATCTGAAGATAGCGAATGACCGATGAAGAGGCCGTGAAGGGGGTTTTTCAAGTAGGTAGTCATCACATCAACTCGTATCGCTGTTGAAATTTTACCGATTGGTTTTATCTCGAGAGGAACGAGGTGCTAACTAATATTATTTTCAAGTGTCGAATCATCAGATCTTGCTTTTTTTAATTTTACAAGGTCCATTCAAATGTTACTGTTTTATTCTGACGCACACACAGCAGCTCAGCTTTGGAAACTTCATACAAATTATAACATATTAATAGAAAGCACAATTTATTTTTTCAAAGATTAAGTTGGCTGAGATGATGATGTGATCCCTAATCACAATCACAAAATTTCGCTCTTGGTATTCAATAGAAACTTTTCTAATCTTCCTGAAAAAAATGAGAGTTCTCCGCTTTGAAATTTGTTGAGTTACGGTTCAAAATTTAGACAGTAGAATGTAAATTATTGCATAACGATCCCACATTTATTAATGATTTTTGAACATTCAGTAAATTTGTAACAAAATTTTGTTTTTTTCACTTAGATTTTTATTTAAAAGAATATCGATGCTATAACAACTGAGCATTTACTAAGCTATCAAGTGTATTCACACTCATACACTTATTAACTGTTTTTAGAGTTGATAACCCATTGGCTATACCCTAGCCCACCCATTGACTACTCTGAATCACTAGGGCCATGTGACATCACAAGGTCCTAGGGTTTTGTTCTATCAAACCGTCGTATGACGTTACTGTTGTCAGGAGGTGAAGCTCTTCAGGGTTTAAATGCGCGTGAAGTCGCTGTTCGTGTTTGATTACATGCTGCTTTACCACTTGGCTCTCGGTTTCCATGTTAACGTCACAATGGGGAACGTCATTACGAATGAACCAGGGGACATTGTCGAACGTTTGTACTACTTTTCAAAATCATACAGAAAATGGGGAAAGTAATGCGTTTAGAAATGAACCAAAGGCACCAACGAACCGCACTGGCGAGCTGGAGGCCTAGGAATATAACGAAATTTGGAACGCGAAAATTTTCTATTAAGGAGCACAATTTAAAAATGTTCCATCCAGCAGAGTAAAATCGCTACAAAATGTTACATAACGGTTTATTATTGAATAAAATAAATCAAAACCAACACTTCTGCACAAGAGAATAACATGCAAATGTAAAAACCTGTAAGATTAAAACACTTTGAAATCATAAATTTATTCTGTTAGAATACATAGCTACATTGGATATCAATTATTGAACATCGACAGTTATTATGATTCGCTAAACCTATTTATTTGTTTATTTCAGGTGAGTCCTGTTTTTTTCTCAAATAACGTCTCCTTGACTTGGAAGGTAAACTATGATTAATCCAATTTCTAATTTGGTTATTTGCTAAATTCAGTTACAGTATTCAGTTACAGTATAGGTACGAGTTCAATTTTTGAATCGGAGAGAGTTATTTCTGTAGATTCTGCAATGTGCGAATTTTTCGGTAGACAATTATCGGTTGTTACAGTTGATTTAGGACAAGTGTTTTGATATTTAGGGTATTTTTTATTGCTAATTATGTTGTAATGAACTAATTATATTGATTCAAAAGCATGATTGGAGTCAGTAACCAACATGTATGGTTGATGAAATGACGCATCATTCTTAATGAAAACTTAGATGTAGTGTAAGGCATTTCTGTTCCACATTACATGTTTCGTGCTAACTTAAGAAGACCCCTGTATTTAAAATATTTCATTGTCATGCTTTACGTAGTACTTATTCATAAAAGGGAATCGATGTCAGTTACCAACAAAATCAGAATTCCCCTTGGTATTTTACATTTTATGAGATTATTAATCATCCTGAACATTAAACTCCAATTTCTTGCCTAACATAGGATCGACCCCTATAAATTTCATCTCCATCGTATTCAAGTTAAGCATTTATGCTTGCGCGAATTTACCTAATATGACAAGCAAAACATCCACAGTTTTTCATTAGATCTCGACAAATGAAATACTCAGATCTACGATTTTCATGGTTTTCAGTTTATAGGTAGCTTCACTGTTCAGCCCAACATAACATTCTATTAACAAGCATAATTTCTAAGTTTTAACCATATTCCGAATAGATTTTATAATTTCATAAAACTCATACAAACCATCCAAGATACTACGTACTCGTACTTGACATGAGAAAAGTGTCTGGTACTTTTTCTTCAAATTTTCATTTTATCTTTTATTGTAACTTATATTTTTGGTGTTGCAATCTCATTTTCGGTAGCTCCATGAAAATGTCAACTTTTTATGACACTTTTCTTTGACCCTTTGACTATAGGAGAAATGTTACATTTCTGTGCATTATTTGAAACTGATTCAAGTTCAACACAATCAAAACTTCATTCAATTTACTTAAACCCTTAAAATTAGGACCGAAATAAACTGACAGAATTTCTTGGGCTACCAACCAACTTGATAGTTGAATTGACTCGCCAGAAAACAGGAGGTGTCAAAATTAATTTCCATTTCATGCAAATAGGTAACCAACTGTTATAAGTAACAAATCAATAATAATAATAATTACAACAAATTTTACAGTAGGATCACTGATTGAATGGACCTTTATTATTAATAATCAATAAGTATTTTATTAATTGTCGTTTAATAGTCGTCTGATATCGTCTGAACACGGATTCCCGCCTTAATCGCGGCTAATGCGACGATGCCCAAGATCCGTTCATTCCGTCGTTCGAACCGTCGGGGGCATTTCCCTCGCTGATGACCCCATCGCGGACGTCCGGCTCACCGTAAAAACGTCATTTACGTGGCCGCATCCTAAAGACCGAAAAAAAAAAAAATACTGAAGAAAAATCGGCGAATCCGCCGGGATGAGAATCCGCATTGCCGTCTACGTCCGTATAACGATCTTTATCCGCATAACGATCTCCATCCGCGTAGCGATCTTTGACATGGAACGCTATTTGGTTCTCAGTTCTGGGTTCCGTATCACCAGTGAAAGCGAGTAGCTGCCACCTCGAGTGACTCATTTGGGTACCTCCTCTTCCCACCTTCTACCGCAAATGTCAAACTCTCTCTCTCTCACCTACGATGACAATTTTCACTTTTTTAAAAATGTGTTTCTTTTTCGAGGATGGAAGAGGCCTAAAGAATACAATAGTAACGCATGTTTCTAATTTTAGCACTAAAAACGTATTAAAATGGACGATATTGCGAATGATTCGTTGATATCCGAAAGTAGTTTATTCAAACATGATAATGGCATGTTTGGGTGACTCGCCGTTTATAGATAAGCACTAAATCGTTTGCGCTTAAATTATCAGTAGCCACAGAAATTGAAAGAGTTACTGAGTTAAATCAATTTCGATGGTTAGGTCCTCATCACTAACAGAACAATAACCTAAATTACAATATTCGTTACCCCTATCATTTTCGTGCGCCGATCTATCCCACAAGAAATAATAATATCTTTTCCAACCCTTTTGCCCCGATTAATTATTAACCACTTAATCTTCTAAACCAAAAGGGCAAACTTTTCAATTTCGTATTATAATTCAGTAATAAACCATTGTACGTCGGTTCGACGACGCCCCAATTCTTGAGCCAGCTCTCTCAATTAATTTAAAGTGCCCTTTAAGGGTTGTCAAAGTTTTGTAAAATCCCTAAAAACCTCAAAAAAAGTCAAGGTGGCCTAAATTTGGACTCTTTTGAAGAACTTTCCACGAGGAATCGAATGAGCCCCTCCCCAGGTCCGTAGGTCAAACCATTCCCGATGTATGGCCCGATTTATGGTGCCAATATTTGCGTTATTTTGGTTTATAATTATTTTTGTTTTGATATCAGTAACCTAGTGATGTAGTGATGTAGTAATGTGGATACTGGAGTGAACTCCTAAAAGGCTTTGTAGTCGATACACGGGTTGAAGCATTCTGATAACCATAAAAAACGCTGCTAATTCTTTCACTGGGGTTTGTTCCACCCGCCCTGCGTTACCACCCCCTGAAAAGCGGATATACTCTGATATTTTGCCGTTGTATAGTTTGATGATGATGATGATTGGCTTGCGTTCATGATTTGATTTTCTGACTGAGCTTTGGAGTGTGCGTGTTTCACAGGTGATAGAGCGATTATTGAATTTCAGGAGGCACACAAATATGATCAACTGATCAATCCAAATAGGTATTTTGGTTGAGAACAATGAGAACAGATTTACGTGCTCTATGCCTATCTCCTGAAATTCAATAATTGCTCTATCACCTGTGAAACACGCACACTCCAAAGCTTAGTAGAAATTCAAATCATGAACGCAAGCCAATTGAATAATAAACCCCAGTGAAAGAATTTGCAGCGTTTTTTTAAAGATGTGTTTATTTATGGAGATTCTTTTGGTTGTTTAGACAACAATCCCACACTGTTTCCCTCTTAAATTTATTTAGATTCTTTTCATTTGATCCAATTTTTTAAATAGTTACCCAAAATTACACGCGTCGACTTTGTAGAATTCATGGTGTGAGCAAATTTTTCTAAATGATGGTGTTGTGATGTTGTCAAACTGGTGTGAAACCTGAGCTGTTTGTGTGTAAAAGAAAATGTTAAGGGTCTATCAACTCAAACATCATTTTGAAATCTTCAACACCGACAATTTTTCGTTTACTATTTTCTCAAACACGAATCGAAGGAATTATAAACTTTAATAGTGAAGGACCCACAAATAAGAGCTTCACAAGGAATGGAACTATCTAGAAATGGATCATATTGAACATGTTCTAATGCTAAGAGGTTCCATTCTGCAAAGCTCCTCTTCCATTCAGAACTTGGCTCGAAATACAGAATTTTACTGACGTTCATTGCCCATTGAATTTGGAATTTCATTCTAAATTGCTTCCCTCTAGAAGAGCATATGTTACCCTTGAATATATTTCAGTTCTTTGCTGAATGATTGATGAATCGTAACTGATTGGAAGATACAGGAGTCTGTCGGGTCACGCTAAGCTCTTTTGGACTGGTGAAATGCTAATGCTACGTAGTGCATCATTTCTCATTCGACCCAATGATTTCTGGGACAGCATAACTTTTCAATCTTATCTCCATCCTTCCGAAAAACTCGGGTTCTGGTTTTGATTCTCGACAAAACAACCAACTTCCAACGCGGATGTGAGGAACCCTCGCGCCTTTGGTTCACCAGTTCACCTTTCCAGCTGTGGGAAATGTCACAGCCCTCTATCTGTGAAATGTGTCCTTGATGGATGGTGATAGATGCATTTAAAACCTTCATGTTCCTCGCTTTCGAAATTCACCCATCACTTCCTAAACAACATTTCGGGAGAAAATAATTTCCTTAGCCTCTACAATCTCTCATTCAAAAGGTCATTTTGTGCATTTCTTTTAAAACCATGACTCCAAGACATGGAAGAGTTAGCTACTCATCTATGTATAGATATCTATACATAGACATGTATATATACATAACCAATCAAAACCAGCAGGAAAACATCACTATATCAATTTCGCACGAGCTAAAAGACATCTTGTCTTGCGATTGTGACTCCACAGACAGTTTGACAGGAGGAGAACGGGCTCGAGACGAAACTGGGACGTTCGCGCCGGCTCTGGCGAAAAGGCGATGTAGCGAAATTATGTGTGTCAGACCCCAAAGGCGCTGTCTGGTTTGCTACTAAGCTAAAACTTGACCGGGATTCCATTGTTCCTAATAGCAACACTAAGTTCCACGACGATTCAATCGTGAAAAGAGTCAGAAATCTCCGGTACCAGTTTCTGCGTGTGCAGTTTTTGCTTCTGAGTCCGGTAGCGGAAATGTTACTTTCACTCTCGGGGGATGACAATTTTCGTTTTAACAAGATCGACATTTACATTCGGGTTTTTCGTTTTTGCATATCCTGGACAAGATTTTTTTTATTTTTAAAATGAACATTTTTATTGTGGATTTCAAAATTTGATTATTTGTACAAAAAGTCATGGGTTTGTAATGTTCGAGAAATATTGACTGCAAAGATTGAGAATTATAATTTCGCCTGAAAAAATATGATCACTTTTCAATCTGTGTGAATCAGGTTTTTTTGCCTTCCGTGGTATGATGCCCAGTTGTTTAAGGGTTACGCGTATTCTAGCTTTATATCAGCAATAATTTTGAATGAAGTAGCCATAAATGTGATGAATGGCGCGAATTTGCTGGCTTTGCCCAGCCACTGTGAGCCTCCACTGCCGTATAGGAGTGGGATGGAATCTTAATCCCGTATGGAATAATCTAGGTTGTTGAATACCAAAGTACCAAAGCATTTACTATTTATTCATATTTTCTCATCCATTTCACCAAGATTAAGAAGAGCACACAGACATATCATGTTTTTCTTTCGAATGTTGTAGATAAAACGCTTGATTTTGTGCTCAACTTTATTTTTAATGTTAACTATTGATACGAATTCACGACAAACCAGTGAACACAAGTCTATCTGAACTTAAACCTTGATGGGCTTAAACTTTCAAAATTATTGAAAATGCGCGTAATTTTATAATTTAATTCAATTTTAATTATGTACATGCAACCTGTTTTTTTGCCAGTAAATCAATAATTGAACAAGACAAATATGATAGATAGGCATTGCAATTTATCGTCGGTATTTATTTTATTCTGAACAACTTTGGCTTCATTCTATATCTGTTTGTGTGTGTTCAACAGTTTCTGTAAGACTTTCATGAAGTTTTCAGAGCGGGGGTAAGCGACGTGTAGTTTCTAATGAGTTACATTGTTCTCGATCCTGCCATTAATCGGATGTAAAATCCTTGTGTCGACATACAGAGTTCATTTGATTAAGTTTTCAGAGACCGTGTGGGTTTTTTAAGGATGTTCTCCTTTAAATTTCACACAAAAATGAGGATACAAGCAGTTTTCATTCACTTTAAACGGCAAATCTAGTATGCTTCACTTTGTCAAGACCTATTCCCTCAAATCGTTAGAACCGAATGGAAACTTATGAGACTATTTTGAACATTTCAATTATCTTTCATACATGTCATTGATACGAGTTATGTCATGACATTGTGTTTGTCTTATAACATATGACAAATAGTTTTGACTTCACTCTAACTTCAATGGGTTTCTTGTTCCAGTTTGATTTTAGAGTGGGTCGTCTACCCCCGTGAAAGCCATTGCAATCGGTTCATTAACAGTGGCGATTGTTGGTTCACTCTATCCAGAGAAAGGTGAAACCATTTGTTCGTAGGCGTGTGGGGTAGCTAATCCCACAGCGGAGGTGGAAGCAGTTTTGAGGTTTGAGTCCCCTCACATGATTGGCTTCTCAGCTTTGTGCCCATTGTGGAACGACGAGCCTGTGTCACTAACGTAGGTAATACTCAGCAAACGAATTCGACTATTTCTGTTCGATCGAATGGGGGTTGAAAGGCTGTTATACGACCAGCAGTTTACAATTTGTACAGGAAGAAATAAGTTGAAAATGATTGTGCATGAGGTCAGATGTTATTATTTTTGTCAGCCTGAATTAACTTAACATTAGATTACAAACGGTCAAGTTCCTGCAATCTCCGCCAGGGGATCTGGTTCTGCGTTGACATCGGGTAACCAAGTTTCTCTGACATTAACCTGAAACCCATCGCAAATCCATATTCGTTTTCTACAGTAAAATTACTGACTAAATGTCCTTTATACATTCAAATGACTAGGATTGCCTACAGAGCAATGGGTTGTCTGACATGGGGTAGTGGCAGGTGGTATCGTCCGCTTTGATTGAATCCCCGATGCTTACTTATTTATTTTTTTCAAGTTAATAATAAAATTCCGAAATGGTGGATAGTAATTATTCTTCTATACCATTCTGAAATTTAGGTTAATGGTAAATAAAGGACACTATGCCAAATGTTGGGAGCAAAAAGCAATGCTGTCAACAAATGGGATTTTCGTCTTGGAGCATAGGTGATACCAGGTAGAATACATTTTCGTCTATGACCACAGGTAGCTTCGAGGAACCTAGAGACGTGAAGCCCCGTAGAGGGGGAAAATTAAATATAAACCAAAACGCTCTGCGTATTAGCTCCTTGTTTATAACTAGATGGATAGTTTTTATGTTATGCACAAAATTGGAAGAATAAGTAGTATGGCCTTGGTTCATGGTGAGAGGAGTGGGGAGGGAAAGTGGGTTGGTAATGCAAATTCATTCAACGTTATCTGCCTTCATATGGGAGAAGGATTCTTGCACTCAATTGGGGTGCCAGCATCGGGATTATCGTCCACAGCCTCTGTTTCCACTCACCAGCGTTTGTTTCTGCCAATTGTACCTCACTAATGTAATAAGGAGGTAATAGTATAGTGAGATACCCCTTCCAAAGGTTGAGGTGATTAACATGCAACACCCGGAGAATTGGTACCTCCAGGTATAACCACAGGGGGAGCAATTTCAAGAAAAGGGGAAGGGGATATGCAATATCCGCCACACTTGCTATGGTTAGAGAGAATTTCGCCCACACGAACCCTAATTTGATTATGTGTTCACATCCCTTTATATACTCTCTGATTGTAGATTAAAAGCTGCCGTCACTCAAATCTAAACGATAAGACAACAGTTATAGACTGAAGAGAGGTAAGACATGTAATTGGCTGATTGAGAACACTAACTACACCATAAAAACATGGATGTTTCCATTAATTTTCCTTAACACGAAAAGTATGGTAAATAACAAAGTATAAGCGGTGTTGATGTTGTGCATCCGACTGACTGAGAGTGAACGAATGGGAAGACACACGAGAGCAGCTGGTCCAAATGAAATACTGAGTCCGTAGCGACCGAAGCGACCTTGACCATTCGTCACATTGGCAGCTAATTTGTTCTTCGTATGTTAACTACTCGTGGCTAGTCATTGGGGACACGCAGCACGACGAGTTTATTTTAGATAGTTGGATGAAATCTTAAACTTATCACTAAAAACGTTTCGAGCAGAGCACAGTTTGATGTCGATCCAAATACAACTGCGTCAAGCTCTTGAACGTGAAATTTAGCCATACCAACAATCTGTCCTATCCCATCCGCATCTGAACTGAACAGGTAATTTTCATTTTTATTTTTTTTTAAACTGTTACTGTTGGTACTTTTTTTTTTTTTTTTTTTTTTGCGAAATTGAGATAGTGGTGCCTCCTGTTTCAAGGAGTCTTTCAAAAGATGATGTCAAGACCGTGAAGAAAAGTTGTCACTTGCATTTTATACGGTAAAATTTACGCATGCTAGCGGAAAACAGTTCATGTCCAACGATGTGTACTGTCAAAGTTGAAAAATGGAAAATACCAAGATTTAGGAAAATTGTCTTCTTTCTTCCATATTTTCTAAGAAAACTTGTGCAAATTTTGAAAAAAGCAACATTTTGAAATATGTCGCTATAACCAAAATATGACGTTATTAGAACAAGTGCGAATTATGAGAAAATATGATCTTAAAATTTAAAGTTGAATACACCTGCTGCTGTGAAATTGGCCACAACTTTCTTCGAGGAACGAACATATTAAGAAATACGTAAACATGATCGAATCCGAACTGAAGTTATGAGCTATGGCTGATGTCTTTCCAGTTTTCCAAAGGTACTGACATTAATATTGCCGCTTTATTGTTTGCATCCATACAGGCAACTAACCAATTATGGAAATCTCAGTGAAAAAAAGAGAAAATAAATAACTGGACTTCATGGTGATCATGTGAACTCCTCACCTATTGTATTGCCATAAACCCACTGTTACGTATAGATGCATGGACCCTATGTGCATTTGACGGCTACTTAATAAAAAACCCTTAAACCTGTGTGTTCTCATTTGCAGCGTTTTGTTATACAGCTGTATTTTCATTTTATTTATTATTATTTTGGTTTGTTCTCTTATTTTACGTTCAACCTTCGTGACTAACCATCCGACCGAACGAAGGTTATTTTTTTTCCTCGCGGCGTTCAGAATTTAACAAAAAAGGTAAAAATCCCGTGAGAGGGGAAAAAATTATCCCGGGAAAACCCGAGTCTGATGGCCAATTGAATGGGAGAGCGGTGAGGACTGAAAATGCGGTTAATTGCCCATCATGCTCGGGCGATTTTAAAGATACCGATCGAATATGAAGACAGGGAGTGTTTTCCCGTCATGAAAACCATATTTAGTTGCACCCCGTTCTACCGGCTGGAACGTCATAAATTCGTTGACTGAAACTTCATAAATTCGTGATTTCAATATGGGAACAATGCAATGTCTACGGTTACATACAATTATGTAATACATGTTAGTACGGGATAGTTTAGCTCATACAACTGTATTAAATAATAAATAAGATTCTGAGTCCTAAAAGATGTAGATGTATGTCAGTCTAGTTGGGTGTTGCACATAGCTTCGCCGTATCGGTTACATGAGTTATACATTTTGTACAATGTTAAAACGGATAACATGAATTATCATTCTATATGATCTATACGATCGATGAGATGTTGCAAACAACCCTTAAACATTCTAAATCATCAAGATTTATAATGCAATCCAGTAACAACGATTCACCGGTCAATAATGAAACGGAGTTCCATGTGGATCGTTCCCATTGACATCAGCCTTCAAATGGGTCAACCGCTCATAGCTGGTCTGTCGATTTTACTCTATAGCGGAGACATTCAAGTAATTAAGAGACTTTTTCCAATCTACCAATTTTGAAATCGAAACGTTTGAGCATGCGCTGTGTGAAGTATTGGTGTTAGAGGCCTGAATTGTATATAAGACCGTCTAAACCCCAAATTCAATTCTGAAGCACAAATTTCATCTAAATCGGATGAAAACTTCAGAAATTAAGCGTGTTACATGACCTACGGACACACGACCTTTCTTAGACAGGCAAGAAACGAAACGAAAGTTGTTCCAAAACCGTCTTTCCTGAACTTCCAGACAAATTTATGTAAAAATGGGCTTCTGTGTGTGATTCTAGCCACCAAGTGGTCTTTTTCCAAGTTTGTATTCCAAATATCGATCACTAAGTGGTTCAGCTTGAAAAAACTCAATGTCTAGCGCACTTATCTAACGTAGTTCCATAAGTTTTTGCGTATTTGAAATTCGAGTTTAGGGTAAGGATTACCTTAAAGGTTCACATTAATTTCCAAATCTACTATAAAAGATGCAGGTTCCCGTTTGAAAAAGCAAATGAGAATGTTCTGTGTGAAGCGCTTGGAAACTTTTGGTTAGCGAAGCCAGAGCTTGCTAGAGCGCCGCTACTTACTGCTGTGTAAAATGAAGTAGTTTGGTGGTTTGAATGATTGGTTATGATGTAGTAGAGGGGACATGACGTGGCGAACCCTCAAGGTCGGTACTCGGCCAAGGTCCGAAGACGCGACTGTTTCACCCGTTGCAATAATTGGGTGTGAACTGAGTTGAAAAAAAAAAACACTCCAACTTAATTCTGGATGAGTAGATTGAGCAGATTTCACGAAAACTTGTGAATCTCTTTATTTATAGGTCATTAACAACATTGAACTTACATTAATGTTCAATAAGTGAAGGCGAGTCAAGAAAGTGATGCCGCCACACAAAAGCAAGTTATCATGATGGATTAGTGTAGCATCATGGATACTAGTACCCGTTGCTACTAGGTCTCAATAGATGCCAGTTCCACAATACCTATCCGAGAAAGTACTATCTTGTGATTCTCTCCTTCCACATTGAAATTGATTTGAATGATTAGTGGTATTATTTACGACAGGTAAACATGAATTTGGATGTGTGTGAAATCGTTGCAGCAATGTGCATTTTACGAAGATGGATTCTCGGTAACATCGAATTCAACGGTAGAGCATAACTTTGCATTTCAATTTCACGACATAGATCCGAGGCACCATCCTATCCACACTATAAATAATTAAGATGGTAATCAGTGTGTTTAGATTTTGATCAGCATCTCTTTTGCAACAATTCAACATGAATTTAGATTTAAATTTCACATTATGAACTCGAAAAAGTGGTTCCTTATGATATTTTCAGTCGAATTAATACAGGTGAACTGCCACAATAGTCGATCTTAACATTGGATTCAAATTTTACAGGATCAATCCATAAAAGTGCTACCACGCAGCGCCTTTTCTTCTTTACAGCCAAATATCAGGATGGATTTATAAATGATGAATCGCTCGACAGTGTTTTCTTAATCTTAGCTATTAATTTTCAAGGAATGCTTATAGCTTTTAAGGTCCGCGTTGACGATTGAAGTTACCTATCCAACATAACGAAAATTTCGTTTTGCTACGATCAATTGTTTTTAGTTGTGGGCAAAGGAAGATGTCTCATTCACCAACTAGGAACTGATAACAAAGAATTCAAATATTGGACGAATGACAGAGGAAGAATTTAAAATAGGTAAATAATTGATGTTCACTGTCTGATGTGAGTCGAACATTTAAATAACGAAAGGTGCCAAATAGGGACATTGGTTCATGAATATATCATATTGCAGTGTAAGAATATTGAACACCCAACATGGAACGGTTGATTTTTTCTTTGACATGAAAATAGGTGCTTAAGGAATATGTATTAGAATAAATATGACATCAATATGTCGATCAAATGATTTGAACGATTTGCTCTCTAGGAACTCCACGTTTCAAAAAACGACGCGAATTCAAGTAATAATTTTATATTCATACTTGTACTATTGTCAAATTTTGATGAAAACCTTTTAAATACATCGTAAAAAATTAAGTGTTTCATGAAATACTGATTGGCTTATATGCTCTCAAAACGAAAGACTTGATGATAATCAACCTGCGGTACCTATTTTTTTCAAAGTAGGTAATTATATTGTGGACTTAATGAACTTCTTAGAATGTTAAAGACGTGGTTCCTGACTACCACTTTAATGTAGAGACTATCGACGAGATATCCGTTCATTCCATTCTTGGCAGGTCATTGGACGATTGCATCTAATGAGGGTTTGTGTGCACCATTATATTTATAAGTAGGTAACAGGCCGTTGCCTGGGTTATGAGCTATTTAAATTGTTTCAATTTGGACATTTAATTTATAGTTTGAAATTTAAAATTCACTTTATATAAGTAAATTAGCATTTGTTAACAGACTGAAGACATGTTCAAACCGTGGCATTTTTCATATATAGAGAGTTTGTACACCAGTCAAACTACTAAACGGAAAGTTCGATCCAAACAATTTAATGTTACCAAGTGCTTACCGAATCAGTAAATAACACTTACCAATTATGTGTATGAATGTTGGTTAGTTGGTCAGCATGAAGCATACTACGTAATGGCTTTTGGTTAAGAACCTTAAGTTTACCATTAGTTCTCTCTAGATCAAAAGTGGCGAAGAAAGTTCTGTGTTCATTCGCACTTCTACTGATTCAACATTATTTTCCAATATTGTCCTCAGCGGAAGAAGTTTTGTTGTGACAAGCATCCGCCGTCACTTTCTGTAAACAGAAAATCGGTTTCTTCCCATTAGCGGGGTCTTCCTCTGGGTGGGCAGACAGTCGTACCAACACAAAAAAACACTTTCCCTTTCGTATACAATTAACTGGATTTTCGGTCGTAATTAAAGTCGGCCCTCTTGGCCCACGTCCGGATCTTCCACTTTCACTGTTTCTCGCCTGAATCACCTGGTTTGTGAGGCGGCCTTGGGGAACGGCTTCCCGACTGGTTGGACTCGCGGCTGGTAATAGCCCCTGCCTTCTGGATTCTGGTGTGAGATTTATGGGCTGAGCTCTTCATTTCAACATTAAACTCTCAACAGGCTTCTTCTTGGTACATTCCTTATGATACGAAATTGCTCTGCAATATACATATATCGATGTTTATTCTACACAGCCACTTCATTTGCGTTCCATTTTACAATTATCAATTGAATACAAATAACCATACTGGTGAATATGGTTTTTTCATGTCTTATAAGCTGCGACATCTATACATAAATAATAGTAGCAGAGGCCAGTGGCTCGAAGGTATGATAGCTGGGAGTACCTTCTTTTCCCAGTTAAAAGACAGAAAGCTGCGGAGAGGTATCAAGCTGGACTCGGAGGTCCATATCGGCTGTGCAAGAAAAGTGACAGAAGGTAGATCACCCTCAAAAGTGCTACACCCCACATCACGAGCAAGTTCCATGACTAAGACAAGTATGACCAGCAACTACATGATTGACCATAGTTTGGTTCTTTAATGTTGGACAACGAAAAGGCCAACTGGCTCAGAATATGAAGGTCCTTATACTGCCACGGCACATGTCAAATGGACTTGGTCTACGCATCTTGTGATTGATTGTAGTATATAAAAATATAGAAATAAAACTAACTGTAGACAGCAAATGTACATAAAATAGCAATGCAGTGACTTGTAGTCTATCTTCACGGAATCATGAATCGGCCACGGATGCCCCAGAAACTGCATCACTTTCTCTCAACTTCAAGGAATGCAATTAAAGACGTTACGAAAACTCCATGGAGGGTTTCATGTTTAATTAAAATAGATTCCAGCGTAATGAATTGAGACTGAGATCCATCATAACTCTTGATGTGAGGGAACCTTCGATTCAGGAAAATCATCAAACATCAACATGGTTGTGAATGAACAGATGTTATGAAGGCTACATTAGTTGAAATATCTTTTTAACATTAACAATTGAAAATTTTTCCTCATCGTTTAAAATCCATTGTCATCAAATCAAGTTATGCAGCACATCAATGATAGACCAGATGGTTGATCAGCGGGTGATTTCGGATTATCGTTCGGATGATTGACGCAGTTTTTAATTTGAGTTTTTATGTATACGCACAGTGTGCAAGTTTCTTGAGCTTTTGAGAGTTTCCAGAAGTATTTTAATCTAGAAAATAAATTTTCTTCATCTCGCATTTGCGATGGATAGTGAACTTTCCAAGCATGACACGACAACTCGGCTGAATCTACCCCTCTTCACGACCCCGAGGTCTTGCGGGTTAGCGAGGCGCCGTCTTTCCCGCTCAAGTTTTGAATTAGCAATACTCGGCCGCACAGATGTAATTGAGAGCAAACAGTCAACCAACTACAAATTAGTTCTAACTGTATTTTCGAAACAATAGAATCATGAACTCCACTTAGGCTCTGGAAAATTGTTTTCTTTTCAGTTAATTTGTAAGTAAACGGAGAAACAATCGTGCTCAAGCTTAGTTGAGAAAATAATTGTTTGGACTATTGGGAGTTTCCTCGTAACTCTATGTTATCTCAACGGATCTGGAAGCTTTTGTCCCGGTCTGCTTTCTTTTCCAATGCCTACTGATGAGGATGGTTCTCGTTGTTGTTAATGGTTGCTTTTACATTTCAAATATACGTACTTCATAGAGAATCAAATTTACAACACGGTCAAGATACAAAGATGGTGTTTATTCTGTAAACATTTTTTGATGTCAAGTTGCGATGAAGGGCGTAATAGCCTTAAATTCAGCTGTCTGCTGCGTTTCGTGTCCATTGCACACGTCATGAAGAGCGTTTGCGTGCAAAATTACGGGTTTAATGATTTTAGAAGTCACCCAAAAACAATGTACTATCTTTTATTACCCAGGGTATTGCAGATTTATGAGGGTGAACCCGTTTTCGAGATTGCGGTCTGGTATACTAAGCAATTTATCGCACGTTACTAAAATTTGTGACTGATATGGAGTTCTCACTAACCATTTACTGACACTGATCAACCTGCGCCTAAACTTGGAGTTACGTAGCTTTAGGAGTATCCCCTGGGTGTGCAGTATTCCCTAGCATCTATGCGTGTGGAGGGATCGACCTTAAAACCAACTCATGAAGTTCATTTGCGAAAGAACTGATTGTTTACTTCAACGCCTTTTATAGCCCGTCGGAGCTGATAGGAATTACAGATTTGGCATCTCCTCACTTTGAAACGTAAAATGACAAAATTTGAGGGAGGTCATGAAACATGTTTGCTATACGATTACAAAGGCTCATTATTGAAAATAATAAACCAATACATCCATTATTAGTGCTGAAATCTGAGCCTAAATAATTTTGTGTCCACCGTACAGGACAAGCAGAGCAATTCTCAACAGTGTCCCTCAAGTTCCACGAAGAGGTCATTACTAAAGTGGATCTATTTCACTGGATTCACTGGAGCTCTCAATTCGATTGTTGGGCAAGACTATTCCCAGTCCAACAGTCCGAAATTAGCTGTCTGCTTTGATTACTGCAATTTGTTATTCCATTTCATCTAAACAATGGAGAATCATATGATTTTCAGCTGTTTTCTCATTTGTTTATTTGCCATTTCACAGATGTTTTCGGAATTTTCAAGTTCATTGTTTTTGATTTGTGTTTCAACGTTGTTTTGTTAACTATTGAATATGTGAAATTTCGTTTCCAGTTAGCTATGTTTATATGTAATTACCCCAAAGTGCTTCTGCCAAATGTTCACCTCAACCCTTGTTTTAAACATATCTATGCTAAACTGCCATTTCCGACCCTAAAGCGTCAAACTCTAGGTTCTGATACCATTTGTATAAATCGTACGTGACAAATGGCCTTATTGACTGCGCCAGTAAATGCTTCATACTGGACTGTATCAAGGCAGAGTCCTCTCGTTTGGACATCCGATTCGATCAGCGGACAAGGCTGTGCTCAGTTGACCAATCCGAGACCGGTCGCCCATTTTCATGATTGCTGTTGTGCCCTCTGAATAGTACTTCCGTCTAAATGACCGGCCCGACACCTCCGTCAATTCGAGCTTTTTCTTTCATTTCACATAAAATTAAATCATTGCCATAGGTCAGTTAGCGCATTGACGGACTCTTAATATTGTTACTCATCGAGGCTGTAGGCGGACACAGTATATACAGAGATGATGAATAAACTAATAAGGCATTATTAACTAAATATTAGGAAGCACCGTTCTAGCCCAATCCAAGTAAAACATTTTAACGACAAATACTAAGAGGTAACTAAAAATTCAAAAAGCTATAAAAATTTAGTTGTTCTAGGTAAGTTAAACAATAATCTGTTGAGCTTAAGAATATAAGATAATGCACATCTAAACTAGCTTAGTTGAATGCAGGCTGACGGTTTTTTTGTTGGGCTGTGCAATAGGTGCTTTATATTCTTGTCCCAAGTTCCCAGTCAATGGTTTCAAAGCGCGAGTTGATGCGCAGGAAGAGACATCCATAGTTTTAAGTTGGCGTGGTCTATGAATGGAGACCTGTGGTCTAGAGGGAATGACTACTTAATCTAATATGATCTACAATTCCACTGAAATTGCCGTATTGACCGTTGCCTATAGAGCTTGATGTCCAGTATTCTAAGTTGCTGTCATCTTGCTGCAAACCTTGGTCTGATGCGCAAGAAGAGCTTAGCTTTATTGTATTGCCGTGGTATCGTATGATATTCTCAAAGGTATTAATTCATAATATAATAATCAAAGGCCGTACCTTAAGAGGAAAGTAACCCAAGTAATTTAGTATTGTCGAGATTTCAGCTGAATTAGTCTCCTTTGAAATGGTCATGTCAACCGATTAGAAGCGCAGAAGGCAATAATATAGGAAGCATTACAGCAAATTACAGTAAACCACTGCCTTACTTAAATCGGCTTAAGATCGTAGTCTTGAAGACCTAGATTTTGGCGGAATTTTGCTGTGTTGTATACACATCGACGATTCAAAATCAACGATTTCGGGTGAAATTTGCCAGTGCTGTTTGAAGTGATGAGGCTTCCTGTCAAGTGTTCCCATCTCTTGGCCACTTGCCCCGGCCCCAGCTCGAGTGGACGCACAGGAAGAGACCGGCGCTTGGGAATTCCCGGTCGAAAGTGAAAACCAGGAACAACGGCGGATCCGAATCCGAGCGTACAATCAGCTGTCGGTTTCACTTTCTGACGGCGCGGCCTTCGTTCCCATCCAACTCCCGTTTTTCATTTTTTTTCACAATTAAAAGCTCTCACGGAACGTCCGTTTCGGACGCTCGTTTTGCGTTTATTGATTAACAAAACTGTGCAAAAACGGGGTACCATCGTAGTAATGTAGGTAAACTTTCGTCACCTGACGTTTGAAGGTCTGTAGACTCTAAATCTGCAATATTCGTCTGCCTTAAGGGCCATAAATGGCCTTAGATGTTCGCTTTACATGGATAGCCGCTAGGGGCCAAAATATGGTTATTTGAGTTTTTGAATGTCAGGAAAGTGGGGTGTCATTCCCAATTACTTGTGGCTGCCGAATCAATTGAGATGGGTCTTTGATCATTCCGAGCTCATCTGACATAGAAAATCACATGAAAATCTCATTTATATTTTTCATATCCCATTTTTTTCATTTTCTCTTTTGGTCGACTTGGCAGACCAGATGTATGGGGGTTCAAAAATAATAAACCTTTGCGAAATAATTTGCGGCGTTTGTATTTGGGCAGTAGGTACTCGTCGTTTATGAAGTGGTCAAGATTAGCAGATGGCTGGTTCCCATTGGACGATACATTATCTCTATACACTATACACTTATCTCTCCCCATCAAAATGCTATTCATTTTTTGGGCGTTTGAACCAATTTCGCATAAAACCTTTAGATTGTAAATAACAATTTACATGTAAGTCTTTAAATAATTTGTCTTGTTCATTGGAAATACATTCAATCTAGTTTTTTGGGCTTTAATGCTGTTCGTATCAATTGGAAATGATTCCTAATTAAGACATCAATCAATACGAATTTAACGCCCTCTATGGCCCTCGACTTTAAATACGTGAGTCCCATTCCCTGAAATTGGCTCTACCTTTGACGTCACTCAGGGCCCCTGAAATGCATTCTTGTTTGAAAACAAGTTTCTTGATTCATGAGGTGTTTTCAGTCAGAAGTAACTTCGGTTCTATCAATATTACATATTAGGCACCACCTACCATTGGTAGCTCCTTCTGATACGATCCCCTTTGCTCAGTGTCCCACATCAGTTGTCATTGATTCATGCATTTGCTCGTAGTATTTTTTGTGCTTCATTCGATCCAAGTTTCTCCGCCTCTCCAAGTTCTAAAGTAAACAACTTCATGATTAAATGGACATATCAAAGCTGTCACACTTGTGCGCAGCCTTCTTGTTAATTTAATTCGAAATGTGGGGATGAATGTATGCTAAGTAATGCTGCATCAGAGATTTAATTTTAATTTTTAATTTTCGTAATACTATTTAACGCCAAGTTCCGTTGAATAATTCATCATCTCTAATAACTTCAGTAAATATCAACTTATTAGGAAAGTGGAACATAATCTAAAATCCACTCCACAATTCTAAGTAGTGTCGACGATTTTTTCTCTATACTTGAGCGGTATGTTTGACTATCTGGTTTGTTTGCACAAATACTATTAACTATTTGTTTCGACGTTAACGTCAAGTGAAGGTATCGCCAAGCCTCTGAAATATTGACGTCACTATTCGTAATTGCACAGTCGATTTTCTAGCCCCTTCGGACACTCTTACTGTTTGCCGAACTCGAGTGTTTTTTCGTGGAGGTCCGAGTGCCTTCTTCACGAGATACGGTTTATTACGTCAACGAGATAAATCTATCGAAATCGTTGTATTCGGACCAAGAAGAACATTAATATTATTGGCGGGATTACGTCACGCAGCTGGAAATCGGATTGTACATCTCGAAGAAACGGAACACACTTTCCCGTATCTATTTCATACGAGGATCCCCATGTGGTGTATCGAATCGTAGACCTACTCATTCTCAACTCTAAATGGATACCGTGTGTGGACTTTTCATATTTCTCATCTGCATCCGTAGATTGTGCATTTACAAAAGGTTTGATCTCTTCCTCTATCTGTTTTCTTCAAAATGTAGTTTCTAACTACGCACTTGAAGAGGACTTCGTTTTTGATTTATGGATAGAAACCGTACAAGGCCATTGACACGGTCGAATCGGACCTATGATCAATCAGAAAGATATATTAATTTTTCCGAATTGTCATCCATTCCTTTCTATTTGAATTTGGGAAATTGATTTCTGAAAAAGTCGACGATGATGCTAATGGACTTGAGGAAAACAAAGACCTGCTATCAATTTAGTTTCCTTGTACGTTGTTGAATAAGTCATCAACGTTTGCAAGTTCTGCAGGCAAAATACCCTCTTCTAGTGCATCCCCCATCCCTCCAGAATCCAAGAAACTCAATCCATCAATATAAATGCAACCATTTTCCAACTTTTGATGTTTGAGTTTTACAATTTTAGCTCAATAGAAGCTGATGGATTTGTCTCCACCAAGCTTGATGTAGATGGGGTCAAACCCTCTCAAATGTAAAGATAGAGACCTAGAAATTCTCAATACTGCTGACAGCGATGATCATAAGATGAATTTTCAGCAGAAATCAAATGCCAATTCTTACTTTTAGCAATTTTTTTCAGCAATTGAATCTGAAGAGCTCCAAAAAGTTCAAAAACAAACATTTCTTCAATTGTCTTCAAGCCGAAATTTGAGGCATTTTGTAACCATTCCAGGGTTTCAAAACTTGTGAATGTTGTGTGTATGTGATCTCCAATTAGAATTGAGATTTTCTTCCAAACCCATACTTCACAGAAACCTCGAGCGTTCCAAGAGATAAGATTAATGCTTCAAATTACACTTTCTGATCACGCTAAATTTGCAAATTAAAATAAACTCTCGATAATCAATAGGAAATCGCAACATTCTCATCAACAATGAACAAGATCATTCTGAAATTCGAGCTCAAAATATTTTAAATTTTCATTAATTTCGTTGAAAACTGCAAAAACCCAATAAAAACAAAAGACAAAATGGTTTCAAAAATCAGTGGTATGTCATAATATTTAGAGTAGGTATCATTCTTGCCATAAACTAAGACAGTTAATATAATTTTTGTACACAGAGTACTCGAATTTAGAATAATAATTCAGATATTTCGGTACTATTGGCTCATACGCAAATTGACTGGAGCTTGTCTGGAACTTTTAACGGTGGTTTCCAAGTTTGATAGATTATACCCTTCATAATCTCTCTCACATCACACCACTCCTAAACGTATAATACACAAGAACCTCGTTCCACATTTTATTTTACTCGTCTGCTTGTGGATTCGAACGACGTCCGTCCCCGAAAAACAAATTCTGACAAGGTAAAAGAACTTTCCTGTCGAACTTTCTCTTTTAGCCAAAAATTCGTATGCGGTTTGTTTCGGTGGTTGTGACTCGGCAGAAAGTAGAAACCGCTGTCTAAATTTTTGCTATTCACTTCCCATCGACTTGAATTGTTGTGTGCAGAACTTGAACTTAAATCAGTTTCTCCTGCATTTTTCTCAATATTGAGATTTGTGATTCGTTTTCACAGCGATTTTATTTTCTAAATGTTCAAGGCATTTCTATAGCTTAATTTCCAATAAAAATTCGCGGAAAGCGAATTTTTGATCTATCTAGGCAGGTTTTCTCAAAACGGCTGTGGAAGAGTTTTAGAGAAAAATTGATAAAAACAACTTGTATTGATCTATTCGATATCACTTTCATGAATCTGTGAATGAGTAGCACAAGAGCTAATACAAATCAAACCTAATTTTTGATTTGTAATTTTTTTAAACCGATTCGTCGGATGTTAATCAATGTCGTTTAAAAGCAATAGGCAAGAGTTACAGGCACCCATAAATAGTCCTATGATTTGTAGAAGTAAGTTTTCAGTTTCAGTCCAAATCGATGTATTGGATTTGTTGTAGAGAATATCTTTTGGGACGATTGTAAACATGGCTGCCCTTCAACCCTTCGCAGTTTCGAGAAAGTGCGATTCCATTCTTCTAAAATACAGCTATATAAGTTGAAGAATGTAGAATGCAAAATGTAGAATAACACATTATTGCCAATGTAAATAACTTATAAACTATAACTTTATAAAAATAACTGAAAGACTCTTATCGATTTATAAAATATCAGCCTCTTTCGAATATGATGAAATACAATGTAGAGGTTGGCCCGCATTACTGTGGATATGCGAACAAAACCGAATAGGAAGTAGGATGTGCGTGTGACGAATAAGGTTGTCAAACATTCGGACTGCAGATAACCCACACGGAATACAATCGGTTTGGAAAGTTCTAAAGCCTTAAGACATGGAAGATAACATTGAAGTGATCCGAAATCATCCAATAGTTGACGCTACCTTTAGGTGAGAGAAATGAAAAAAATCTAGCAGTGTCTTACAATAAAATTAATTAATTTAAATGATAGCTCCTTTAATAGGTTATATTGCCCTTCTAGGTACCCTCAACAATAATGCAAAATAATTAGTTTACTAATGTTGGTCCACATAAGAGGTGTGGTTGACACTCGTGTCAATGACATTGAGCCTGCTGATGCATTTGCAAGGACGGTCCATTGATGATGAATCCATTGAAGATGTTGCGTATGCGCATTTAAGATCAGGCCTCCTACATGATACATGACGTGAACAACGGCAGCGTGGGGTCACTGGTCTGCTCCAGGCGGCCTTCAGTGCTCAGTTGGTCCTTTCGTGATCTAACATTGAAGATCCGAATTGTAGTCAATCGTGTGAAACTATTTAGTGACATTACGGACCATAGTCGTCTTACCCATGGACACCTGCTTACTGCAGGAGCTACTTAGCTCATACTGTTGGGTGTAGGACATTTGAATTTATGCCATTTCCCTTGCCCCATGCAAACGGACCTCCGAGTCCAGCCTGAACCACCAGGTCTCTATTGAGACTGAATGTACTTGAAATAGGCCTCCATCCCAATTCTTCCGTTTTCACGCTTTTCTTAGACAGTAATTGATTGAAGTCTTTTTGAATTCGTTTAGACCTTGTGAAAATATGATTAGGGACCCTCCTACCCATCCATATCCATCTCTAAACATGCCTCATTATATGCCTCATGTCTAACAATTCCAAAAGAACATTGACCACCCCGGAACCTATATGGCCTAACCCGGTACAGGCTAGAGTGTTTGAATGTTCGAAAAAATTAAATAAAGTAAATAAATCGAACGAATGGGAATGGTCGGCACCGTTGGGGTACATTAGGTTTTACTCCCATTCAGAACTAGTGCTTGGACCCCCTCAGTGGTTTTCTTCTATCTGGGCCAGGCAGGTTAAAATCTCAGCAATCCTACTAAAAGCCGTTGCGTTCTGCTACGAACTGCCAGATATTCATATTGGCAGTAAAAACCCTTGGATTTATTTCAACTATACAATTACTACATCCATGACATCATTGGGGACCATCTACAGTTTGAAAGTCCGATCGTATCAAATGTCATCGAAATCGGATGGAAACTGTATGACACATTATTTTTTCAAGAATTCTCTCGTTTTGGTTTATTTGGTTCGACTTGCGATTTGAATTTTGCACTTACATAATGCTGTGATTTGTATGTAATACATATAACATCTTATATTTCGTAATAGTGTTGGCGTCTTCAAGAAATGCGAAGAGATGACCATTACAATCTTTGTACTAAAAATGAAAATTGATTGATTTTGACAGTCGTTTTAACATTTTTTTGTTTGTTGCAGGTATGGATTGTTCTGAGGTTGAATATATCTAATCATTTAACGAAAAGGCAAGTAATTTTAAAATAAAATCAATACTTTGCAAAATATAACTTTCAATAAAGTTTGAACAGGCTGCATTTCGTGGCTACGTACAGCAACGTTGGTTATAAGTAAATTTCGGATTCGTTCATATTTGCGTATTTTGTTCATAATTTGCGAAGTTTGCTAGAAGCAATTGGCAAACAATTAGACAACAGGTGTCACAGTATTTTTTATTTTTCCTATTAACATCGAATTTTGGTTGTTAGGTTATATGTATGTGGCATCTTATTTTCAAAAACTTTTGTTTTTGTGTGTGTGTTTTTTTTTAGAATTTAGCTGCATTTTAACGTGTTGGGTCATTTTCGGCTTTCTACGAGGTGTCAAATGAGACATTGATACGGTCACGATTTTTAACTAGAACTATTGAATTAAACTACGACTAGATTGATAGGCTTATATTGGAATTAAGTGAAATAATGCTATGACTAGAACTTTAAGAAATGAATATATCACACATCAGAAATAATCATTAAAAAGGACTGGATCGTATCTGGCCCCAATAGATCATTAACCCAAAAATGGGGTCTATGATGGACTCTAGCGTCCTTCGAAAGGATCAACTGAGCAGAGGTCCTGAAACACACCTTACCATTGCTGAAGTAACACTTTATGTTGCATGTATGAGACCTGACCCTCAATGCGAATAGGCGAATTATCGATGGAGCTTTTACCTATGGCTCGTTCCAAGAGCATCAGCACACTCACTGAATGAAAAGCACATGGCACCCACATAAAAGCGAAGGCAATAAACGAGGTTGTGTTCTGGTGCAGCGATAAATGGAGCCTTTGTGTCAGGGGATCGTCAGAACATGTGTCCCTAGTCGCCTTAAAGGTACTTAGTGCGTCACTGCAGATCACGTAGTTCCTAGTTCCCAACAACTGGCAGTGTTGAACAGAAATTGTTGCAGTCCACACCTCTGCTGTGACCACAGACACAGCAGGAGGTAATCGTCTGTTGACTTGGAATTCGGGGCTCCATAAACGTAGGCCAACACCACCAGGTGTATTTGAGCCATCACTGAATAGGTCCACCATATCTCTGAATCGCCTGAAGGTAAAGGCATCTGAGGATATGTGTGGGTGTATTATATTTACTCTAACTATATTTCACATTTCAACATTGCAAGTAAAAGTGGATTCTTTAGGTTATTTAGGGATTTTACTACAAGGGATGTTATTTCATGCACCATTACTAGACCTAAAAGCGAAATTAAAAATATTATCTGTATGGAATTTCCTACTACTGCTCTCAAAATTGATTCTTGAACTATAGTACCTCAAGCGATCAATATACCTCTTCATGTCAATTTGCTAATGTTGATAACGCTCTTCAAGAACGCTTTAAACTAGGGCTCTGACTAACTATCCTATTTGTTTTCCTTAATAAGAACCCAAGAAAAATAAATTTCATTCTCCTACTTCATATTTTTTTCGTATAATTAGAAGACAATGTACACCAACTTCGATGTAACAAATAAGAAGCAAACAGGAACCCCCATGTACCACCTATTGCATATTCGGATTCTACATAAAATTTTATGGAAAAATAACCTTCAAGGCGACTTTGGTAGTGATCGGAATTGTACGCAGTAAAGCTCAAACTGTACAAAAACGTTGAAAATTCTAACGTCTGGGTTTATTATTTTGTTGAATAATGCATGAATGCTTGTGCCATAGTGAAGTTTGGGGGTTCACTTCCAGGTTCAGAAATTGCTTTTATCAGCTCTGGGAGAGTTTCTAAGGATCTGAAACCTTTCCCCAGTCGATTTTGAACCCAAAATGACTAGGAAACGACACTCCATTTGCTTATTTCAATAAAAACTACGGAAAACCACGTTTTTGGCCAAGTTTTGGCACATAGCATCTAAGCGTGTGAGGCGATCAAACAGGCTATCTAAACGGTGGGACCAACTAGCCTTCTAGTGGCATCCATGCAAGAAAGAACGGATTTTTCTATCCGTTGAAATGACAAGTTTTGGGGGAGGGGGGGGGGGGGGGCTTATTAAAAAGGTTTACAATACTCATTAAAAATGCTTATTATTGAAATAATGAACCAAAAATTGAGTGGTTCTTAAATAGCACGTATGATACAAATTTTTGAGTACTCTTTCTCGCTGAATCAGATGCCTACTCACGATAATTTATTAGTATTCCTAATGGAAAGCTGGAAAAAGTTGAAGGAATTAACCGCTGTTATGTTATTCAGCTTGGAAAAACACCACAAAATCAGAGAATACCTCCAGAAACTCGCAGTAGACAAACGATGTCTAGATAGTGTTCTAGATTTTAGGGGCAATCCAGAAAGCCAAAACCTAACCCTCCATCCGTTCCAATCCCGTGGCAATAGAAGACCTTCCATTGGGTTCCTCATTTAACCCCTGATAGATTGAAATATCTATGACCCGGGAACCACTTGAATTGCTTTGAAACTTGTGAGGCACACACCACTGCGAATCGAATGCGCATCCAAGTTTTGTTTTGTGAGTGATTCAGAAAAGTCCAAACATTTCGTCTCAAGTACTTCTATAAGCTGTGTGTTGTCTTTATTTGCTCTGTCAGAACACATTGTCCCATCTCTTAGTAATTGCTGTAATACTAAACAATAATACGCCATATTATCAATACTAAACCTCCCGAGATTAGGATTCTTCGAAACAGTCGTCTATTGACAAAAATAATATTTATTAACGCCTTCAGGCCACCTATTTCTTCCTCAGTCCAGCTTAAGGGCACCAGGCGATTGTAGTTCCGGGAATAATTTTCCCCCCGACACATTATCAAGCTCATGTCAATATTAAATGTCATAGGCGTCCACTATCTCAGTTGGCGTCCTTGCCACCGTCTGGTGGTATCGGGTAATGGTGAGATACCGCTTAACTGCACTAATGACCAATATAACGCGGTGTCTCAACGATGTGGTCGTGAAAACTCCACAAGTTAATCCGTAATTCACTGTAATATTGAATACATTGTACGACTGACTTCCATTTTCTTCATCGGGAATCTGCTGATTTCTGCTGAGTCCTTGCGACTCAACATTAGGTACTTTTTTCGCTGGTTTTATATGCTGACCCATCAGGAGACTACATTGTCCAATCAATTATTACACTTTCCGTGGTGTGTAATCGTTCTAGAATCATCCATTAGAATTTTGGAGTCCATCGAAATCTAAAACTTACATTAGGTTCTTATCAACCATATTCCGCTTTCAGTACCTGTGCTTTAAGCAAATAGTGAATGTTTTGAGCGTTACGAGGATTGCAATTTTGTCCAATCAATCTCACAATGTTCAAATGCTTATAAAATAATCTGGAATACGATCTCAACTGTACACTTAGTTGCTCGCAATCGAACAAAATCGGTTCATTCGGTCGTGAGAAGTAGAAGTCATGAATATTCAACGTCCATGCTCATGTTGATGATCACGTTTGTCCTTGAACACATTTAATAGAGAAACATTCATCAGAATCAGATGTGCATTATGGAAGGAATACTTGAACTGTCTTGGGTGAACAAGGTACCTATCGAAAAGCACCAAAATGTTTGTTTTTAGAAGTTTATAATTCTGTAAGTGTATAAAACCTACTTACTACAGCATCTCTGCATTGTACTACATGTAGACTTTGGGATAGCTGCCTCATGCCTTGTCGACTCGGTTTTAAAATTGTCAACCACGATCAAACTGTTCGTTACCTCTTAAAATGAGCTTTGTATGAAGAAATGAATCTCCCTTCAATGAGGTGAGGCGATTAGCCATCAACAGCAATAAACCATACTCCATCTGCCTCACCACTCGGGCGGTCGTCCCTGCCCCCAAAACCCGATTGTGGAGTACATCCAGGCATATATTGTTCAGCATGCCTTAAGGATCTGTGGAAATACCCTCTCTGGTGTGTGTGTGATTTGACCATCTTTCCTATTGCATTCTTACTTTCAGGCAACCTGGAGATCCGTCCCAAACTAATTGTAATATCTACCTAATTTGTAATACATATCCTTGAACACCCAACTCCTCCATGATCGGACAGGATTTTCCTATGGTTATGCGGTAGATTTGTGATGGATATGGTTGGTTGGCCCTTCCCGATTCTTGAATCCGTGGCCTCTGGAGATGAATCAGACGCCTTCGAACGTTCGGGTTATCCTCTGAGCGTGGCGGCATTACCGCATTCAGCTCAATGGAAGGGGCAACTATACCATTCAATCACCTCACATGGTAGCAGACCGTGGTTACGACCACTGACCCTTTTGATAATAACTGTTCCGACGCCTCCAACCACTCGTATTTAACCATAAGCTAAATGTTGTCCTTAATGACCCCTTTAAAAACTATTATATCCCTGCCCAACTTATTGCAAGCCCACCGCCATTCATTCCCCCTCCCCCGGCTTTTCTCAGAGCCCTGGGAGTGTGATGGATATGGTTAGTTGGCCCTTCCCTATTCTTGAATCCTTCGCCTAGGGAGATCTGAGCGTGGTGGGCATTACCGCATTCAGCTCAATGGAAGGGGCAACTATACCATTCCATCACCTCACAGATTCCAACAGTCTATATATGTTGTTTTACCTTCATATTGTTTTTTGGAATAAAGTTTGTATTCATTCATTCATTTAACACCCAAAGGATCTGAACAGCTTCAGGTTTAAGGTTAGAGTTAATTATTGCATTGCCTTTGAGGGTACACGAAAGAGAGGCACGTCCGGGCATCCAATAATACGACTTAGTTTCGTATACGGTACTTCGCACTTTTACTAAACACCCAACACGCGGAGCTGAGTGCAAAGTCGTTAAGTTCGCATAAAAGTCCAATCTCCCGAGAAAATCGGAGTTTGAGGGAGAGGAAACGCGGAGCGCCATCCTCGCCCACGAACCTCTGAAAGGCGCGGCAGAGCTTAGTGAAAGTTCCTTCACGCATACGACCGACTCCAGTCGAGAGTAATCACACAGTAACACACTCACACGCGGACTTGTGCCTGTAACTCACTCTCACTTTCCTGAGAGGCCCTTCCCCGTCAGCTGCCATAAGCGTCATGCCCGCATTCGCGTTATTTTTTTGCCGCTTTTTCAACGCTCGTATTTAATATGCTTCGGTAGTTCTCCTATACGTTTGTATGCATTCACGGTTAATAATTATTAAATTAGTCAAGATTTGATCTGTGATGAGGAGCGCAAGCCATTTCACTATTATTTCCAGGGGCGTTGTCTGTACAGCTGTAAAACCCCATGTCTTCCATATAAGTCTTTCATTATTACTATAATCAAGAAGTAACGATTTACAACTAAGAATATTGATTGAAATAGTGTCCCCTCTAGGCCTGCTTCTCATCAGGGGTCAGAATCGAGCTGTACGTTTCAAAAAGAGGTTAACAAAGCCAAAACCCTTTAGGGGATTTGGTTTAAAGACATTATCAGAACGGACATTATTCTATAATATATTGGCTATATAAAGATGGAAATGTGTCCGCCTCCTTGTTTTCGCGCGATGTTTGCTGTTACGAGGTGAAATTGAGTTGCAATCTAGGGAGCCGTCAACTTTAGCACTGTTAGAAATTAAACACCCTGATCTGTACATGTTTAAAGGGCAGGCTACTCTCATGAACTTTGCCAGTGGTACCCTACCAGATCCTTGGCACCCAACGATGGCTTCATCCTTAGTTGGTGTGCTTCAGATAAATACGAAGGACCTAAACTTTGACAGGACTCTTAACAAACACAAGAAATACTGCAGGTTCTCTCATGCAGATCGACCTTAGCTTACAAAGCCACTTATTGTTTTTCTATGTACTATGTACAAATGGGTAATCTTTACAACGAAAACCCGCTTGATTTACCCAGGGGTGCCCACAGGGGGGGGGGGGGGGGCTGAAGTTGATTGGAACAGTGTTTTAACGTGACGACATACAAAAATCTATTAAATCACTAGATAGAACGTAAATAATAATGAACTGCTCTGAAAGTCGTTTATACAGCTTAACTCTCCTTAGCAATTACTAGTTGTTCCATGGAAAGAGCGATAAGTCGAGTTAAAATGATCAAAAACAGACCCAGATCAGCTATGGGAGACTCATGGTTGCCCAATCTAATGGTTCTAGCTGCAGAAAAACATGTACTTGAGTCTATTTTCTAATGAAGAAATAATCAAAAGACTTTCTGTTTCCTCATCCAAATGACAAAAACTGCTTTGTAGGGTTTAAGGAGATATATTTAACAAGTTAGAAGGTGCCAAGATAACTTGTAGATGGTCTCAGACCACAAATTCAAAATTTTTGACTTCGAACTGTTGATGTTTTAAGGTATTTTACGATATTATTCATATATGTTTTTGGTACCAACTCACATTTGGGGGGGGGGGGGGGGGGGCATCCCTGATTTGCCTAAAGATAGAACGAGCGAGATAAACGAATTCACACATGGTGATATGTAAGAAGGAAAATGATAAATTCAGGCATGCCCTTTGTGATGTTCAGAATCAGCAGGTGGATAAAATTGAGACATAACGAATTGTCTTAAAGTGTCTGAATATATATGTATTACTACGAGTTAGATTACAATATCAATCAATAATGAACGTTGGCCAACCGGTTACAATTTCGTTTTCCCTCCCAAGTCCATGTACCTGCCTGTTGGTAGAGGTAAGGCAAGTGCTCCTTATGTTGTTCAGACTCTATTAGTGGGCAAAATGAAGGTCCTTTTTTGTTAAATCTCCGCCATTCGATTGTGTTTAGTTTGGTGGCCTGGATGCTTGCTACGCTCGCATCTCAAAAATGAAATAATATCCTAAATCAATCCTCACAATAAACCATGGATTCATTAGACAAATATATTCGTTTAGGCAAGTACAGGGGTATTGGCGGTGAAAATGAAGGCAGGATAGTCGAATACGATCACTTCTTTTCTAACACTTATTCCAATCAAGGATTCTAATCTATTTGTCCAACCAATCTATATTTACTATGAGGGTTGAATGAGTATTTTTTCATTTTTTAGATGAGATGGATAGCGAGTATCCAGATCATCAAACTAAACACAATCGTGTGGCTGGGGGTCTAACGAAAAAAGCACCAAGATGATGTTTTAGATCAGCTGAATTTATCTGTTACCAACGCGTTAGATTACAATGTCAACCAATTAGAGCGTGGACCACCCGATTGCTATTCCGTTTTTCCATGTCTCTCCACAGGGATTGATAGAAAGCAGATTCACCTCAGAATTAGGGTGTGGATAGTAAGAAGACATGCCATACGAATTGTCTAAGGTGAGCTGAACACTACAATGTCAACCTATAAAAGCGTGGCCCAACTGGTTGCAATTTTCTATTTGCCTCCCAACTCCATATATCTCCCTGGAGGTATTAGGAAATATAGATGCTCCTCATGATGTCCAGAATTTGGATGGGGATATAATGAAGATAAGCTTAGATACCTACGAATTACGTTACAATGTCAACCAATAAAACGTCGGCCAACCGGTAGCAATTTTCCTTGGGTCTTCCAACTTATTTCACTGGAGGTATAAGAAAGGTAGATGCACCTCATGATGTTCAGAATGTGGTTGTGTATAGAATGAAGATAGGTATACTTGGCAAATTGTCATAGGACAGCTGAATATATCCATCACCTATGGAGTTAGATTACATTATCAACCGATGAAAGCCTGGGACAACCGGTTGCAATTTGGTTTTTGTCTCTCAACTCCCCGTATCTCTCTGACGATACGAAGGAAGGCTGCATGTGACCGTGGCCGAAGAAAGCGAGCGATCCGAGCCTCCTGCCTCCGCCTCCGAATGAAAGTTCAAAAGTCCTTGGCCTCACTTTCGTCTCATCGGGAAGCCATTGTCTCCGCCCGGGTCGTTTCAAGTTCTCTTTATACAAAGAGGGGCGACCCTGGTTCGGCCCGTCGGAACAAACGAGAACCCGGCCGCCGGATCTGAAGGGGCCCCAGAGCAAATGATCGATTGGATCTACCACAACAAACTCATATGACGTGCCCTGAGGTAAACGCCTCGAGATGGTGCACTTAAATGCGATCAATAGGTGTAAGATAGTCATTGCATTTTCTCCAACATCACTGCTTCGTCACAACACGTTCTATTTCATCGGAAGAGAAGATTCTAGTTAGAAAAGAACTTAATTTTTTTCATTTTAAATATTCCCCTTTGAAGATAATGTACACTTATTACAGTATATTAATATACTGTATTGCGTTGCTGTAACACAGTGACAGTACTTTTGAAGATTCTGGAGTTACAACTAGCCCTTCAGTAAACCTCTCTGATTCTCTTAGTTGTGGATCGAAATCGTTGGAATATTTCGCTGAATCTATCCCGGCCAATCCTCATGTAAGAAAAGAGCAATAAAACAGTATATACGTTTTCATGTTTCTTATGATTTAATATGGAAATGGTTATTCGTTTGCTGTCCCACATTGGTGCCAACATATACATTTACTGACACCCTAAATTGGCAGTTAATTGTGGATTATTGGGACACTCCGTTTCACAAGCCTAGAAATTTGAGCAGAAAAATACCAGTTTCGAATTCATGCGACTGTAAAGGATTTTATTGATCAGAATGGAATGAAAATTACTTATAACTCTCTAGGCCATTGCGGCAGTGGAAATTCCCATAGATGAAGCTGTTTGTCGAATTGTTCTCGATTGTAGAATTTATAAAAGTGGTGGTATTTCTACAGGAAAAGACAGGAATTCAATTTGTGTCGAATTACCAATAATGCTTTGGGCAGTTAAATTTGGATGAATGACATAGGCACCAAAAGCACCCTCTTTTCAAATTCAACTGAGTGAGAATTTTGAGAATTTTGTGTCTCTACCGTCGCAAATAGTAGGCAAAACATCTAAATTGTGTGAAAACTGTTCGTTATGAATCTTCTAGAGATTGATTTACACCAATTGTACTGAAACATGTCACATACATTTCATAACAATAAGCAAAAAATCGATAGAAACACTTGAAAAAATAGTAAAATTCAACTAATTTATTCGTTCATTGGAAAATTGAAAAAAGCTCATTAGCTATAATGTTTGAAATTTACACTATACTTGCCCCAATTACAACACAAAATACGATCATTTAGGACAGTTCGCTCGTACGATTATGCTACATGACTGAAACTATTTTTAATGTACTATTAACTGGTGGCAAGAAAATTTAATTATCACTCGCCACAGCGTTGCTACCAAGTTTTTAAAATAGAAACCCTTTTTTTAAACTTTCGCGCATAGTTAATAGGTGGAAACAATAGGTGGAAGCTACAATAAACTCGAAACGTTTTAGTAACCTGAAAACGATAAACCTTCAATATCACTTTTCATTAACTCGAAATTTTTCGGACTTCCAGAAATTGAGACAAATTCTAGCCCTATTGAGATATTTCCTACAATTCCCGTCCATTTTTAATGTTTTAATGACATTTTCAGGGTTTGTGCGGAATGGAATGTAGATGGTCCCTTAGGAGTTTCATCGCTGAAAATATAACACAGTCGATCATCCTCAACCGAATACGTCTTTACGTTAACTACACCTTGCATTTCGAGAGGCTTCTGTTTTAATATTGTCGCTACAGATAAGTGTCGAGTATCTCTCTAGCAAGTTGTCGAGATATTGAAACGTAAGGAGAGAGAACCCCCCAGTATCCGGAATTCCCCAAGTTCGCTTCTATCTATACGACGAAATTACAGTCGGATTAGAAAAGAACGGCATGGAAAAAAAATGATGTAGCGCAAATACATGTTATCAGGGAGATAGCGGATTTTTGTTTACGGTATTTGCTCAGTTACTCGCGTCATCGTCAATTTCAACGGAATGGAAAAAAACACCTTCCGATTTGCCTAACTCAGAAATCCCAAATTTTGACTCCGCAGTTTCAAAATTCTTCTCAACTAAGAATGAGTTTTTGACTGAAAATAGTGTTTCTGCACGATTTCCCATCTTGAAAATTGATTTTCATGTTTGCTACTGCCCCTTGAATCAATATGTAAGTTTGATTTTGAAATTTTTCGTTAATTTTGGTTTGTTATTTTTAATAATGAGTTTTTTTAAATTTGGTTATAACCCCCCTCCCCAAACTTTGTCATTTTACTTTTCAAGGTGGGTAGATTCTAAATCTTCAATTGCCAAACGATGTCTTTGATTAGAAAAAGCCATAGAATTAATGTAAAAAATTCTCTCTTTTGTACATGAGGTCTAGCTGGCCTAATTTCTAGCCAACCCGTTCTTCTCACTACCATAGATCCTATGTACCAAAAATTGCTCAAAACGTGCCAAAAATGTGGTTTGTAGGCAATGGAGATGTCATTTCCATAATACTTTTCGACGCCTAATCGATTGAGCCGGGTCCCAAACCAGCCCAAGCTCATCTGACCTAGAAAGTCTCATTTTAAGGGTTAAAATGTTGACAAATGGGTGTTAATTCCGATTTTTTTAATCCCAATTTTTTTCAATTTCTCGTTTTGATGATATAGCACTAAAGAAAAAAGATTAGGGGATTTATCAATAATAAAGCATTGTAATCGCTCTTGAAAAAAAATGTCTAACCCCCTGAAAATTTCATGGTTTACGTTTCATTTCTTTAACGTAATGACTTCTATAATACGTTTTTAGGTTACATTCGAATAATTAATAAGAAATTTAAATTTAAAAAATAATAAATACCGTAATCAGAACCGCGTGAACTGTGAATAATTACTTTGACCTACAGCTGTTCATGCCTGTGTTACTCACATAATCATTTTCATGATTGAAACATAACAAATTCATCTATAAATATATTTTACATCTTTCATTCTCTCTCATTCGTTCATGCCGTTATACTTTCTTTGGCGTTCGTACCGACATCTGAACCAATATTGTTCGCTCTCTCTCACCACCTGTGTTCAAATTATGGACCAATATTTGGTCAAGTTTGCGTTCGCCCAAAATATCCAACGGATCGGTATTAATTATCAAAAAAACTACTGCCAAGTTCGGCGAGGCACGATGCTTTCTCGTACCCCCAATATGGACGGATAAATCGTTGAAATGTTCCACATTGATAGGATGGTGGTTACATTCAAAATCGGTTAACTAGTCAGTGAGAAAATGATATTTTGATATATGTCACGGTTGTGCATGCGCAAAAAACATCAGTGGAAGGTGGCGAATGATTTCTTCGGGGACCATCTACAGCTGAAATCGTAAAATTCCAGAAAATTTCATCAAAATAACCTACAAAAGTGATGCTTTTTCACCAGTGTTTAACATCCTCCCATGCGCATCAGGATCCAATCATATGGTTGTGTTGAAACTGACGTGACGTGTTTTTTTACCAGGCTTCTTTTTAAATTTGGGCGACATAAAACGACTAGCCCGGCTGAAAATTATGCGTTAAGGGTTTTAGTGGTTGGGAGTTGGGTAACCCACATCCTTCTAAGGTTAAGATCACGAATTCGCAAAAGCTGTCTTTTACACTATGCATTTATGAGAAAGGAAGAACAAATAAGGGATCGATTCCAATTTCGGGAAGTGCTACGTTTCAACATTAAAAGCTTCGGCAGGATCCAAAATCGCTAACCGTTAGGTGATTTTTTAAGTCTTTAGTCTTAAACTCCATAGACTTTCCTCTTCTTATTAGAAAGATTTGATTTTTTGACGCTCTACCGCATTAGTACCCATTAATATTCTTCTACAACTAACAGTTCAAGAGTTATTTCGAGGGAAACCAAAAAAAAAGGCCTTTTTAGCAGTCTTTATGAAATCGGCATTTTTGTCTCGGCTCATATGAAAATGAAGGCTTCAGATTGGCATAAAACGATAAGCATATATGCCATACGTTATAACGTACAATTCACCATAAAATTCCCACTAGTTTCTACGTAACGAATGGTCGTCGCTTAGCCAGTATCTGTTTGGTTTTTTACGGCATGTCGCTCTCTAGAAATCAATAAGCGCACCCTATTTGCACGGTTATTTTGTATACTGGGTTGTGTTAGCATTGCAGGGTTTTGTTTCTTAATTCTATAAATTGATTATAAATAGTATCCCTGAAAAATTGTAGTTTGAAATCGTGGTACCCATACTTATACGAAAAGCGGTAGGCACCATTTTGGTTTCATACTTTCAATGGTGAGCCTTTTTTGATTGAGAAGTATGCATTTTTGTAACGCCACACTTGAAGTTTTTCACTGTACGTCAGGTGGGTTGATTCAAAACTTGCAATATCCGTCCGCTGTCCACTGTACAGAACGAAAAAGGTCTTGGAATAGACTCACAATCCGATCTTTAGCATGTGGACTCTATTCGGGGTCTGGTTGGTCCTAACCACTGCTATCACCTTATATGCAAGGGTGCTAGAGACCATTAACTCGTCTTAAACGATGTTTATCGTGTTTTTTACTGGCATAGGTAATTGGGATGTCATTTTCTAGTAATTTCGAAATGGAAAATCGAGTGTCATTCGTTCCAGACCAGTCCAAGCTCATTTAAGATAAAAAAGCGGGACAGTAGACCTCTATGGTTCTACAGCCAGATCATTTAAATGATTAATTTTACACATTTAAGTACCGAAGATGAAAAATTGCCTATGCAACCTACAAATATGGGATTCTAGCTCAGAGGAGGGGAGCTACTAAACAGAGATGAAAGCTACGGATGGGAGGGTGGGGGCCTAACAAGGGTTTACGTGAGCGCATTCTGTGTTTGTAAATGGTACTTACTAAGTCTAACCAACACCCTGGAAAAATCTGTAGATTCAACCAGAGCACCAGAGAGGCTAGTGCTTACCAAGGTGGCAGGTACACGAATGACCCCCTCGGGCGGACGGAAAAGTGGTGATGCCGGGATAACAAAGGGTAGAAGGAGCCCACCCGAAGGTTAGTTGAAGGAGTGTCGAGCTGGGGGGGGGGGGGGGTCGGAACTGTCGGGTCGGTCGCTAAGAACTGGATTGTAGGTACTCCTGTTAATCATTTAAATAATGATATTTAAAATTTAAATTTTAATATAAAATGATAAAAAGTTCATTTTAAGGGTAAAAATGTAAAAAATGGGTGTCGTTTTCAATGTTATTAGATCCAATTTTTTTCTTTCGCTCATTTTGAAGTCTTGGTAGTCAAGAAAAGTTACGGGAGTTATCAACAACCAGACTAAAACAAAATTAGTTAAATTGTCGGATGATCTACCTACATGTGATTTGCTTGTAGTGAGATATTGTGGTTAGGTAATACTTTCCATTTGTAAAATAGTGCATACGTAAACGAAACAGGTGGGAAAACAGACCCTGCTAGATAGAAAAATTAATCTTTGCTGTTTCTTTTGTTTTTCATCTGTTAAACTCCCATTAGCTAATGGGCCTTTAGTTGGTGTTTGATAAAAGTTAGCTCATTCGAATTATGGTGCACTTATCAAACACCAACATCCTACGAAAAAATCTCCCAAGATCCTACCAAAATCTCAAAGTAACCAAACTCAAAAGTTAGCTCATTCGAATTATGGTGCACTTGAGTTTGGTTACTTTGAGATTTTGGTAGGATCTTGGGAGATTTTTTCGTAGGATGTTTGAAAAACTGGCTCAAAAATATTTTTTAAATATCTTCTTATTGCTATTTTAATTTTTGATTTTAAATCTCTTATTACTCTTCCTCACTTCCAGGGCTATCTCTCCTACGTGCATTACCCCACAAATTGTTTAGTCGTGGTTTTCCAACTTAATAATCTTTACCATGCAGTTTTCGACTAATTGCCCAGCACCGCAATCCGATTAGCACCGATCGTAAAACCGCTCAACCCGTCGCTAGCGCTATCTCCAACAGCGGGGTACAAAAAACCGTAATTCAGGTCTAAGGTTCTACATATCTCATTTACTGCAGAGAGGTGACAACGAACACCCTCGTGACCAAATATTTGCTCGTCATATCTCTCGGCCTTGTTGATGATTTGTTTGCGGAAAGATTTCAATTAATTACCATGCCCACGGGAGGTTTTAAAGCACTCGCTCAACCTGCCTTTATGGGTGAATAATTCCACCGCTTGGTTTTTGTAAGGAATAAAAAACGTTCCAAACTATTACTTCAAGGTTTATTATATCTGCAATAGACAGCCTTTCGAAGCACATCAGATTAACAAAATAAAATGAACACCTACGGTTCAATTGTCCGTCTGTAGCTAACAGTACCACTCTGTTATTATCTACGAATAATTCTACATCACGTTCTGAGCTGATATAACTTCTACAAGGGCACCTACCCTCTATCAGGAAATTGATTAAACAGAATTAAACCATATTTAGCTCCACTTGTCCATCTACCACAAACCATAAACACGGATGCACATACAAATTTTAAATATTCAACCAAGCTTATGTAGACGATCTTATTGTGCCAAAGAACCTGTAGAGAGTGCGAACGGACAACAGAGCAATTTGGGTGGGCTTTTTCGATAAATTGAAGTTTTATATATAAATTAATGCAGTCATAAAAGCAATAATTTTATTTCAAACGTTGTTGACATCAAGATTTTCAAAATCTTTCCATTGTACCTTTGAGGGTTAATCAAATGAGATGACGAGAATGAAAGACCAACTAGACCTCGTTTGTGATTCCTTACCCACATTTTATAAAATCTGGTAAGTTTCAGAATTTTCAGAATTTATTTGGGAGGGGGGGGGTCAAAATATTTCTCTCTCTTGGTGGACTTCTGAAATTCATTAAACATTCACGTTTGACTGGCTTCTAGTTCATTCTTGTTTGATGTTTCAAGTAAAGGAATGTACCTATTCCTCAGTTCCGTTTTAACAGGATAACGTTTTAACAGTTTCATTTCGGGTTGTGGCACAATAAACAATGAACCAATTTTGGATAGGGAATCGTTTTCACTCTTTTGTGTCTCATACGGACTTATTCCCCACATTCTTGAACCTCATTTCCAAAACTCGAGGAAATTTTGAAGTCAACGAAATTCTTCCGTTCCTAAATTCCCGAACTCTCTCCGAACTTGCACTAAGAAACAACTCTAGTTTCGGAGAATTGTTTAATTGCAATTATTGATAACCAGTATTGCAGTATTGATAACCCAATTTTCCATTGAATGTTCAAGATTCGAGTTCAAGGTTCGAGCGAGACTCGAGACTAATATAAAATTTGCCGACGTACAGTATGTACCGCACGTTGTTAATAAATTAGTTATTATTATTAATTAATGGTAAAATAAAGGAGTCGCGCCTAATTACATCAAGGAAGTGGCTACAACCGTGTCGTGGCGCGGAGTGCGGTCCGGGAAAAGTGCCACGGAGTTACTCGAGCTGGGCATCTCGTCAGGAGTACTTCGTGGTATCCCCACTTACTTAAACTTACTCTTACTTAAACTGGTGGTCATTCTATAGTGACAATTCCCTTCATTCCTCCATCTTCCTTCATTTCCCAAATCCCAAGTAACGGCGTAATATAAACCGTCCTCGCCACCTTTATTTTGCGTATATATTTTTTAGTTTTTATTTAATGGTTTTCCCCCTCTGCCATTGAAGAGAGTTCCAAAAAAAGTGTCTGTGTGTATGATCAAGGAGCGGATCTAGCGGGTTTAGACAAATAAGAGTTGTACGAAGACCTGCTAGCGATATCTCAACTGAAGAGAGTAGAGGGTATATAACATAACAAGAACATTTCAGTTTGGCCGTTGAGTCCTAGCATTTAGCAGTACAATTGTTATACACGCGATGTATGACTCATTAGTCATCCTCATGTAGATAATTTAACATTTGATAACAAGTTACACAACGAATAATAAGTCCAATAAATAATCACAAACATGCAGTAAATAACAAATAATATATCTCGTTAACTTGGATAGTTTATGGCACATATTTTGGGTTGTTCATGGTTGTGTTCTTTTTTCTTTTTAGTCTTCGGGGAGCTGTGTAGGTTTCGCTGGTTACTATTTCTGATGAAATAGAGGGTAATAACACCAAGATCATGGCCGAGGCAGTGACTTAGTGCGATGTAAGGTGTGGGAACAGTGCCACGGAGTTACTTGAGTTGGACATTCCGGCGGAAAGCCCTTGTGATGTCACCACCCTCGTCTTTCCATTTTCCTCATTCCTCTTTAACCCTTTATCCTCTTTATCCTCGAAAAAACTTTATGTACTCATACACAAATGGCACCTCTACCAAGCGTAATTTCCTATTCATCATTCCATCTGACTGTCCTACCTACCTATATAAAAATGAACTGGATAGTAATAATAAACTTCCTCTACGACCTGACCTATCGCTCACAACAATGAGATAGTCCCGAGGCCTCTCAATATTCAAGGAAGGATGTGCTGGCTATTGAATCCAACGGGAAGCGGAGTGAAAGTGAAATGTTTTCCGCTGGCATGTTCACCGAGTTATTCTTGAATTTGGTATCCTATTAGATTCAGAAATATTTAAAATTTCAGTTTCAGAAAAAATTTTATTTTCTAACAGTAAAAGACAGAGCCGATTGAGGCGGATTAGCGAGAAGAGGTATTATGTATGGATGGGCTTGGACGGTAGGTAGGGAAGGAGATAACGTGGTATTGTAAAGGGCTATCCGTCTAAAGGCCGGGACACACCTGTCCTCCACTCTTCCGATCCAGCTCCGATCATGCAGTCGGACTGGCGTCGGAGGGGGCAATGTATTCGAACTTGAAACCCTGTGGTTCGTACTTTTCCGGCACGTGACCTATCCCACTCCCGTCCGACTCCGATTTCGATTCCGATCCAGCACCGGAATCGGAATCTATTCGTTGTCCAGCTCGGGAAAGGTGCAGGACGGCTGTGCTCTCATTTTCCAAGCTCTAGTGAATTTGTTCCTGCTGTTTTGAGGTGGTTTTTTCAAACTAAAATTAAATAACAATGTCTATCAAACCGGAGGAGCTAATTGAGTGCGTGAGGGTATACCCGGTATTGTACGACCAAACCTTTTATTTACTTTCACTTCCAACAAGTTAAAAGTAGGCATAGACATTCTAAAATATTGATAGAACTTGGTTTCATCGTCCAAAAGATGAGGTAGCAACGTTGAAAACTCTCCTTCTTCAGGTCTGCTTTTCCAAGCAGCGTGCACCCAGAATCTGCGTTTATTTCGGTTCTTCGTCAAGAAACACCTTCCATTCTCTTCATCTTCATCTTCGAGACCACGTGCCACCATGGCCAAATCCCTGTTGCCAAAATTCTTAAACATATTCCTTCACAGTCACAGGACACAGTTGAACATTCGAGAGGAGACTGGCAGTGGGAGGGAAGCTGGACGTGGCGAGGCGGGACAAGTGTGCCCATCCCTTTCCGATTCCGCACTGTTCCGATTTTCGAGGCAAAATCGGACTGGAGCTGGATCGGAAGAGTGTAGTAAAGGTGTGTCCTGGCCTTAAGTCGTGTAAGAAATAGGATTTAATAGGACGAAAGCTCATCAGAAAGTTGTAGGTATCAGTTGGTAATCGGAGCTACCCCACCGACCATTAACTAGCAACGACACATCCTGCGAATCATCCACCCTAATCAAGTCCACCTTACTTATCATTTCTCATTTCATTTTTATTATATCTATAATTATACAATCTCGTTGAGGGGTTTGATTGATAGTGGTCGATTCGGATGATTGTTGGTTAAAATCAAAGGGGAGGGCGAGCCGTAGGAAAGGTGCACGGTTGTCTGAAAGGGTTAACAAGAGCTCCTTCTCAAAACGGAATGGACCATCATCTTGAGAGGATGGCCACCGGCTCGTACCAGCTGCTGGAAAGGCGAATGACATATTGTCCTGTCAAGCTCAAGTCGCTTCAACACTTGATCTTCGAATTTCCTTAGTTCCGCAGTTTATTCACAGTGAAGTGGCCATACACGACGGGTCCAAGAGGCCGAACGGCCCCGCGCCGATCCGATCTCGCCCGTGTGTGGGAAAGTTCTAGCGGCTCGACGTGGCTCGGGGATAACGGCTGGATTTTCGGAAGAGCCAAAATCCTCGGGGCCGATCCACCGAGCCGCAGTTTGTATCTTCCGTGTGTGTGGAATCTCGGGTCCGAACGGCCTAGGGCCAACTAGCGACTCTGCCGTGAGTGTCGTATCTCGCGTCCAAACCCTTTCAGTAGCTGTTCAGACGTCGATGAGTACGGAAGTGCTAGTCAAAAATGGCAAGTTATAGGCCTGGTATTGTTGTGGTCTGGGAGTAGTTTGATATGACGCACGTTGGATTTAAATTGTTTGTTCTACGTGTTGTATTAACGTGCTCATTTCCTCCTTGTTGGTTGGTGCATTTTGAAACGAAAAGTACTGGTGTGTTGTACTATTGACATTTGCTAGCAATTATTGCATGATGACTAAATATGTCTACACGTAATTTCGTAACGTTTAATTTGGCCTTGGGGTCGATTTAGATGTTTCGATGTCAGCTCCGTTATTGCTATGCCTGACAACAATTCTCGTTTTAATCTACGTCGTATGGTATTAAAGGAGTGCCGTTCAGCATTGTCCTCAAGTAGCTGAACCTAGGTTTCAACACTAACCTTGTAACCACCTCATGGATTTGTATTAAGTCATTTAATTCTGATATCGCTATTAAGAACTTAATTGCCGATGTGGGATTGCACGGTGAGAAGAAAGGTATTTTATCAATCGCTGCTTCATAATGTGTTGATGGTTTCTGGTTTTCTACCTAAGCGGATACCTCTCTTTTCACATTCTGTTCTTTCCCCTTAGTTTGAGGTGGGTTTTCGACTTCCGGTGCTCGGTTTTGATATTTGATAAATTGATCAATTTGCGCTTGCTTCTCGTTATTTTTTGATTTGCCGCTATTTGCGTTTGCATTAGCTGAATCATCTGCGTTACCTTTTTGAGCCAAGGCGGTTATCGCCGGGTCGGAAGTAGGTTTGTGCGCTTTGCATAGTCGGCAGACGAATTTCGCCTTCCGAGACGCAGCCGTCTTTCATAGCTATACCCTGAGCGTTGTGAATGATACTGCTCTTGGCATTCTGTGCAAAAAATGGGGTTCGCTTCTTCCGGCAATTCTATGGGTGTACCGCGTAGGCTCCCAAACTACTCCCAGACACAACTGGCTCGGTCACTAGAGTAGACTGGCTCTGCCGTGTGGGACCCTAGAGTTTTGGCCCGAGGCGAAATGGACTCGAGCTTACGGCTCCGGGCCAAAAGGATCCGTCGTGTATGGCCGCCTTTATACTCGTACGAAACGATACCAGCGTCAAACCCAAAGCTTTGCTCCACAACAATAATTACATCAATTTGTTTTTACAGTTCGGTGAAATGTTGTTATTAAGTGCTGTTGGTTTTTTCCAAAGTTGTTTAGCTGGTCCAACTTTTTTTTTCGACTAGTCATCCACCGATGACGTAACTCCGTATACCTTCTGAATGACGCGGTGTGACGCCCTCACACAGCGAAGGTATACGATCGGCTCTCAGCGCGAAGACGATTCGGGCCGAGTCCGCTTGGCCCACTTCCCCCTTTCTTCTTAAGGAAAAAAAACTACTCTAGCTGCGCTGGGGGTAGATGATGCAACTGTTTCCTTCTCCCAACTTTTCGCTTTTCGTTCATTTCGCTTGTGACCTCTTTCCTCGACTGTCCCTCTCACTTTGCTGTTACGCCCGTTACGTCACCTTTTTTTCTCTCTCTCTCTCTTTCTCTCTCTTTTTGGACGCTAACGCTGCACTTAATGCCTTCCCCCTTTCGCCGTTCCGCCAGATTCGTTTCAGGTTTTTCGGCCAATGATAAGGGGAAAAAATGATTTTAGAGTCCCTTCTATGTAAAGATACCCACTTTCCACCTATATGAGTTGTAGTGATGTTACTGTGACTGGTCGGAGTCGTTTTCGATATTTTCAGGAAACAACAACAGAATCTTGATTGCGCAAGAGTAACAGTTATCGGTAACCGTTGTAATATAACAGTTCTTTTGGTCACATGTTTCCCATAACGGCCGGTTGGTGAGGGCCTTTTAATGAATATGTATTCCGTTCAGGACAGGCAAGAAGTTTAAGGGGAACAATCGTTATAATAAACGTTATAATGCTTATTATTTTTGAACTCCCCTAATACCGCCCCCGGCACAACTTTTTGACTACCAAGTGAACAAAACAAGAAAATGAGTGGTATGAGATTTTAAAAATTGAACTTTTAACCCATTTTCTTCACCATTTTGCCATTTAAAATAAAAATTTTTAAGTCATACGAGGTTGGGCTGGAATGGGGCTCATCTTAATCGATTTGGTGTCCAATATTATTTACCTAGGCCAATAAAAATCTTGAAAAAACACGTTTGCGCAAGAGTAACAGTTATCGGTAAACGATATAATATAACAGTTCTTTTGGTCACATGTTTCCCATAACGGCCGGTTGGTAAGGGCCTTTTAATAAACATGTATTCCGTTCAGGACTGGCAAGAAGTTTAAGGGGAACAATCGGGTTAATGAAACACTGCAAATTGATCCCACAAGCCTTATTATTTTTGAACCCCCATAATACCGCTTCCGGCCCAACTTTTTGGCTACCAAGTGAACAAAACGAGAAAATGAGTGGTATGGGATTTCAAAAATGGAACTATAAACCCATTTTCTTCACCATTTTGTCATTTAAAATGAAATTCCAAATGAAAAGTGTCCAATATTATTTGCTTACCCCAATAAAAATCTTGAAAAAACACGGTTTTGGAATGTTGTTGACCAGTTTTTTGGATATTAGCGTCTATGATTGTGAAGCGATCGGGCTGGCTAGAAGTCGCGAGTCCACGTGCGAAAGAATTGATTTTTTCATCAATTATCTGGCCTTTTATGAGCCATAAGGCGTTTGATGGACGGATATTGCAGATTTTGGAATATATGTACCTTGAAACTTGGAATGACAAAGTTTGAGGGAGGGAGGGTGTCAATAAAAATCTTTGCTCCACAAAGGCTTATTAGTGAAAATGAAACCCCGGAACACTCCTGTGAATTTTAAAAAAAAGCTAATTTTTTAGAGGTTTCCATTCAATATTCAACATTTTGCTATTCATTAAAAAGTAAAAACATTTAACAAAGTTGATGTAACAACTTTACCCCATGAAACAAAGAAATACCAAATTGATAGGTACCTACGTACCGTACAATCTTGGCACAGGTAATTATTTTAATTTCCCTTACTCGCAAATTGACCGATTTACTGAATGAAAAGAACACGGCAGATAAATAAAAGCCACTATAAATTCAATGATACAAATTTACTCATAAATGCTTGCGAGAAAAGATGTTAGGCAGGTAATTTTGAGACATTTGGTATAATTTTAGAGAAACTTATAATTTTTCTTTGAAACAATAGAATCGTCAGGCCAACTCAGAATGAAGAATATGTGGAAATTGGATTCTATGGTGTGAAACTCTCCTGAGGTGAACAGCGTTGATGCCCCTGATGGAGGGACTGGAGAAGCAATAAGTAGTAAATAGTGGAAGTCTTTTCTTCGATTGATTTGGTTGAACTCATGATGAAAAGGAAGAAGAGAGTTAAAATGAGAGAATAATGAGCGATGTAGAAAAGTGGAGAAAGCTAAACGGTGAAAGAACGGATCTCACCTCGAAGTAATGCAAGAAAATCATTTCTGGGGTGGATCTACCTGGTGTGGAAGAAGGTGTTATAGTTGGTGCACCTGTGAAATAGGGGTCCCTAACGCGTAGGTTGAGGAGGTGCCTCTACTCTCAGTGTTTTTCCATTAAGAATTCCACAGTTAATCTATGGGTAAAAGTTATAATCGGGTGGTTAGAGTATCAAGAGACTGGTATAGGGAATAATAACATATCTAACATAGCTGATGAAATTATGTAGGTACACCTACAAGTGAATATAGGCTATAAATTAGATTCGAGTTGGAGTGAGCTCGGTTAGCTGCCTCTAACAGGTAACGTATCAATACTTTAATCGACATCAGACATCATCTACGGTGATTCAAAATAGTACAACTGAACTTCAGGAAAACCAAGGAAAATTGCAGCAGAAATGCTAAGTAAACCTCTCGAAGATGATTATAACGTGACGCCATTGGGACAAGTGGGAACTCCAAACATCACAGTTTCACTTTCACAAGACCAATTGACCTTAATGGATCACATGACTCCTCAATTCCAACCACCTACTCCAAATCATTTCTAAGCGGTTAGTTGATTCCAATACAATCCAACTGATTTTAATAAGAAGTGCAGTTGACGAAACTTGGGAGAAGATGACAATCCTTCCATTGAACTGAATGAAGATGCGATGAATTGGCAACTAGTGAGCAATGAATGGTCATTCCAAAAAAGTCGACAATTTTTTTGGTCCAGTGTGTATTCAGGCATAGCTGGTTAAGCAATTAGTTGCTCTAGGTTTGATGGTACTACCGTCTCCCTATAAAATAAAGATCTTCATTATTTTCAATGGTGAACCTTTATTCGTTAGCTCTACCTAAACAGACAAAAGAACCAGATAAAAGAACCTTCGTGGACACATCAAAAACCACCTGGTGATGATCGCATCATCTGACACGATTGCCGTGAAATTTTGTTCCAAAGAGTTTCTTCTGAAATTGAGTTTTTCGAGTCTCATGTAATACAATTGTGGTTCAAGTGAAGCATAGTTAGATGTTCTATTTGGCATCGCTGAATTTCTTAGTCGTGTCCATGTAAGGTAGGTATATCCCACCACTGCAGGTATTGGCACCTATTTTTTATATTTCAGCTGAAATTTGAATGATATCATGATTTGAGGTTAATCGAGGGTCTTCCAATGTAACATATTAAAGTATGTGGAATGGCCGGAAGGTCTGCAGGGCTTCGTGAGCTATAAGTTCTGGTATCAGCTTCTGTTCCATACAAGGATAGTGAAGGTTGGTGCTCATGGAGTTCTGTGTTTTTGGACTTCACAAGTCAATCACAAGCTATGGAGATCAGTGATCAGCTGAAACCCTTGTGGCTAATTTCGTTCCTGATCGATCCAACGTACTAAAATATGAATCTGGCTCTTTTTATGGCATCTAGAGTGCACGAGACAAGATATCGATGCTCCAGGTGCGGAGTACAAATAATGTACTACTGACTACGTCTCAAAGATTTTCGTAGAAGGTTTGTTCTAATAGATACAAAACAATATGACCGTGTAATGATAGGCAGCGGTTTTTTCTGCTCAAATAATGCTTGGAGAAAAGTTTTTGTGACCGAAAAATAGTGGACATTCTTGGATTGACCCGTATATTACATCAGGTAACACAATAGTCGTCCAATGGGAAGTTAGGTGGGTACCTAATTCGCAAACGTGACCGACTCCAAGGGTTCACTGCCTTCCAAAGGGAGAGTTTCCAGTTCTAGAAAGAAGGACGAGAAAGAGAAAATGCCTCGAAAAAAAAACCGAACAGAAAGGGAAACCGTTGGCGGAGGTCATTGACATCTTGTGGCCCAGTTGGTTGCGTTTGCTCGGCATCCACAGAAAGATGATGATCCGCTCACCACGGTTGGCTGTTTCGCCGCGAGAAAAACAACGCTGCCAATCATTACACAACGGTTTACTCCTACCGTAATTACTATTATTTTATTACGAACAGATAATCCTTCGCGGATCCCTGTTATTTGTTGATCAACCGTTGTTCGATAAGTATCACTGCTCGATCTATGAACGCACTTCACTTTCACCGTTCTAAGCTATTACTACCTCCACTCATTCAACGTTATAGTTTCATCGGAGCGTATTAAATTTTGTAACAGCCAAATATTATAAATAACAGGCCTTGCAGTGTGGCGTTATGAAGATTAATTTGCATTTTTTCGGCTATCATTGGCCTCTTATTTGAAATGAAGTTGGGCCAACACAACCAAAAACTAGTGATGGGCACTAACTACATGATGCTACGAAAAACTTCTCTTGCAAGGTGGTATTCGGAGTTCACTCTAGAAAAATTATTTTATAGAGAGTAGGGGTTTCGAAAATCCATTCTTCCTATGGTTTCAACCAAAATCAACATTTATGGCATTTAACTATTGATTACTTTAATATATCGTTTGAACTAAATCAAAAATGCAAATAGTAGCTGATCTTTTTTATAGATAACTAGTATAATGGCCCTGCTACGCAGGTTAAAAAGATAATATAACAATCGTATATAAATCCCCGAGGAGAGGACCACGTCGCTTGCCCTGGAAGATTTTCTAAGAAATTAAGGTCGAGAAAATGTGTGATTTCTATCTATCTATACTAAATTTATCAAATAGGTGAGCATATTCAATCTCGCTGTGTTAAAATTTCTCATTTTATAAGTAAGAATCGAATTTTCAGCCCTTGAAAATTTACTTGCTAGTTTTCAGCTTAACACTAAAAAACAAAAAAGTGGGGTTGTAAGGTCGTTTTCCTATGACTTCATTAAGCTTTCGTTTCGGTTATTTCCAATCATTCGATTCCTCTCTACATTGCACCTCTTTGGAAAGCTCTCACCTAATCTTGATAGCGATGAAATAAACTTCAACTGACATTATATTAACAACTACCATCTATTGGGTGGTGGGTAAAGAACTTCAAAAAGGATATTGATAAGATCCGCCGTTTCTATGCTATTAAAAGAACAGTTATATTCCATAATTCCAGTTGTTTGACTAACGAGCGTTGCCATTCAGTTGAAATAAAGTTTGTTTGTGTTGATCGGTTGTGTTTATTCAACCATCAGAAACCATTGACATCTCAAACCTATCAGTTGTTAGTATTGCCCAATGTGAAAGGATTTATCTTTGGTCTTTAAGAGTCAATCATAGACAAGATGTGTTTCACTGGAAATTTGATTGAATTTGAAAATCAACTTGAAAGATAGTGTTAACTATTCACACTAACAGCTAATAATGGGGTCCCCTAAAGATTGTGAAGAGGAATTTTCGTCAGAAGTGTTGCAAGAGGTCTGCTTATTTTTGCAATGAATACAGTCACAGTTTAATGATGAATACGTCCGCAAAACGTTAGAGTAATTTTAATAAAATTTTAATGCTGGATTCTTGGATATGATGAATTTAATTTGAAACAGTGTATAATTAAAACCTGCGTGATTGTTTATTCAGGTAATCGCGTTCTTGATTTGTTTTGAACATGTTGGTAATAGATCCAGGCAACGTTCAATTTTGTTAGAATATAGGATTCTTGCTTATGAGTTTGCTTCGAATTTTAGGTTGTGCATTTGTATGGGAAGCCCAAACAATGTGGAATGGTCGCTTTTTCTGTCTATGAAATATTGTCTATATTATTTTCAATATTAGAGAAATTCTCACCAGAGCAGGATGTGTCTATATTTTCTTGGTGACCTTAAATAGGATTTTTACTTACGAGTTTTCTTCAATTTTTGGTTTATTATTCAATAATAAACCATTGTAATCGCTCTGGAAAAAAATTCTAACCCCCCTGAAAATTTCATGGTTTACGTTTCAAAGGGTGTAGAATCCGAATCTGCAATAAAAAATTTTCCGTCCGTCCGCCGTACGCACGATATCTCCGAAACGGCTGGAGCAAAAAATCTGAAATTTTCAGGAAAAATCCATCTTGGTCCGACGACGCCCCAATTCTTGAGCCAGCTCCCTCACTCAATTTAAAGTGCCCTTTAAGGGCTGTCAAAGTTTTGTAAAATCCCTGAAAACCTCAAAACTAGTCGAATCGGCCTAAATATTTTCCTATTTGAAGAACATACCCTGAGGAATCGAATGAGCCCTTCCCCACGTCCGTAGGTCAAACCATTCCCGATGTATGGGCCGATTTATGGTGCCAACATTTGCGTTTTTTCGTTTATTATTGTTTGTTTGTAACCTAGTGATGTCCGGCCGATAGCGTCGAGTTGTAGTGAATGTGGATACTGGAGTGACAGCTGATGTGAATACTTGTAGTGTAGTAGTAGCCGATACACGGGTAGAAGCATTCTGATAATATATAGGTAAATATTATTACTGGGGTTTATTATTCAATATTATTACTGGGGTAAATAAGTATTCTTTCACTGGGGTTTATTATTCAATTGGCTTGCGTTCGTGATTTGAATCTGTACTAAGCTTCGGAGTGTGCGTGTTTTACAGGTGATAGAGCGATTATCGAATTTCAGGAGATATGCATAGACCACGTAAATCGGTTCTCATCCAAAACACTTATTTGGATTGATCAGTTGATGATATTTGTGTGCCCCTCTACATCTGTCTACCTTTGGCTGCATCGTTTAAATTTGGATTTGGGGAAGCTTTAACGCAATACGAGTGCTAAAGGACTTGATAAATTATAGATGTTTTTATTGTGGGGGGGGGGGGGGGTATTGAAGTTCAGTAAAAAAACTGCAAATTCTTTCACTGGGGTTTATTATTCAATCGGCTTGCGTTCATGATTTGAATTTCTACTAAGCTTTGGAGTGTGCGTGTTTCACAGGATAGGGCGATAGAGCGATTTAAGTGCTCCATGCATATCTCCTGAAATTCAATAATCGCCCTATCCTGTGAAACACGCACACTCCAAAGCTTAGTAGAAATTCAAATCATGAACGCAAGCCAATTGAATAATGAACCCCAGTGAAAGAATTTGCAGCGTTTAGGTTGTGCATTTGTCTGGAAATCCCAGAAATCACCAATTCGTCGGTATTTTTTAGTCGATAATACTGCCGACTATTGTCGATGTTATTGCCGATTTTAGTTGAATTCACACCAGAGCAGTAAATGACAATGTTTTTTGGTGGCCGTAAACCAGATTCTTACGTTTTAGTTATCTTTGATTTTAGGGTCGTGCACTTGTCTGGAAAGCCTTAACACCATGAAATGGTTGCTTTTTTTCTGCCTATGAAATATTTTCAATAGTAGAAAAATTCACACCAGAGCAGGACATTACTGTATTTTTTTGGTGACCGTAAATAGGATTCTTACTTATGAGTGTTCTTTGAGTTTTTAGGTTGTCCATTAGTCTAGAAAGCCCAAACACCACGGAATGGTTGCTATTTTTCAGTCTATAAAATATTGTCGATTCTAGTGGAATTCACACCACAGCAGGAAATGACTGTATTTTCTTGGTGACCGTAAATAGGAGTCTTACCTATTTATGAGTTTGCTTAGATTTTTAGGCTGTGCATTTGTCTGGGAAGCCGAAACACCATGAAATTGTGGCTATTTTTCAGTTTTTAATGAGAATTTGGTTTGAAAAAGTTCATTTTGATTTGTCAAACGTTGAACTTGATTCGGATAATATTGAGTGATTTTTTGAATGATAGATTGGTTACTGCGATCAAATTGATTTCTTTAATGGTTCGCTCCAGGAGCTAATGGGGACACGAAGTGATTGTGTTAGTAGATAGCACGGTAGAGGGGAGGGAGGTGCGGCGTGTCGCAAGAACAAGGAAGTAGGAAGAGAAGGAGCTCTGGGAACACGCTCTGGCTTTTTCAGGACCCCCGCAGCCCCGGAGTGGGCGCCTGGGTAAAGGGGGGGCCTCCCGACCAATTTCACTTTCAAATCCTCCCTCTCACTCGCCCCCGCGTCCCTTCCCCCGTCATTCCCTCTCTGTCTTCCTCCTCGGCGGATTCCTGGGTCCCGTTTTTCAAGCTCTCTCTTTCACCAGGAACTCGCGACACCTCCCCCTCTTGTACACGGGACCTGCACCTCACCCCTTTTCTCCCCCAAGACTTCAACCCCCTTCTACCCAGGATTGCAACCCCCTCCCTTCTCTATCCAGGACGTAAGGGTTGGCCCCGTTCCCACCCCTCTCGCGTCAACCCCAGTTCGTCTTTCCACCCTGCCGCACTCTGTTCCCGAATCCGGCTCTTCGAAATTTCATTTTTGGACCCCATTTTAAATTCAATTTAAATTCCCCACTCCGACCACCATAATGATGGAACACTTCGTACTCAATCACGCTGCTCATCTTTACGGTCAAATGGGACTTCTGACCATAGGACATCAAGGTAATTCCGTTTAATCTTAAATATTAATACAAAGTAAATATTATAAACGTTATAAGAGTAAAGATCTACTTTTTTGGATTCGAAAGCGTAAAATTTGTTTCAACTTTCGGTTTCATGCCTTTTGTATATCTGCAATTCTTTGTAACAAGCAAAATTGTACAGTTTCTATCCGAACTTGATGAATTTTTCAAATAATGCGTTCGTTAGGCTTTAGATGGTCCCCTCTGAATTTAATCGTTCAAAAGTCAAACACAAAGTGAAATCCACCAAGCGTCATCTTCTCAGGTTTTCATGATCTGATCGCGCTAAAATCTGAGGGCTACTAGTGGAAGAAGGGCTGATAATCTCATATTAAGTTCAACATGACACTATCATTGTTATTTGCTGCGCATGCGCGATCGTTAAACCCTTGAAACAAACTTAATTTTCACGCTTTTTACCTAATTTTGATTAAATTTTCAGGAAATATGCTTGATATAATGTAGCATGATTCTAGACATGACGTGCTCAAATGTAAAATCCGTTTTACCTCAATTTACGTTACGAATAATCTTAAATCTATTTCAACAAGATTTCATCATTACTAGCTGCCGGGCAGGCGTACCCTTATAACAGGGACGATTTTTACAATTCTCAATTACATAATTTGATGACAGCTTCAATGAATGTGTGTGTTTGGGTGTTGATGGTCCGAATGAGCTTTATTGTTGCCTCACTCCAAGTATTAAGTATTCAAATGTGAAATCCGTTTTACGTAAATCATATTTTACTAATAATGTTATATAAATGTCAACACCATAGTATCATTCTTAACTGCGGCGCATGCGCAACTGTTGAAGTTTCACCGGTGCAAGCCTAATTCTTACAATTTTTACCCAATTTCGACTTTGGTTGAATTATAATCTTGATTTTGATTTGAGAATTTGCGTGTTATGATGTAGATGGTCCCCTACGAGTTCATTGAGATTCACAAATCGTTATCTTACTCTACGTAAGAGACCTTTTTCACTTTTTAATCGTCTGAACTTAATAATATGTGGAGGGTAATAGGAGGACGGTGGTTTAATCGTTTTACATCAATTTTCACTCAATCTTACAGTTGTTGAAAACCTCTGCAGAATGAGAAAGACACGCCTGCAGTGCACAGCCTAAATTATTCAAATCTTGGAAGCTAAGTTGAATTCGAAATAGAATAGTAAAAGTCATACTTGATAAAACGAATTTGGGTTTGCACAAGTGCAGTGATGAAATTGACAGTCCTGCAGGCTCTTGGGTAACAGTCACCAGCTTAATAATATTCCCGATCGTCTGTGCGATCCCTATGGGTAATTTCTTTCTTGTTTCGTTCTTGTAGTGAAGGCACATTTCATAAGGAGCCTTTGGGTTTTTATTGTTGATGTTTTACTGCGTACTACTTGTACTATTCGGGCAAAGTACCAAATTATGGTACTATCAGAGGAAAAAAGGGAGAAAATGGATACCATAACCACTGCTCACACCACCTTATCACCATACCATATCGACACATATTTCAGATGCTTTTTTTAAGCTGTGCATTGTGCAGGGTATTTGGAAAACATGGAGGCGAACAGATGAAGTGAAATGGCTGTCACAGTCTCCTTCCAATTAATGAAAAAGGTTAACTTCATGAGTGGTTTTGCATTTTTTTGAGCCTTAACATGGGCCTAATTTACTTCTTCTATTTGCTGAAATACGAGATAGGAGCGTTTGTTATAATTCAGCCATTATCATAAGAATAAAGATGAGACCTGGAAGTGGCTTTTACAGAGAAAGCAGAAGGCTTACATTGGTGCCCATTCGGAAAATTTGTATAGAAGAACCCCTTAAAAATTAATGAAAAAAGAAATTACGCTTTTTCCGAAAAAATAAGCCTTTTCTCCTTGAATTTTAGAAGGAACAATTTCTGAGTTGACTTTTCAGTTTTGGGGAAGATGGACTTAACAAGTGAAGCGAGCTCGTGCACCAGATGTCTGAAATTTTGCAGGCGGTCGCAAACCAGTTTGCGATTCCTCGTGGCGAACAGACCGAAATATCAAAAGATAGTGAAAGTGGAGTCGGCTGGGAGAGCTGTTACGCCGACTTCCCCACCAGGAAACCGCGAGGCTCGTCGAGCCCCTCAATCCCAGTCTCCTTTTCCTTGGTGCAGGTTTTTTCCACGACTTCAAACGAAGTTGAGGGCGATAAAACAGAAAAGGAAACTTTCGGAGTAAGACAACCCAACCCATGTAAGGGTATTAGCTCTAAAGTGCTACCTAGTTTGGGACAAGCACGGATTCAAGCGATAACATTACAACTTGAATTTTGCACCTGCATTATAGGTTTTGTATAATTTTGTAGAATTTATCCAGGAGGAGGAGTGGGGCTATGGTTCGTTCCACGACACTTTTGGGGTTATCCAACCCAACCCATACATGAGTATTAGCTCTAAAGTGCTCTCTAGTTCGGAGAAAGAACAGATTCACGCATGAACATAGATTTTGCGCGTTTTTAGGACGTTCCTTTTGGAACAAGTTGTATCAGTACAGGGTCGCCTATTAGAATCCATCCAGGGAGATGTGGAACAATCAAAACGAGAGAAGAAAATAACTGAATACAAATCTGCTTCAGACGATTTCAAGAACGAATCCGAAAAGAGTTTGTGTGAGAAAAATTTTGTCACCTAGTCGATTTTGCTATTTTTAACCGAGTTTCATGATTCTAATTTTGTTAGTTCCCAATTTTAGTCTAGTTGTGCAACAAACCTCGGAAATTTAACTTTTGCTCTCAATGAGGCTGGTCGGATCATTGGAAAAAACACCGAAATTGGCAGCAAATAGTTCAAACACTTAAGTACGGATTCAACTAGGGACTTGGGGGCCTACAAGGGGTCAACCTTCACCAATAGTTGGTTCAAATTATTTAAACCAAACCCGCTGAAAATGTAAGGATTGTGAGAGGTTTTGAAACTAAATTTGTTTATAGAGATTCAAAGTGGAATTTATGAATCTTCCAGATATTAATTGTTTTTTATTGCGTAGTCAACCGGTTTCAGCTTTAGGCCTCTTTAGGGCATCTTAAATCAAAAATATCGTACCTACTTGGTATAGATAGGTTTATAATAATTGCGGGTAGGTCCTCTTTTGCAACCTGATGCACCATGCTTATCATTATTCTGAATGAGAATAATAATGAGTAATTATTGCTAGACTCATGTGTAAAAGTAATTGAAAAATGCACTCATAAGAACTTGGCTCGGTAAATTCAGAACATTTAATAAATTTCAAGAAAAATTATAATTTTTGACAAATAAATAGAACGGTAGGTTAACTTCGATACACATAATCGATTACATAATTTTGTCTCCGACAACATGCAACAAATTGATTCATTAGTAACAATGATATGAAGCCTCCAGAACGTCAATACCTTTCCTCATTGTTAGCTATGTTAGCTTTGTGATTGTTTACAAACCAAGCTTCGACCTTAACAATTGAAATTTACTGCTGGACAAAGGTTTTGTAAATATGCCTGCGATTTGATTTTCGGCGTCCACTTTTTCAATATTCAGCTCCCCACTGGTGACCGATTCTCTGAAGAAGAAATGTCTAGTTCTGAGCGCAGTGGAAGCGGGCTGGGCCCTTAACCTGTTAAAGAAATTTAAGAAACGAACTCACTTGGCTCGGTGAGTTTAGAACATTCAATGAGTTTTAGGAAAAACAATCATGTGTGAATAGAACCACAGATAAACTTGATAACATAGTTTTCTTCAACAACGTGCAACAATCTACATTTAAATAAATTAATAATGAAAATTATTGTGATAAAAAAAATACACAACCTTCAATTACTTATCTTAGATGACAATTTGTGAAAACTCCACGTGTGAGTACCTACCTCTGCATATCTCTTATCATCTACACTCACACCAATTTATTATTTTATTTTATTTATTTCATTCTATTTATTTATTTTATTTTATTTTTTTTGTGTGTCTTGTTGAACGCTTTTATGTAAAGTAATTGTTTAAAAATTATCTTATTTTAAAATTGCAAATTATAAGAACTTTGTACTAACATTACATAACAGTAGTAGGTATCTCATTAATGCATACAGAATGTATTTTTGGTCGAAGTAACCGTTTTAAATGCCAAAACGCCTTTAATTTTATTCCATGAGTGAATCGCTAAGACCTTCTCCAACACGGGCCCAGCCTATCGTTGAAGAAGTAATCTACAGTGAGTAGCTCATGTTCAAAATTGTATCAATTTTATTTACTGACTGAATAAATTATCTACCAATTTACCCTACACATAATATAGTAGAAGTCTAAACGAAAACCCGATTCTTGGTCCAATAACAAATACTTAATATATGGAATGATATATTCAACTCTCAGCCCCAAAAATCTTAGTTGTGTCAGGACATAACATCGTAACAGTATGTTTTTCTTTCTTTCTTCTTTTTAGAAAACTAATCATTGAAATTTTAGGTAGCTGTTTTACATTTCCTATTTCAAAACCCGGTACCGATAGAATCACCCACCCGCTTCTTCATTGATTGCTAAGAATCCTGTAAAACACCGTGATATACCATTACTAGCGACTAACTTCATGATATCGTTGTTCAGGTTGAAGTCATACCTGAGTAACGTCCCCTTTACGTTCTTTTATGGTTTCGTCGTTCAGAGTCTTTTAAGTGGCCTCACGCGGCGGTAGGTGAACAATTAAAGTCATCATACGCTCTCCCTGCTGCTTGACGGAAATGAGCTTAAAATCGTCGACGCGGCAAACTTCAGAAGTTTTCCAACATCAAAAACAGAAACCGTGGAATCTGTACAAGAAAAGGTCATCACCCGCGCCAAGTGTATAATATCGAATTTAGTCAGTGATTGTGAAGTGTGAGGTCTGTGAACTCTTGGGATGGATATGGATTCCCGTTTCTGGAATAGAAATGTCTGAGCATAAAAAGAAGGTTCCAGCAACATTCTCCGAGTGTTTATCTACAAGTTACTGCAAAATGGGTTTGTAATGGACCGTTTTTCTACTTTGGAGTTAAACACCTTCAATTTTAAAAGAACTAAAGGCCCAAAAATCAACAGGACTAATGATATTGTCCATTAAATGACAAATTTTGTCTTCAGTTCATTCCTTTGAGTAGTCCATGCTATGGGAATAGGTAAATTGTTTCCTTGGAAGACCGAAGGCTTCATACCTAGTTCTTTCCACAGTAAAACCAGTAACATCACAAGAACGCTTTCAACGCACTCACCAATGAGGACAGATATCGCTTCATATTTGGAGCATTGCTATAACTTGAGGCCTAAAATTTTGTTCATTTCAGTTCATCGTGAGATCTCTTCTTTCTTTCCCGCTGAAATATATCCTTAACAGCTTACACAACATTGCTTGGTGCACAATCCATTGAAATGTCAAGTTCATGGGTTAAAAGCTTTATTTTAAATCTCTCCCTAAAAGGTGATGAGGGAAAGAAATTAAGCTGATACGATTCACATTGGAGTTCATTTTGTTTCTACGCAGAATGATTCAATTGAGACCTTTTCGAGTAGTCATACGATGAATCTCCCTTGATTGTTAAGAAAAACGGGTTGAAGAAGAAGATAAACAGGTATAGGTATGATGAATATGAGGTAGGTACATCCCTCTTCCTAATGCTTGAAACAGCCGCTCCTGCGGCCTTAATCGAAGTCGAAGCGTTTACTGGTTATCCGGAGTGTGTTGCAGTCTAATCGCTTCACCCAATGAAGGGGTTTAACTTGTCAATTACATCTCCTCTGTCACAGCCATCATTCCTATACATTTCCATCTGTTTCAAGACAAAATATTGAGAATTATCGATCAGAAACTTGAAACACTCTCTATACAAGCATGCAAACCTCTATTGTACTTGTGTGCTGCTACCTGCTACTAGGTAGTAGTTTTGAATGATTACATGTCCCGTAAGGCCCGTTTTTCCAAACACTATCGACGTTGAAAATCAAGGAACTGTGAGGAGAGCTCTTGCCAGATTCTAGCCTCCTAATACCTCCTAAGCGTTTGAAACTGAAAATACTGCCAAACTTCCTCAGAAATGAGAGCGAGGGGAGCTCCTGTTAGATTCTACTCTCCTAATACCTTAGGTTTGATATTATAAAGGTTTGAAACTGTGAATGCTGCCTAACTTCTTGGAAATGAGTGCGAGGACAGCTCTTGTCATATTCTAGCCTCCTAATACCTCCTTAGAGTATGAAATTTTCAGTTACTGTTATTTTCAGTATGAAATAATAATAATAATAATAATAAAACTGCCCAATGCGACATCGATAAAAAAAAATCGGTGTTCAAGATCATCGTTGTTTCGGGGATATATTTGAAAAATGCTTGCCTATACTTACTTGATTAAAGTAATTATTATTTTTCATTAAAAATCACTTAAAGTCACTAGGAAATACTTCCATATTTTGTGGCATAGGTAATATTTATGCTGTTACACATAATAAATTAGGTAAAGGAAGGAACTAAAATTAGGAATTGAAAACGAAACTTGTTTATTCAAACAAAAAACTTATACATTTATACACATTTTATAACAAGTTTATACAAACTCACCCCAATACTTATTGTTCACTGATCGAAGAAAAAGGAGCTTTTCAACCTTTTCCCGGCTCTTGCTTGCGACGATACAGCCTGAAACAGAAAACAATCTCTCAGAAGGCACTGAGGTGGCGAGAATTTCCTCATTTATACCATTTGAACTTCTGCTTCTTTTATCGCTGTGGTTCTGTTTTTCGCCTTCGAACTGAAATGAATCCATGAAATCGTTCAGGAATCGGTACGTTAACCGTACCATTGGGAAGCTGATGAAATTAGCACATTTTACCGAATTTGGCAGTTTCCAGCAAGGTTTTTTAGAAATTGAGTTGAAGTTCAAGAACTTACAAGAAATTAGGTAGAAGTTTCGAATGATTACATGTCCCGGAAGGCCCGTTTTTCCGTACACTATCGACGTTGAAACTCAGCGAACTGTGGTCTCCGCGGTTGTTTATTCGTCGAACGAGATTCGACTCGGTCCGCTCAACCGGGCAACTGTTGGTGGCCTCGCGTCAACTAAAAGCCTCGTAATTAAAGTTGACAGTGAACTGATCGCCGGCTGCCGTCTTTTCGTATCCCCTGTATTCATGCAAGTCGGAGAAGTTGAACCCGACGCTATCGAGGGGCGGGATTGGAGTTGGAATCAAAGGCTCGATACACAAATCCATACGTACATTCTGAAACAGACTTCAAGTTGAGGAAAACCGAAATAAAATCGGGCAATACATAACTTTATGAAGTGACTTTAATCATTTAAATGATTAACAGTAGTACAATCCAGTTCTTAGCGACCGACCCGACAGTCCCCCCCGCCAGCACAACACTTTTTCAACTAACCTTCGGATGGGCTCCTTCCGCCCTTTGTTATCCCGGCATCACCACTTTTCCGTCCGCCCTAGGGGGTCATTCGTTTACCTGCCACCTTGGTAAGCACTAGCCTCTCTGGTGCTGTGGTTGAATCTACACTGTAGATCCTACAAATTTTGGAGTTGGTTAGGCTTAGTAAGTACCGTCTATGAACACAGTGTGCTCACGTTAACCCTTGTTAGCCCCCCCCCCCCCCCCCCCCCCAAATCAGCCGTAGCTTTCATCTCTGTTTACTAGCTTCCCTCCTTTGAGCTAGAATCCCATATTTGTAGGTTGCATAGGCAATTTTTCATCTTCGGTTCTTAAATTTGTAAAAATAATCATTTAAATGATCTGGCTGTAGAACCATAGAGGTCTACTGTCCCGCTTTTTTAGGATATTAAACACAGAGCACAAGGTGGAGATTATTACACAGAGGTTTATTATTTCTCTATTAAATAGCTCTTCTATATAAATCTCTGATCAATGTATATTGCTACGCAGGTTAAAAAGAAATAGGTGAATAACACAATTAGGGAGTATAGAAACAATACGCAAAGTCAAAAAAATCGTATATTCCAAGTCCCCGAGGAGGGAGCACGTCGGTTGCCCTGGGAGACGCTCCGCCCCGCTGGGGTCTCTCCCCTTCACTGGCGGGGTCGGGGAGTTCTGGGGGGTGAATTCCACCCGCCCAGCGTCCAACCACCCCCTGGATGAAAAACGGATATACCTACTCTGATACTTTCATCTTAATGTATACGATAGTCTGTGGAACATTACCTAAACTCGCCACCATTCGTCTCCATATTTTGTGATTGCATTCAAGATAATAAAATACTCGGAATACTACGGAGGGTGTCCCACAAATTAGATAATCCTTGAGGGTTTTGAAATAAATTTAACGCTGAACAAAAAAGTTCCTATAAACATTGAATTTTCATTCTTACAGTCAACACTATGAAATGATTTACTATAATTGAAACTCTTAAGTTTTTGTAAATACTCAAGTTTTTTCACCCAAAACTTTCTTTCCCCATTAATACCTAAGTTTATTCTATTAAACTCGTACTTTTGTTATGCGTTTGACAGCATAAACGAAATCGGTCACAGTGATTTCCACCGCCTTCTAAACTTCAAAAACAACACAAGGTAGTTAACGAAAAACGAGTTTTGAAAGAGAAAACATTAAAATTACAAAAAGCTATTCTTTTTAAGAAAAATCGTATCCCCGAATTTTATGTATTTAGAAGATGACATCGAGATTTTAAAAAAATACAAAATCGATTCGTAGTAGTAAAAAAAAACACGTTCTCTGTGTTTTTCTCTGGTTTTTACGAATAGGACTTCATTTGCCGATCTTTTGTTAAGCATTTAATTTTGTAAAAGACCTCCACAGTTTATTCTTTTGTAGGGGCACACGATAGCTGACAAATATAAATTGTTTACTATTGTGGGGAGACGTTAAAAATAAATTTTATTCTTAAATTTCTACATGAAAATCTGTTGTAGAATTTTTATGATGATTTAAAACATTTCCTGTATATAGGAACTCGTATACATACCGAAATGACCCTTCGAAAATCCTTCCTAACTGATTATCCCTTGGTACAGTGTAAAGCTACCTATCTCTTATCGTCTCCGGTCTTATCTATTTTCCCTTCCATTTGGGAGTAAAGATTAACAAAATCTCTCCAAGGAACGAGTAATAGTCCAGTGGTGATAATATTCCGTTAAGATGCTCCAGTTGAAGGACGTGAATAGAAAGGGCTTGGTAACATTTCAACTGTACGACGATCAATACTGATGGAGTTTTGCACAATAGGTATCAATCCCAATATTTATTTTTCTGTTATTATCTATTTATTATGTTGAATAAATTAGCTGGAAAATTTTCCATTTCTCAACTATTGAATCAAAAACTCATTGGATTAAATGAACCCATGAAAACTTGTTTATTATATTCTGCTATAAACAAGAATATTCCCTGAATACGAGCGATTTCGGAATTGTAATTGATGAATTAAACTATATAAACTCGAAGTTTATGAAAATCTAAACTGCTCCGAACTTGGCTGATTCGACAGGCGAGCACGTTTACTGCAAATTTTGAGTTTAAATAAGATGCTTTATTTAAATACTCGAAGGTTTTGAAGTGGAGGTTTTGTTGTTAATGACGAAAAATTTACACCAAATAGGAATTCGTTTTGTGTTGCTTCCAATGACGCATAGAATGGATTAACAGAGGATTAATGATGGCCACATGGTCACACAACATGAGGGTTAGTGAGAAGAATTGAAGACAGCTACGACAACGGTACAGATTGTGTGCAAAATGTCAAAAGTGCCCATCGTTATCACAAACCATTATGATTTTGCGATCAATATCAACTACTACATTCGCAATTGTATATGGAGAAATCGGAATTATATGTAAAAAATCGGGTTAAATGTGGAACAAGAATAGGGAAAGTACGTTAAAGACTCCAATATTTCTCAAAAGATGCAAATCTTCCGGCATTATTCAGAAAATCATAAAATCTAAAGTGTACGGTACATGCAGCTAATCAAAGTAGGCAGTGCTAAGTAGGGATGGCCATCGAAACATAAAATATCGATATATCGATGTTTGATAGTATCGGCGTTAAAGTATCCTAGGTTAATCATCGATAGTAGGCACTACCGATAGTATCGACCAAAAAATATCGATAGTTTTAGAAAAATATTGGTTAAAAAGTTGAATAAAATGTATGTATTTAATGCACTTAGTAGACCAGCTGCCACAATTGAGTTTGCAGAAGTTCAAATTTGATTAATACTGATCAATAAATTAGAAACATACGCCTTTTCTGATTTAAGATAAAATATGTTTAAGTTGAAACTATTGAATTATGTTAAATTTTGTTTTACCAACAGTTTTGTAACAAATCATATTGTTTGATGATCTACCCTAGTTCTCTTAGAGGGGTTGTTGCATTTATGTCCTTCTTTAAATGAATGTGAATACCTATGTTTCGAACCTATGATTCAAACAAGACAGAATCAACCGTGAACAAGATACAATCTCAAAAAGAACAACACAACACTTGCTGAAAAACCTCAACAACAAGTTGTTGTCAACAACCGCAATCTTCCAATTTTCCTATGGAACCTCCAAACCACTACTCTTCTTCTATTTTTATCGTCTTGGGCCAAGACTCTTGGCCGCAGCCAAAACCACTACTTGATATCCTATGGATATTATCCATGGATAGATATCGATATTCCAGCCAGACGAACTCATTTTTGTGGGCATAATATTTTTCAAACTCGTGTGATGTGAAAAAATGGAACTTACGATCGATATTATTTTATGAGTTCAACATAATATGTGATATTGTCAGATGAAGCCGATACATCGGTTAAAAAAAATATCGGCTGAAATATCGGAAAAAATGTCGGTCACTAACTATCGATATCCGATACTATTGGCTCTTGCATCATCGATAGAAAAATATCGATATATCGGAGGAAAATATCGATATTTCGATACTATCGACTATTTATGGCCATACCTAGTGCAAAGGTACTCATGTCTACATTATTTAATAGTTTTTTAAATTTAATAATTAAAAGATGTTAAAAAATCTGATTTGAAGTTGAGCTCAGTGCTATCATACAATTGAGTTGTGTTACATAATAATGTTATATAAGTGTCTATGTTGTACATCACTTAATTCCGTCGTGCTAATTATCAGTAGATGTTATTACAGGTAAATCGTGCGGAAAAGAGAGTCCAGACAAAAAGGATGAAGCGGAGCTGTGGAGCAACGTCGAAGCCCAGACCGCGTTCCTCGGGCCCAACCTTTGGGAAAAGACGCTACCCTACGACACAGATCTCAAAGTGAGTCCTCTCAAATATTTCAAATTTGAAGCTAATATAGTTTTAAGCCGCGGAGACGCGCGGTATCTGAGAGATACAACGTCCTTCGTTTTCCCGCTCGCAGTGGCTGAAAGAATCTGACAGATACACCGCGCTTATCCAGGTAATATTCTACAAGTTTCTAATTGTGTGATTTTTTAGTCAATAATATATTTTACAGTGTCCTAAAAGATAGGTCTAGATCAGGGGTATCCAAACTATTTGCCCCAAGGGCCGTATCATAATGTGGAGGTGGTGGGGCGGGCCAAAAGAGGGGTCTGGGGCCCTAGTCCCCCACCGAAAATTTTGAAAGTCAGACACTTGAAAACATGGTTTTTACATGGCACGTGTCCCCCCTCCCCCCCCCCCCCTAGGCGGATCAAAAATACACTAGATAATATCTAGTGTATTATATCTAGTAGATATAATAGAAATACATCTATGTTTTCTACGTATATTATATGTTTTAGAGATTTTGAAATTCGAATTGATAGTGGTCTCTCAAATACTATACTGGTTTTATTTCATAATAACTAAGGACATTTTTAACGTAAAATAAAATGTCTAAAGAGCCGCTTTATGGACCCCAAACTCGTGCCGCCGTCCTAGGCCTTCGGTATATGGCGTACGAGCATACATATAAAAATATAGGCCTGAAAAGCATCATTCTGCCTTTACTTTTCTTAAAATTTAACCCAGCTTCTACCCCGGTAGGTTGCCCCCCCCCCCCCCCCCCCCCTTACATAAATCCTGGATACGGCACTGAAAATTAGGCCTAATATAGGAACCAAAATCAAGTTTTTAGTGATTAAATTTATTTTCTTAATTGCATGACTATTAGTTTTTCATTATAGCTTTCGGTGCGTCACATGGCTGACCTTTCTTTCTATTCTGGGGTCACCCTAATTTTTTCCATTGCCGTCCGCAGGCGACCGGCCGGGCCTAGTACTTCGCGGGCCGTAGTTTGCTATCAGATACCGCGCGTATCTACGGTACTTGTGTTTTCTAAGAAGTTTGTTTTTCTTTTATTTTTACAGGAGAATGGCATCCCATCGCCGGATTTAAGATTCGGCGAATGAGAAAGAGGCTGAAGACCGAAGGCTGAAGAAAATGAAGACGACATGCCAACAATTTCGTCGTTTGCAGCATAGAACGTCGATCTGTGATAAACACCACCCAGCAAATGTATCTATGTTAATTTAAATTTGATAATTCCTACAGGAAACACCCATTATTGTTTTCTTGTCGAAAGATCTCAGCTTTTTTTTTCTCCAGGGGATCTTACCAATATTTTATCTTTGTGAATTTATATTGTATTTATTTACATATATGTTTCCTAGTTTTAGTTGATACAGTTCGTTTCCAGTTCACTACACCTCATTCCACCGAATTGGAGCTGATTTCGAAGGTATTTTCCGAGCCTTTTCATACTATTTTCATGTAGTACTTAGTTTTAAAAATAAGTGGATTTATTTCATGTTGCTTTATTACTATATTTCGAGTTGAAACCTTAGCCATCATTGCTATATGTTCAAATATATTTTTTTTCAAACATTTCAATTTTTTGTTGAGTACATGACCCGTCATTGCAATATGTTCAATTACGTTTTTTGAACAATTCAATTTTTCTTTTTAGTTGTACCCTCTCAACTTTTGGGCAATTTATTGACGTAAAGTGAGGGTGTACTATGCCTCTAATCAATAACATCTTGGTCATATGCTCTATTTTCTGCTCATTTTCATTTATTACACCTCACAATGGCAACTGTGAACAACAGAACCTCATTTCTGACGAAAATGGTCAGTATTTGCAATTAAAAACGCTTGGGAGGTATTAGAAGGGCAGAATCTGACAAGAGCTCTCATTTCTGACGAAAATGGTCAGTATTTTCAGTTAAAAACGCTCGGGAGGTATTAGGAGGGCAGAATCCGACAAGAGCTCGCCTCGAACCTCATTTCTGACGAAAATAGTCAATTTTTTCAGTTAAAAACGCTTGAGAGGTATTAGGAGGGCATAATCCGACAAGAGCTCGCCTGGAACCTCATTTCTGACGAAAATAGTCAGTTTTTTTCAGTTAAAAACGCTTGGGAGGTATCAGGAGGGCATAATCCGACAAGAGCTCGCCTCGAACCTCATTTCTGACGAAAATAGTCAGTTTTTTCAGTTAAAAACGCTTGGGAGGTATCAGGAGGTCATAATCCGACAAGAGCTCGCCTCGAACCTCATTTCTGACGAAAATAGTCAGTTTTTTCAGTTAAAAACGCTTGGGAGGTATTAGGAGGGCAGAATCGGACAAGAGCTCGCCTCAAACCTCATTTCTGACGAAAATGGCCAGTATTTCCAGCTAAAAACGCTTGGGAGGTATCAGGAGGTCATAATCCGACAAGAGCTCGCCTCAAACCTCATTTCTGACGAAAATAGTCAGTATTTTCAGTTAAAAACGCTTGGGAGGTATTAGGAGGGCAGAATCGGACAAGAGCTCGCCTCGAACCTCATTTCTGACGAAAATAGTCAGTATTTTCAGTTAAAAACGCTTGGGAGGTATCAGGAGGGCATAATCTGACAAGAGCTCGCCTCGAACCTCATTTCTGACGAAAATAGTCAGTATTTTCAGTTAAAAACGCTTGGGAGGTATGAGGAGGGCAGAATCTGACAAGGGAGCTCTCCTTGCCCCTCATTTCGAAGAAGTTGGGCAGTATTTTCAGTTTCAAACCCTTACAGGGGGGGGGGGGGGGGTATTAGGAGGGAATGTATTCAAAAAAATTGAAATGCTTGAAAAAAAAATGTATTTCAACACATATACTGACATCCAAGGTTTCAATTCGAAATATAGTAATAATGCAACATGAAATATATCCACTTATTTTTCAAAACTGAGTACAACATGAAAATAGGATGAAAAGGCTCGGAAAATACCTCCGAAATCAGCTCCAATTTGGGAGAATGAGTTGTAGTGAACTAGAAACGAATTGTATCAACTAAAACTAGGAAACATATATGTAAATAAATACAATATAAATTCACAAAGATAAAATATTGGTAAGATCCCCAGGGAGAAAAAAAGCTGAGATCTTTCGACAAGAAAACAATAATGGGTGTTTCCTGTAGGAATTATCAAATTTCAAATAACATAGATACATTTGCTGGGTGGTTTTTATCACAGATCGACGTTCTATGCTGCGAACGACGAAATTTATGGCACGTCGTCTTCATTTTCTTCAGCCTTCGGTCTTCAGCCTCTTTCTCATTCGCCGAATCAAAAATCCGGCGATGGGATGCCATTCTCCTGTAAAATTAAAGAAAAACTTCTTAGAAAACACAAGTACCGTGGATACGAGCGGTATCTGATAGATACATCTTGGTTTTTAGTGCAAAAAAAGTTACTTTTCACAGTGTTATCATCTAGACCTATCTTTTAGGACACTGTAAAATATATTATTGCCAATAATCACATAATTAGAAACTTCTAGAATATTACCTGGATAAGCGCGATAACATAGATACATTTTCTCGGTAGTATTCATCACAGATCGACGTGCTATACTGCAAACGAAGAAATTTATGGCACGTCGTCTTCATTTTCTTCAGCCTTCGGTCTTCAGCCTCTTTCTCATTCGCCGAATCAAAAATCCGGCGATGGGATGCCATTCTCCTGTAAAAATTAAAGAAAAACAAACTTATTAGAAAACACAAGTACCGTACATCGCGCGATGTCTGATAGATACATCTTGGTTTTTAGTGCAAAAAAGTTCTTTTCCCAGTGTTATCATCTAGACCTATCTTTCAGCACACTGTAAAATATATTATTGCCAATAATCACATAATTAGAAACTTCTAGAATATTACCTGGATAAGCGCGATAACATAGATACATTTTCTCGGTAGTATTCATCACAGATCGACGTTCTATGCTGCAAACGAAGAAATTTATGGCACGTCGTCTTCATTTTCTTCAGCCTTCGGTCTTCAGCCTCTTTCTCATTCGCCGAATCTTAAATCCGGCGATGGGATGCCATTCTCCTGTAAAATTAAAGAAAAACTTCTTAGAAAACACAAGTACCGTGGATACGAGCGGTATCTGATAGATACATCTTGGTTTTTAGTGCAAAAAAAGTTACTTTTCACAGTGTTATCATCTAGACCTATCTTTTAGGACACTGTAAAATATATTATTGCCAATAATCACATAATTAGAAACTTCTAGAATATTACCTGGATAAGCGCGATAACATAGATACATTTGCTCGGTGGTATTCATCACAGATCGACGTGCTATGCTGCAAACGAAGAAATTTATGGCACGTCGTCTTCATTTTCTTCAGCCTTCGGTCTTCAGCCTCTTTTTCATTCGCCAAATCTTGAATCCGGCGATGGGATGCCATTCTCCTGTAAAATTAAAGAAAAACTTCTTAGAAAACACAAGTACCGTGGATACGAGCGGTATCTGATAGATACATCTTGGTTTTTAGTGCGAAAAAAGTTACTTTTCACAGTGTTATCATCTAGACCTATCTTTTAGGACACTGTAAAATATATTATTGCCAATAATCACATAATTAGAAACTTCTAGAATATTACCTGGATAAGCGCGATAACATAGATACATTTTCCGGGTAGTATTTATCACAGGTCGACGTTTTATGCTGCAAACGAAGAAATTTATGGCACGTCGTCTTCATTTTCTCTGGAAGAGCAGCCCTCGAGTCTTCAGCCTCTTTCTCATTCGCCGAATCTTAAATCCGGCGATGGGATGCCATTCTCCCGTAAAAATAAAATAAAACAAACTTCCTAGAAACACAAGTACTGTGGATACGCGCGGTATCTGATAGATACATCTTGGTTTTTAGTGCAAAAAAAGTTACTTTTCGCAATGTTATCATCTAGACCTATCTTTTAGGACACTGTTAAATATATGATTGCCTAAATAATCACACAATTAGAAACTTGTAGACTTGAACTGGATAAGCGCGGTGTATCTGTCAGATTCTTTCAGCCACTACTGATGGATGAACGAGTTGGGACTGCCGCCAACTGACTTACTGTTTTCAGACTGTTGGCAATGAGGCCTAGACGCAACGCCGCCCTTTTATGCGCCAATGTTTCCGGGAACGAGCGGGAAAACGAAGGACGTTGTATCTCTCAGATACCGCGGGTCTCAATTTTGGTTTATTATTTCCAATGATTAGCTTTTGCAATTAACATTTGTATTACTCCTTCAAACTCTGTCATTTTACGTTTCAAGTTACGTAAATTTCAAATGTTCAATGTCTGCCGAGCAGTGGGGGAAGTGACCCGATTCCACGGACATCCCATTTTCAGAAACATGAAAACTGTCTTGAACAACATAAAACAGTATAACTAAAAACTAAAACTGAACGATCGATAACTAATCGAGATTAGAAAGTTTTCTTTCTAAATACCAGTGAACCATTTCACATTATATCAGCTTTTGCCAAAGATTTCAGTCTTCAATCCATTATCAATCAATCAATTAAACATATTTTGAAACATCAAATAATTATTTCAAACATTGGTTATTAGAAATATCTGCTGAAGAAAAAAAAGATCACTATATCGAATGATGAATGTTTAGATAATCGCATCATCGTTTCGTCTGTTTAGGTAATGTCAGCAATATCCAACAGCTTATTCATAAACAATCTAATGCTATCGTTCAAGATTTTGAATTTTGAACTCAAACAAGGTTGAAAACATTCCAACAACAGGACCCAGAAATATGTCGATAATTTTGATCTCTTTAATAAATTTTGTCTGCATATTCAATTGAGAGTCTTCAGACAGTATTACAATAATTATATTCCAAGGCATCTCGTCAAAATCCGAATCTTGAGACATCTTGGGAAGGTTCTGTGGGAATGAATTGCTTGGTTTAATGTTTAGCTCTAATTTCTCTCTGCTGATCTGTTTCAAAGAAAAGAACAGTCATAGGGATTGTTGCACCAAGAAGTGCCGTTCCATGTAACATACCTACTGTATGGATTTGTTGGAGCAATAATCAACCCCCACCACCACGTGAAGGTAACCTTGTAACAAAGTACGATAAAATAGAAAATTACGTTGATTTTGGTTTTATATGGTTGAATTATTTTGCCAGAATTATCTTGTGAGTTTCGATAAATTCTACTAAAAACCAAGATTTTTACAATTTCTTATAATGTAGATCTTGAGAGGTTGAGATTCAAACAAAGATTGGCGCATTGACGCCATTGTTAAAGTTCGTACGCAGGCACCAACATGCAAACTTATCTTAGAAAATGTGTCGAATTTCCTTACAATCATTCATGTACGTGAGTTAGATTTCTCATACTATTTCACAAATAAAAGCTCATGGAAGCTCAGAGTATTTCAAATTTGTTCATTATCACCCTAGTGACTCCGCCCAATTCAAATTAGTAATGGGTATCATCAGTCACTAAAAATATTTTTCTTTGATCGTTCATGAAATGTTCACGAAAACCGATATTCTACAAATCGCATGGATACAAAATCTGTTTTGAAATTGAAATCTGTTTTGAGACTCAAAATATACATTCAATTTGATACAGTATTCTTGTTATGCCTTATTTCACTGAATAATGGAAATAATGACATTTAAACTTTAAGCATGATGTTTAATTAATAAATAACGAATAAGGCTTTTTACCGTTACCATTTGCGAGACGTTACCACGTGAAACATATTTACTGTAAAGAATGAAGAAAATTAAAGAAATATTAAAATTTAAAACTAAGATAACGGAGACTTTATCCACTTCGGATCAACAATCGGTTTCACAACATCTGTTTCATTTTTTCTTCCAAATCGCTGTGAATCGGTTTTTGATTTTAGAATCGGATATCGATAGCCACTTCTAATTCGAATAGGTCACAAGTTTTACTAAGCTTCATCTGTCATAAAAATTGTTCAATGGTTTGTAACATGTTTAATTCAGTTTTTAGTAAAAGTACAGTTTTGATTTGGAAATGACCAACTAGTTCGCTTGAGACGATATAAAGAATGTAGGTGTGATTTATTAATATTGATAAGTATTTCTGAATCTGTCATGTTAACCTGCCACAGGCTAGAGAACAGAGCTCGATAGCATTTATTTTTATCTCGCTTAGTTTTCAGTTGTTTTCGACTTTAGTTCACTAAAATTGTCATAACTCCCTTAATTGAAGAAGTAAATTCAAATTTGACAATACCGTTTGAAAGAGCGTTAAATTTAGAATTTTTCGAATAGGCAAAACGGATGAAAAATGAACTTGAAGAGAAAAAATCATCAAATCTTAATAATTTCCCTTTTTCTCAATCGCGTATTGATCCGTAGAGAAATTTAATCTGTTGGTAAGTAAAAAGTAAATAGTATCTTTATCTTATAAATTGAAATGCTTAACGTCCCTTCCGAGAGGGTCACCATTCGATTCAGCTAAAAAAGAAACATAAAATCCATTGACAAACTAATTTTTGTGTCAAGTCGATTGATTTTGGGCAAAAAACGTGGATTTCATAGTAAAAATCTAACGTTTCTCCACTAACTTCCAGCGTGAAATACATTATCACGTTACAGTCTTATCTGGTAAGCTGACTTTTAAGCGGCCCACACACTATCCAACCGTCGGCCGACAATCGGTGGTGGGGGGTGCCGAAAGACGACCCCCTCTCCGCACTCGCACCTGAGTTGGACGGTGTGTGGAAGGGACCCAACCGTCGGGCCCGTTGGATTACTAGAACCACACGACATGAAGCGGTCGGGTTCCTCCCACCTTCAGTCCCGATTGTCGGCCGACGGTTGGATAGTGTGTGGGCCGCTTTAGCGCAGCTTCCAGGTCTACAAGCAAGAACTAGATCTAGATCTAGATGGGCGATTGAAGAGACTGGGGATTTTAAAGATTTACGAATGTCCCAAGTTCATTTTACATCCAGTATTTCATTTGAGAAACCTTGCATTTTCCATTACGGAGATTGAAGATTTAACGCTCTTCCAACTTGTATGATCAAACTTGACGTTACTCTCTCAATTCGGGGGGTTATAATCATTTTTGTAAGTGAAAATTGAAAACACATAAAAAAATCTCATAACTACCATAATCCGAGAACCTCAGTTCAGTTGTGGAATCGATCCCTGGCCTGTGGGAGGAACCAAAGGTTAAATAAAACCTTTTTGTATGCCAATGGATTGTCTATCAATGATTAAAACGCGAGTTGTAACGAGTCTCCGTGTGTTCCCAGTACGTGGACTTGGACGAGTTCCTATCGGAAAATGGGATCCCAGTGGAAGGCGGCATGGGAGCGGGGACGGCCGCCATCCCCCAGGCTGCCGCGGCCAGCAGCAGCGGTTGCCTGAAAGAGCCGGGTCGACTGTCGCCGGCCACCTCCGCCTCCCTAGTCCCCGTCCTCACCAAGCGGGAGCCCAGCCCGAGCCCCAGCGAGGCCGCCGCCATGAGCCCGCTCACCATCTCCCCACCTTCTCCTGCTGAATCCAGTAAGTCTCTGTTTTAACTGTCAACACATTCTTTTTATATTTAACCATTCACAATGTTCTATGTTGCACCACCCTTACTTCAAGGTAAAACAAAAGTCGAAATACAAGACGTAATACTGCAACTATGACTTGTAGAAGGGTTTGTGTTTATGTGCCGGGCCCTAAGGATAATTTGACTTTCGTCTTCGGCCCAGAGGCCTCACAACACAAACTTGTCGGGGAATGGGGACTGCTAAATACCACCTAGCGAGCTCACTACCAACATGAATCCAACCTCTGGACTTCTGGTTTTCAACCTGCTGAGGTGTCCCCCGTCCTATGCCTAGAATCGCAAATAGGCCCCTTTGAGTCATTAGATCCAGAAAAAAGAGAGAAAAAGCAGGTGGAGGCGGTATAGACCTCGCCTAGTGTCCACAAACTTCGGAAACAAGAATTTTGCGACGTACTCCATCAAACGTATTTTAAAGAATCTGTTATGGCGAGGTGAAAGCAAGGTACTATGCTTGTCTTTGACTATTTCAATATTCTCTTTTCAGGGAATCAGAGATAGTGCAATCGAAAAAAGTGTTCAAAAATCAAGTGTTTTTCCAAAATTTAATGTGACACATGAAATTCATTTTTTTGTTTTTTAAAGTGGTTTTTCCTTCCTTGTGAAAATATTTATGGAAAATTAGTCCACTATACTGTTCCTATTGCTTGAGAAATACAAGAGGCCTGTTTTCCCCATCGTAAGCGATGTTCATAACATCATTACAAAAGCTCTATTCATTAAGTGGAAATGCAAACTTTTTTGTCAACGAATTTATAGATTTTTAAATGTGTTTTCCCTTCTTTGCACGAAGGTTTTAAAAGACAAAAAGGAGTTCATTCTCGAATTCAGCGTGAAAAAACAGATGAAGTTCATGTGTCGCACAACATTTTGGAAAAACTAGATTTTTAAACCCATTTTTCAAGGGCATTTTGTCCGATTCCGTCAAAAGTACACGTTTTTGAAGGGTAGGCATAGCGTCCTTTTTCAGGTCGCCATAACAAGGACTTAAATAAGTTTCATGAAGTTAGCAGAAAAGTTCTTGTTTTGTCTCCTTCTAAGTCTGTTTACAATTATCTAAGTTTGCCCTAGGGAGGTAAGAAATTCAATGCTCTTTCCAACGGTGTATTCCGAATTGATTTTAGATTGCAGTCTTAAGGAATTAGGGCGACTTTAGTGACATAAGGTCAGAGAAACAAACAAAAATGTTGAAAGTTGAATAACTCAGAAACAAAGCCCCTAACAACGAATATCTACGATGCATTTTTCGTTGGAAATGACCTCTAAAATACCTACCTGGGGTTTTGACAATTGTCAATTTTGCTTTGGGAAAGCCCGTATATGATACTTGGCTGTTTTATCCAAGAAGGAAATATGATTGCGAATGTAACTATCTCATGTTTCTGTTCCAATTGACGGATTTGTATACTACATCTGCACAAAAAAGGATGTCCTAAACTGAAATAGTACTCCATTGGGTATATAGTTTGTAGTAATCCAATTATCAATCAGCAATCGAATTAAATTTTGTATGAATCCGTCTTCCGCTCGTAGAAACCCTATCGTGAGTGTTCAATACAGAAGAAGGAAGATATGAATTGAAGAAGACTCGTTCGGTATCAATGGGAGTGACCTTGCCTAGTCCACCATCATATTATCTTCCTCTCCCGGCAACCAGCCAGCAATCACCCAATTAATTTCTTGACGTTCACTTAGCGTCGCGAGTTTTTTTCCAGCTCGTTCCTCCGTTTGAAAAGGGTTTTACCAATCGTAATACCGTGTATTGAATGAAGATACTGTTCGTTCCTACACAAAAATGTTTGATTCTTCAAATTTAGAGCTGGTACGTAATTTAGAGCTCTTCCATGAAGAAATGGATTGATATCCTTCATTTCCACTAAGGAAAAAGAGTTTTAATGTAGAAAGACCGATAATTATTGATTTCGATTGATTCAAACAATACGAGTCTAGGCACAAACGGGAACTATTTCAGACAAAAACAACAACTGCAATAATTGCTATTATAGCAGAAGTTCAGGTTTGGTTTTATATTATTTAGGTGGAAAGAAACTAACAAACCTGAAGAAGTTGAAGATTGGTACGACTCCTGTAGCTCAGATGTTCACTTTTTTGAAATGGCGGACCAACAACTATGACCATCAATTTCCCAAGACCACTTTTATAGCTTTTCCAAGTCGAATTGAGAATTTTCCAAGTCGAATTGAGATTATTCCAAACCAATTTGAGAATTTTCCAAACCAATTTGAGAATTTTCCAATCGAAGAAACATTCACTACTAAACAGGAAGAGGAAGTTTTCCAAACCGAATCCAAGACTTTTATTGAAAACAAAATTAGTGAAGCAAAATGAAAGAATAGCACTTTATGAACAAATTAACATTGAAATCAGAAAGACAAAATGAACGAAGAATACTTCATAAAAATTACGCTCTTGTTAAGAACAGAAAAAATCGAGGCCACTCCGCATTTCTGTTTTTGTTGACGTCAATAGACCAGCTAAACACAGATTTTTTATGTTTCCACATTGGTTTGGAAAATTCTCAAATTGTTTTGGAAAAATCTCAATTTGGTTTGGAAAATTCTCAATTCGACTTGGAAAAGCTATATATTACCATGTCCTGCACCATGGGCTCAACCAAAAATCTGTACTTTCAAAACGAATGAACACACGGGCGCCATCAACTGAGTTGAAATTTGGTTGTGAGCCAATTATTAACTGCTTTGAGACATCAGACTTGTTAAAACTTTTCTGGACGTCATTTCCGTCCAAAAGGTACTATATGGTGTTGACATGTTTTGTAAAAATTTTACATTTACGTTAATAATATCACAACTTACTAAATATTTATAACTGTACAATAGTCTTAAGTTGATAACTTGATTTTCAATGGGAGGTCATGTATTCAGAGATTGTTAGGCGCCACATTGAAGATATGGTGGTCGTCTCGTTTTATTAATAAAATCTGTTCGTTCGTATTAATTGGCTAATTTAATAATACCACCAAATCAACATACAGGAAGCTTCTTTCTCTAGTTCATGAGTGATCTAAACCCTCCCCTGTTCTAGGAGATCAATTCAGATAGATACATAGATAATAGATGTATCTCATGAACTAATTAACTCGGTAATCTAATCAGCTTCCAACCTAATCACTTATCAACTGTTTTAAGACATCAGCGTTGGAAAAACATAAAACGCTTGTTGCTCATTAAGTCCCTGTGAAACACATGAACCTACAATGTGATGCCTACACCTCTATCAAGTTTGTGACTATTTTCTGATTTAGTAGTTACATTTATAATTTTGAACAATGCACCATACGGAATACGATTCTGCTACATTTTTTTTCGGTCTTAATAACTAAACGTTCTAGTCGATTAAATCAATATGATTTCAATCATTGTTTCGTTTTTTGCCTCGATATAAAATTTGACAGCTCTAACGAAACGGGGGAGTTTTGCCGTTAACCGAAATGGCCTCCTACGCAACTCAAATCGCTCCTAATGGCTTACCTAACCTATCACAACAGTCGTGTTTAGGAAGTCGTTTGCTTGAGTGCCCGGTAAACGGAGGGTTTTTTGTAATAACTAAAACATTTTATTTCTCATTTCAAAACTAAGGAGGGGAAAAAAAGAGGACGCAAAAACATCGGAAAAGGGGCATTAGAACCCGACGAAATAGAAGGCAAATAACGACCGGAGCAAACGAGTTAGTTTCAGTCAGAAAAACAAATTAAGCGGGCACACTTGGGTTCTTGACTGATAATGAATTCTTGGAGGCTGGGTGGTCCAAGGCATGAGTGACTTTTTACCATTGGATGGAACACATATTTGTTCGCTAAGCAAAACATACCATGATGGTCATATATGTGAAAAATTGATCTTATTGAATGTTAATTTCTCAAATTCCAAATCCAACTGCTTACTACAGACAATGGAAAATTACGACCAATAGTTGTCCTAATTAAAAATGTGTCTAATGGATTCTACTAGAATAAAATACAATGGTACCAAAACATTGTGATCCAATGAGTCCCTAAAAATCTTAAACACTATAAAACTCAACAATATAGTTACATTTTCAAAATCCCAAGGAAAACTGCAACTTGAATTCAATCAAAAACATTTGATTTTATATTTCTTTCAAATAATTTTAAAAATGGTTAAAAATAATAATGAAAAGGGAAAGCTGAAATCTAATTTCACAAAGACACTTAGCAGCTGTGGTAACTCTCCCACGTTTGGCTCGTTGAATGCGTGATTCAGCAGGGATGCCAACTGTACTTATGAAATATCCCTACAACTAGGAAATTAGTGTTATTGAAACAGCTACTACCAAACATGAATCTTGGGATCACTGAGCCATAGAATTCAATTATTCTTTCATCTTGTGCGATCACGTGGAATAATTATATCATCTAAGTAGAATTTTCACTAATCTGTGTTTGCTAATAATTTCTCGGCGTACTGAAGGGCTAATGGGCGTTATTCAGTTCCCGACTAAATCAATTTTATGTTTATTGTTAGTAACGAGAAATTTCTTGGACTGTCAATTTTTGATGGGCACATTGACTTTTCATGAATTTGCTCTTAAAACAGTCTGACAGGGTGTGTATTTCAAGCACCGGTGCTTCTCCTTAACTAAAGTTTTACTCCAGGGCACAGTATTTATTGGCGATATCTCCAACTTGATTGTGAAATTAATTAGGTTTAGGATTATTACAAAGTTGTTTATCGTTTGATTGTTTAATAATTTTAATCTGTATAATATATATATTTAGAGAATACGTTGAAGTAATTACGTTCCTAACAGGAAAGAACTTGGGTTCAAAGAATATTTTCTCCTGAAAAATCATTTACTTGTTCAATTTGGAAGAAATCCCTCTTTCTTAGTCCACTGAAAGCGTAACGAACCTAGTTTTTTAAAGCTTCATGTATATCATTAAACTTTATTCGAAGAACTCTTGAATAACATGCTGAGGATGTATTTTCTGTTAATTTTTTCAACGAAATAGTTGTATGTCATCATTTTATGGTATTCAATTTCAACTTCAATTTACATCAACCTTCCCAAAACAACTCCTTTCATTTTCTATCTAGAAACCTCAAGTGGATTTCGATACAAATGAACCTATCTGACACAACTAGTCACAGGAATTTTTAAAACACAAAAATGAATAAATATTAATAGCAATAATTCCAGTGTACTCTTAATTTTTCCAGCACTTTCCTTTGCATCATCAAGCAGAGACGCTTTCGACCCTAGAACGCGAGCTTTTTCGGATGAAGAGCTTAAACCACAGCCCATGGTCAAAAAATCAAGGAAACAGGTGAATTGATCATAGAAACATTTTTTACAATCTTTCTTTTCTTGCATGTTCGTGAGTGTCTTGAGTTGAAGTGTGCGATTTTCGAGCTTCAATAACTTGAAACGGATTGTTGTCACCTACCTGATATTATTTTTAATGGTTCCTCTACCCGTGATCTGAAATGTTTCGAAATTGTCTTAAACGTTGTTTCAAAAAATTGCTCACACACGTTCCTGTCAAATAGAAAACCTCGTATAATCAAGAAGTTCGTTTGAAAAAAAATTTAAACTTCAAAGTGGCAAAGAAAATAATTTTGAACGCGGAACGTCATAGGCAGGGTTGCTTGGAAAGTAGCAACTCCTAAGATGAGGAAAACAATTTCAGCCTTACGTTTTCGTAAATTTACGAAAATTGTTCACTCGAATCTCCCTATAAATGTCAGACATAACGACAACAGTCCACATAATCAAAATAATACATTAAGACTAATCAAACGAAGTCAGTAAGTCTATGTCATTATCAAACCCAACTATAAGAAGACATAAAAAGCACCTATAAATTCTATGGGAACCGTTTTTTATTTTAAAAAAACATAGACTTTGACAATATTTTAACGAGTCTGTAGGTCACTTCTGCTTTTGATAAATACGATTTTTCAAATTCTTGGTAGGAACATGTGTTTGGAGGTAGTATAGCTACATTTTTCCAATATAAACCCATGTGCGTACATGTACATGAAACAGGTATTCAATTTAATTTTATAATCAACCATTCAATAAGTCCTTTTCTAAGTGTGCAAGCAAAACATACTTATTCTTCTATACATACTTTTGGTAAAAACAGTCAATTATTGTTTTTTGCTGCTGCTGTTAAGTGGGTGCTGGTTTCCGAAACCGATTTTGCTAAACTTCATGGCTGTGCTATAATAACACACCCACCTAAATAATTCCTGATGAATAATTTTTCTTTAATTAGTACAACATCGTTTAGTTTCCTATATAATAATTTTAAGGAATTTGACCTCAAACAAGCACCACAATTTTCCTTATACTATTTGCATGAGTTGATGACCTACTACCTACATCAATTTAAAAACAAAACTTCCATTAGATTTGATCAAAAATCGTTCAATTAATCTAGAAAGTATAAATAGGTGTTAGCATTTTATTAATCATGGGTATGATTTAATGATATGAGAGAACTTTTGTATCACATTTATGTTTAATTGCTTAGAAATTTGATTCCTTTGTCTGTAAAAAAATTGTCAATTACACATTTTCTGACAAAAAAACTTGTTCAAAATAGTATTTTTCTGTACATTTATATGTTCAAATTTTGACAATTTAAAAAAATCATCGATTTCTAAACAGATTTGAATTACATTTGGGCTAATTGTTCTGCACAATTGTGTGTCATTTTTCTAATGTTTCAATTAACAGTTGATGAGCTTTGTCAGACTAATTTAGCCTTTTTTTTTCTTCAGTATTATTGGTTTTCAACGATACTTTTTGAAATTTCAACAATTTCCTGCATTGCAATGGCCCGAAATTACTGTCTGACAAAATACCCCGGCAAAAAGAACCTACTTTTTTACCTCAATCTTAAAGGAGAGCTATTGGCTGGAATATAATGGCTCAATTTTCTTTTTGATTTCCCAAACAGATGGTTACTCTTAATTTGAATCGCAATTACAGATAAAACTGCAGTTACTAGTGAGTAGGTAAAAAAAGTTTGCATAACAATCGATTATCTTTTGTTCGTTACTGCATTTTACAGGTAAATATCAATGCAATGCGTATTGATTCGATGACTGTATGATTATGCTGCTGCTGTTGAATGATTAAACAAATATTATTCTCATTATCGTTTTTATTCTACTCATAAACTGTCCAATTACTGATGATTGTATAGTTTAATCCAAACGACTTAGGTAGGTACTTCTTATCCTGACAGTAGCAAATCATTTCACCTAATGTTGTAAGTATACTTTTGGTTTTCCCTTTCGCCTTAATGATTACCTACTTTTTGTTTCTTTGTAATGCTGGACTCACAGTTTGTTCCCGAGGGGCTCAAAGATGAAAAATACTGGGCGAGACGAAGGAAAAACAACATGGCCGCCAAAAGATCGCGAGACGCTCGCCGAATGAAAGAGAACCAGATCGCTCTCAGAGCTGGATTCCTCGAGAAAGAAGTAAGATCCGCACATCAAATCGTATTTCTTCTAAATTGACAAGGAACACTATTGAAATCAATTGCAAAATCATAGCCGTTCGAATTGAATCCATCTAATATTATAAAGTTGTAAAGTTAGTGAGGTTGTTGGGGGTAATCTCAGGATGTAATGGATGGATTTTGAACAATCTTTTTGCCAATAGAAAGCATCATTATTTGTGAGCATGATAGGCTAAACAGGGTGTCTACTAGTTATGGATCACCCCTTCTAAAATCAATGTTAACAAACAAAAGAAAATTTCGTTGTTTTATATCTGCATGTTTTTTGTCAAGTGTTGTAAAGATGACAACGTTGCACATAGTGCACGAGCGCGAATGTGCTCTAAGCACAACTACTTTGTTTTTTCATACGAGAACCCCATTTTTCAATTCCAAATACGGATTCTAGGCTCGATTTCATGAAAATTTATGCTTGATTTGAATTTTTTCGGCTGCGCGCAATTTGTTCAGTTGCTGACTCACCAAAATTGTGCCAACCCAAAATGTGACACATAACTTTTATTTGTTTTTGTACACTGGTTCGAGATACTGTCCATTCTTAAATTTCACTATGCTCGAACGTTTTTGTACCTTAATCAGCGTTGTAAAACAATGAAAATATGTCTCACTTTGTTTGCACAATTTTGATGACTTGGAAATTGTGCGCGTTAACTGAAAAAAATTCAATGAGTGATCAAATTCTCGTGAAATAGAGAGTAGAATTCGAATTTGGACTAAAACTTGAGGTTACCGTTTGAAACAAGAAAGTTGGTGTTCATTGGGCACGTTCAACTTAGTTATGTTCAAAATCCTTGGAAAAAAAAACAGATTTAATGAAAGTATTCCTTTTGTCCATAAATAAAAATTTTAAAAGGGGTGATCCACAACTCAATAGTGGGACGTACATAAGCTCGAAAAATTGAAAGACTTGATTTGATAAGTAAAGTTAGTGGGAGTTTAAATTCCCCAACAAAAACGTTAACAATAAGCGTAATGTGATTTGAGTTCATGAAGAAAGTTAAGAGCTTGAAAATTCCAATTAGACAGTCAGCGACGTCATATTCCTGACATTATAGTCTTTGTCGTGTTTATAGCTCATGCTATCAACATTATGAATCCTGTTCAAAATATGTTAACTATACCGCCTACAGTGCTTAAAACAGAAGACTTTTCCGTTTTGACTTCCTATAATTTTGAACAATTGAAATAAACATAATTTAGTCAATCTTTCAATCTTAATCACTTCATTCACTCCTTTAAAACTAATAGAGAAACTGATAAAGTAGACAAATTAGCCAGCAAATACGAATACAAATCGAACTACACTCGCAATTTTATCACAAGTATTAGTGAAATATTCAGGGATTAGTTAGTTTAAAAGTGAACCAATATTGGTCGTAAATTAGCAGCTAACTATGCTCATTGGATGAGCCCCACTTACATAATAAAAATACCTTCCTCTGAAATTGTTTGGAATTCAATGTTGAGACTCCATTTCTTAGAATCTCTGGATGTTTTTCGATTCTAAATATCTTGAAGGGTTTCTTTCAAAGGTTAAGTGATTTAAAGAACTTGCAAGACTTACTTAAGTCTACTTACTCGTATTATCCTTGCTCTCCAAAATTTGTCACGATTCCATAGTGTCAGTATTGTATGATTCGTTGTGTATTCTTCACACTCCAAGTTCACAAGTTATATGATAATTTTGACATCATGCCCTAATAAAGTTAACCTGACAGTTCTCCAAAAACTCTGCTATCAATCTTTTCTCAATCGAAATCTCTTCTGTAGACTCTTCCAGTAACACGTCTTGGACCCTTTGGTCTGGGTTATCCAAAAGCTCTGTTCTGTCCCCTACGACAGCTCCCAGAAGTATCTTGGGCATTATTGAAAGTTTAGCGGCCAGTAAAGACTGTTTTTCTTATTTGAGATCTCGCTAGTGTGATTGTAACCTCTGAACGTCTTTTATAATATGCACATTCTCGTTTGTTTGTACCTTGTAGAATCGAATTTCTCCACGGATTCATCAAATCTGGCTATTCCTACTTGAGGGCTCTCACGATTGATAGCCCCTTCAAGTGAGAAGGGTTGATGACGCTAAACTGCGTGATAGTACATAACATTGCGGAAACCTCTTTGCATTCAGACAAAAAATCGATGATGTGGAACAGGATATGCATGCAAAATTAAGTTGATGGGCATTTTTAATTCTAGTGTGGGTGGTAGGCGTTATAAATAACTTAATTATTTAAGTTATATATTTCGTTTGAACACATTCTAAGTTCTTCAATCAATTTTCAGAACCTCGGACTCCGCCAAGAAATGGACAGGCTGAAAAAGGAGAATATGGCTCTCCGAGATCAACTGAGCAAATTCGCTCCCGACGCAATATAACGTTGGCCGGCGGCGCACCCAACCCTCGACTGGGGTCCAATGATGACCTAAACCAAACTATGATCACCAACTGATCATCCAAATCGTCTTTCTTTCCACATCAAGTTTCCTCAAGGATGAGATCCTTCGTGAAGACAGGAAAAACGAATTCACCAACAAGAAACACACTAACAATAAACGGATTTTCTTCTGTAAAACCGAAACAGACGTTCTCAGGAAATTCATAGATCATCATTGAGTCGGCGCCCGCTGCATCTCCCCCCCCTCTCCGATGTCCTTTCTTACCATACTTTGAAAATGATCTCTACACGAACGATACAGAACCGCTTTCTCGTCCAAAAGGACGGCGTTTTGTGGATTTTGGAACAGCGACTTCAGATCATCAAAGGAGGACCCTCGAAAATTGTGTGAAATTGGAATCGAAGTTGATTCGTGGCACCATCCTACCGATGTTGACTGACCCTTGCCAAAATACTTTCCTTCTCAGGAAGGGGGCATCCAACCAATTTCTATGTTTATTTTCCGAAGGAATCGGTAGGAACAATATTTTTTTTACCAAGAGATATCTTTTAAGTTGATTGAACATTTCTATTGTTTGCTATTTTACCATTATGCTATTAGTTGTAAAAAACATACCATGTTTTATATCGATGTTTTTTGAATCGGACGTGACTTATGTATAAAACCTTTATTGTACAACATATGACAATTAATAACCATCAATTTGCCAATAATCCGGTTCTTATCAGTCAATAATCCTTAAGAAAGGTGTACAATTCTCTCATTTACTTCAATTTCGGTTTTCGTTGTCTAGATCAACATACTTACGATTTTTGTTCCCTACTTACTCTCAACAGTAGGCACCTAAATGGGTTTAAAGAAATTTTTGTTTTAAATTAATTCCCTGTAAATCGTGACAGTTTACGGAACACACACTGAACTTGAGCGATGGAAATACTTTATTATTAATGATAAATTGTTGGTTAGGGCATTTTATGTCATTTTGTGGGAGGAATGACGCTATAGTACAAAGGTAGCCCGTCGTAGGTTTAGATATTGCGGCGGGCACCAAAATGGCTGACGGGACGTTATTGCATACTCTGTAAATATTATGTTGATATTATATTAAATATTTGTGTCCTCGGGCGTTTGATTGTGTTCCGTTCACCTGTTTCACTCGAAATTTCAACTGGTTTGATTGAATTTCAACGAGGGATGATTGAAACGAGATTGTCTTTCTTGCCGAATTGTAATTGTTAAGAAGTTGTCGGAAACAGTACAACGAAATCTATTTGCACGATCAAAGCTTTCCGACAATCTTTCTGTTTGGTAACTTTCGTTGAGGAAATGAGCTTCGTACATTTCGAAGAGAACATATTTTGAAAATCTGTAGATAAACATGGAATGTCACCCTCGTTGATAAGTTTCAGCGACACAGAAATTATTAATTAAATATGAATTAATAACGAGAATTAAGATCGAGACCACGATTCAACCAGGGACTGCAAATACTGCTTTCTACGCTAAAAAGCCAATGGTATTTTCACATTTTCTTTATTGACGATCATTCGGGTAGTGCAATTTCCAGGAAGAGAAAACTCTTTTACTGGTTATTTGAAAGGTAGCAAATATTTGGAAACGTACTTCAACATTTGGAAGAAGGTGTTTTGTTTTCTAAAGGTTTTTTAAAATCTGCATCTACCACGAGACAATTTTCCAATGTAGGAGGCACCCTACGTACCCTTTAATAATGTTGTAGAATAAAAAAAATCGATGTCATGAATGTTTAGATATTAGATTCACACACAAGGCTATTTTAGCTTATATGATTGTAATTATTAGACAATTTACCTACCATTAAAAAAAGAAAAAATATTAGAGTTAAGACATGATTTTTTTAAATAGATTTTTTTGTTTTATTTCTTGTATATTGAGCACAAGGTGTTTCCTTTGTAAATTTTTATTTTTTCGTTAGCAATTTATTGAATTTGTTGGTTCGCCCTCTTAAATGTATGGACTCAGCTTTTACCAGTCGATTGAAATATTTTTGAAAACGCGTGTAAATTAAAGGAACCGAAAAAAACTAATAAGCTGGTCTTTTTGGAATCCTCTAAACTAATATTTTTGATTTTTTGAAACACTTCATGGTACTATTCACTCTCAAATAATTGTCTGTCTGGTCCCTACCGAACTTCCCAATCGTTTGGTTTGTCTGTGTTATTTGTACTTAAACGTTATGTGTACGATCGCAATCCACATATTAAATAAACATACCAACTTGTAAATATGCTACAATGAAATAGGATCGTCCGAACTATTGTCCATTATTGTTCTCAAAAGTAGCATACTAGCATACTTCTTAAAAACATCCGTTTTTACCCCTTCTATCTCCCTTCTGTTATTACATTCTTTAGTTAGTGAGTAATTTTTGTAAATCCTTTCTCATAAGGTGACAACGAGTTACCATTTTTATGTAATCTATATTTTTATGTTATTATCATGTAACTTACACATAGAATGAAATCATAGCGAGGTATAGGTGTATTTTTCTAAAAAGAACTATCCTGCGTTAGCAAAATGTGTAAACGAAAATACCGTTCCATAAGATCATCAAAATTTAAACAATACTCAATTTCACTCATATCTTAACCAATTTTGTCGGTTAAAAAATAGCGGGTGACTTTTCAATATAAAATATGATATTGTCGTAATATTTTAACATATTCCTTCAATATACGTGGGTTATAAGTGCTTTTACGTATATCAAAAATGAATCGCAAAAAAAAAAGGCAAAAGAATTGTACAAACATTAATTTTGATTCCTAGTAAATAAAAATTAAACACCTTGATTATTATTACAATAATATGATTTATAGGTAGTGTCGATTTATTATTATTTTCTCGTTAGAATAAATTGTAATAATTGAGATTTTTTTGGTGAATACTATGTGATGATTTATTCTCATAATTTATATGTGTGTAGATTTATAAGCCAGGAAGATGAATATAAGCCCTTGGGAGGAGTGGAATGTAAAAATGTTATTATATTTTTTTCTGGCCTCAATCGTTTTTACGTTTGAAAATTTCGTCCGCATTCCTACATGTATTTTTTTTTCACTGTTACGAATATTAGGTGCATACCTCCAATCATACCGTAATAAAATTACCTGCATCCTACTTGGTGAAGAACAACCCTTATTAATTTATTACCGCTGACTTTTTTATTATTTATTGCTTCCAAATTTATATCTTCAGTTTCAAAATTTTGAAAATTTGATGGCCACGGTTTCAATACCTGTCCAAAGCTTTACTCCATAATAATATTGTTTTGTTTAACCACTGCTCAGATTGATGAATGGGAATGGAATTATGTATTGAGAAATGTATGTTATTCACCTGTTATTTTTGTTTATTTTTAAATAAAAAAAATATAATTCGCCAGTTTGTTTGTTTATTTCCAAACCCTTCATTTCTACCCAGTTGATGATTGAATTTAATGTTTTTTTAATCTACTTTTCATGCGCATAAGCCTGAAGATTTATGAAACCTGGAGGCAGAGTAGGGTATTAGATAACTGATAATTTAGTTAATTAATGATATTACAGATAGCTGATTAGTTACAATATTCAATAAATTACAACTAACAAATCCCCAGTCTGATTATTGATTTCCATTAAAAATTATTAATTAGTGGCGGTCCCTAGAGACCATAACCATAAGGAGACCATAATGGACAACCATGGAGGGAACGTGAAACAAAAATGAGCTTTTCTCGCACAAATACAAATTTCAACTTCCAATATGCAAAGGAGATGAATAGGAGGATCCAATATGTTTCAAATCGTGAAACTAACGACGCAATCCTACTTTTAAAAAAAGTTCACTAATAGCAGTGGCGAGGCATGACATTTTTGCTAGGACATCGCCAGTGGCGGCGATTAGTAACCAGAAGTGGGGGTGGGGGTCTGAGGGGCACTCCCACCATAAAAGAAGGGGGGTCCTCCGAGAAATTTTGAAAAAAATTACCTGTCAAAAACGCAAATCTAAGGTGTTTTTGACGTATGAAATTCACAAACCCCGCCTGAAGGTTGAAAATTGCTTGCTACGGTAACCTGTCGTGACTTTTAACCGAAATTCCACGGACGCCACCGAGAACGTTGTCGGACTCGCTCGAAGTTGCGTGTTTGAGCACGAGTCTTAAAGCGATTTGATTGGTCGATGTTTTGGAGGGAGTCCTCTGCGAGGGGGAGGGTGTATGAGACATTCTGCCACACTAGCGCTAATGTCGCCAATAAGGAGGTAATTGCGACAACTGCAAGCATGAATATTTCTTTTTTATACAGAGGAAATTGTATATTTAACTTTAGTATCAACTAATTCTTTAAATTTATTGAATCGTCTGGCCATCGCCAAATCCAGAGATGACCACAGGCTTCGCCACTGACTAATAGGTATGTGAAAAAAAATTGAAATGATTGTCGAGCTTCAGGAAACCGTGCTTTGCAGCAGTTGAAACTCATATCTGCACAGCAAAAACCATCGTGGAGGATAAAGCCCCATTCTATCTTTAACCCAGGCTTCATTCCTATTATTGCAGCACAGACAAGAGAAGCAGAAAAGCTTATTCCTCACCTCATATTTCAGAGCCAATCAACCTTTTTCTAGTAATGAGGAACTTGCGAATCGTGGAACGATCTCTGCTTGCCTTGGAGGTTTGTTGCAGTCCTGTCAATAGTGGCATCTTGAATAATCACTCTTTGCTCCACTGACAATTCCACGAACTCACGTTTTGTAGCACACTGTATTCTTCACATATACACAGCTAGTACAGTTCAGTATCAAGGGTTTTGGACAATCAACTGATAACAGGATAAGAGTGTGTTCTGGTGATTCTAGAATACGCTGGCATTCTTAGCAGGGGAGCAGACAATTATTTTTGCGCTCAGGAATTTAACACTCTTTATTTTGGGCGCTCTCATTGGTTCATTCTTCAGAGCCAGATCGAATCAAACAGCGTGAAGCGCATTGTTTCACGTCCATGCTTTGCCCATCAGGCGCAGAGCTGGAGCTTTGTCCCGGACTGTGAGCCCCTAACCCCCTCAACAAACTCAGGACTCCACGACTCCACCATCCTGAGGCTCTGTTTGGCACGTGATTTGAAACTCAATGAGATTCATGGGGAAAATTTTGAAAAGAGTATGATAATATTATACTTTTCAAAATATGAAAAGTAATAATATAATTATTATCTTCAGGTATCTTTTTCATTTTGGACAGGAGGTGCAGATGTGTACTACTGTCAGCAGCCGCTCCTGATAATAAAATTAGGTAAAATTTGCTCCAATTTGAGCTGTAATGGAGCGCTGGAGCTACAAGTTTTAGAAATGTGGCTGTATAAAAATTGATTATTATTTCCAAAGAACGGAATTTTAGGTTTTGGCCTAGTTTCTCCTTAATATTGACACAAGGACTCATCTAGCACTAAACTGTGGCAAAACAAAGTTGTATCAAATGTAAAAACCCTTATTCCGAGATCATAGTTCAATCAAACAAACTCTAAGTTTGTTCAAATCACTTATCTTCAGTATTGGTGAGGGGAGGGAAGGAGGCCACGTAATTGAGCTTTGGAGCGATAGTAATAATTTTTCAACATATTCTTCGTCCAGGGCACCATTTTGAAGATATTTGTGCAACTAGTGACCACACGAATTGGCACAGCACTGAAAACTTCATACACGCATTCATGGAAGAGTAGTAACCACGTCAACCTTTTCCCGTATTGACAGGAAACGTTTTTGAAGAGGGGAGGTAGGGCAGATGGCTACATCATTGTTATGGGCACAATGCTCTGATTAGAAGCTGCCCACGGCAGTTCACTGAATTCAGCTTGATTTGCCACTTCTGAACTTTATGAGTTGTTTAAAATGAGTGGTATTGGCAGCCTCATTGATGGGTGGGAGTTGATTGCTCATTGTTGTGGAGGATATAGACGTCTTTGTCATCCCACAGGGGTCAGACGCCACCATAAAAGCTTTTCAACATTAAGTTGCAAAGTCCAGCACTGTGCACTACATCAGGTCTTGTCTCCGCCTTCAGGAAAACCTCCAGCTGGTGCACCAGGTCTGATTGCTGTTGGTTGATGGAAAAAATTGTCTTCTTGCCCTACCAAAAAATGGCAGAGGTTATGCCAAAGCCTGTTAGAGTATGACATGTAGGTACTGCTCCTGTAGGTGTGGTGACAGCCTTACATTCGAAGAGGGATGACAAAAACTGCTGCTTCTCTGAAACACCTGTGTCACATTTGTGGTGGCTTGTGGTCCCTGAAGGTTGACAAGGGAGTCCATGTCCTCTACAGCAATGAGCGCTCGACTCCTGCCCACCAATGAGGTTGAAAATACCATTAATTTCGAACATCACATTAAGTTCAGAAATGTCTGGAGATTGAGCTGAATCCAATGAACTGGGGATGGACTGCCACCAATCAGAGCTTTGTGTCCTCAACACAAAGATGATGTCGTATGACATCATTGGCTCTTCTTGCTGTTCCACACTTGGAAAATCTCGCCTGAATACCTGGCTCCATCTAGAAACCTCGTGAGGTGGTATTTCTCTTACAATACAGAATGCGTCGTTTTCACCTCGATGTGTTTATTTTGTGCGGATCACCTGTTGTCTACACGTGTGATGTGAACCTTCATTTCTTAGATGAAGCCGGCGTTTTTCAATCGTAAGTGAACTATTATTATTTTGAAATTATGAATATTACTAAACCGGGATGATATTTGCATATTTGAGTACGTTCACGGACATTTCTGACGGGTAAATTCTCAGTAACTACAGTAAATCGTCCCCCACTCATTCATTCTGATCAACTCATCCCTTTTGTGATTTTTTCCACGCAACTTGATATGTTCTTAGTATTTTGGGAGGAGAAAGATAAAAATGTGAACCTGTTCCAAACATTTTGCACGTTTCGCAAATATTGAAAATTCTGAAGTTGGCACAAAAATGTATGAGTGACATTTTTAGCTCATGTTCTCTTCTGAGAGTTTTCATGTGTCATTTTGGATACATAACACGAATATAATTTAAAATGTGACTATGTGAAGAATGTAATATGTGATATCTACTCAACACCTATGTGATGTCTATATGTTATAAGTACCAATGAAAGACTCGTCAATAACAGGCCTTATGTCGTACAATTTATCTATTTCTGTTCCCTCATTGTGGGTAATTACTCTTCACAACCGAACCAAATGATTTTGGAGGAGTTTCCGAGCGTTTACCGCAAGCAAAGATAGTCAGGAAGAACAAAACAGTGGAGTCATTGCAGGTTTGCATAACTCGAACTTTCATGGCTCACAGGTTTGAATTTCATATGACACCATGCCTTGAAATTGGTGTTATCTCATTATCTAACGTTCAATACATAATATTTACCCTTAAAGACCAAAAAGCAAAGAGCCAATGTTAAATTTCTGAAGTTAAGCACTCCCGTCAGGGGGGTTTGGTTGGGTTTTGGGTTCTGCGTTGAAGGTATAATAATGATCCAGACATCTGCCCCTTCTCCTCTCCTCAACCGCCTTTCCTGCAACTACCAACAAACCTGGCAAATTTATTATTTTAAACGATCAATTGTGCAATGATTTTGTCCAGTCCCTAATGTATGCAACAACGTTTAAGTTAATCAACATGGTATTATAATACGAGTATTATTGTGCTATCTGCAGATGTAAATTTAAGTTCAAAATGAAACGAGAGATACCCACCTAATTGACGACAGGAGATAAAAAAATTGGGTGTGGCACATAGCTTCCTCGTATCCATAACATTCCCTGAAAATTTCATCAAAATCAGTCAAGAACTCCCAGAGTTATGCCTGTGGCAAGGATTTCACGTTTGCGCATGCGCAGAAGCTACTATTGATCCGGGGGTCATGAAACTCATAGGGGACCATCTACACATCAAACCGAACAATCCCTGAAAATTTCATCGAAATTGGTCAGAAACTCCCAAAGTTATGCGCGTAACAAGGATTTTGTTTGCGCATGTGCAGAGACTACTATTGAACCGGGGGTCATGAAACTCATAGGGGACCATCTACACATCAAACCGAACAATCCCTGAAAATTACATCGAAATTGGTCAAGAAATCCCGGCGTTATGCGCTTAACAAGAATTTCACGTTTGTGCATGCGCAGAGACTATATTGATCCGGGGGTCATGAAACCTATAGGGGAACATCTACACCCCAACCCGCACAATCCCTGAAAATTTCATCAAAATCGGACTATAACTTCGTGTAGTTCTGCCCAAAACAAGGATTTGCTGACAGACAGACAGACACGGAACCAAAATTGTTCAGAAAGGTCTAAAACGCAAAATGCGAGTGGAATTTTTTATTTTGGAGACAAAAAAATTTTCACATTCCGAAAGTGAAAACAATGCTTCCGCTACCTTGGTAGACTCAGAAGCAACAATGCACATAAATCGAAGAAAGAAATCAAATTGAAGATAAACAACATTGCTAATGACAGTCAATGAGATGGAGCTAAAGAAGAAAAAGAAGAAGTAGTGGTTTGTTATGTCTAACAACCAGTATCACTACGTTATCAAAATTGCAATGCGATTCTTGTGATATTTCCTTTTCAATAATGTATTTTGCAGTATCAGTTCATTATTTTATGAGTTTTCAATTGATATAGTTGCCTTATATTAGATGGGGAAAAACATCAACGAAATCTGTCTTGAAAGTTCACATATTTTTCGTGTAAATTCGTTTGCCGAAATGAAAGGACGAAAATACAACACTTGTTGGAGTGGTAAAGGTTTCAGTTAACAGAGAGTAACGTAAAGATATTACTCTGTGATGTGAACCATACCGTGCTCCAGTGGTAAGTAATCGTAATTGCCAACGTGTTTTCTACGGAAATAGTCAGATTTATCGTTCCCTGTATCAACATAGTTATCTTCAAGTGGTTGAATGGGCTATTCAGATAGGTACAAGTAGCGTGTGGCCTCGAGCAGCAAGAAGTGGGGGGGTTTCAAATTGTCAGAAATATTGATTAGCGTTGAGCCCGTGGGATATTAGATGCTCAGTTCAGTTTTGGCATACAACAAGTAAGAACTATTCAAGTTTATTATCTGTTTTGTCATTGCTTATATGATAAATATCTGTTACACGTACCTTAGATGTAGCTGCATGTCTACTCTGTATGGTATGTGCTAAAAGATTGGCACTTGAAATGATAAGTTAATAAGAATTATGGTTTTGGGGCTCATTAGTTGAAGAGTGAGATTCATTCATCATACTGTCTTCAGCACTATTAGGTAGTAGATATAGTGGGTATGGGTAGTGGGTACCACATTCATTTCGAATCTCTTAATTTGGACATATTTGTTTATTCACGTCAAAACGTTTCGTCCCGCAGCGGGGACTTCCTCAGTCTATACCTAACTATGTCATAACTACTGGCATACTTTAGGCATTGACAAACAAACTGAAGAGATGTGTGGTGGCACCACTATGTCCAATAAAGTATGCCAGTTTATGACATAGTTAGGTATAGACTGAGGAAGTCCCCGCTGCGGGACGAAACGTTTCTGACGTGAACAAACAAATATAACGCTCCAAATTAAGAGATTCGAAAAGTAGTAGATATAGTATTGCAGGACTCTAGGGTCACTTAGTGTATCAAATGATGACATCACTGCCAAATAAATGCTCTGTTTTGTGTTGAACGTTTTTCTTCATGACTAGAAAAATGATAGGTAAGTTTTGAAATCAACAATTTACCCTTTAAATTGATTGTAAAGGACGCCTCGCCAGGAGTGTGGAGTCCTGTCAATAGTCTCATTGGGTTCTCTGCATTGTGAATAATCAGTCTTTGCTCCACCGAAAATTTAGCGAACTCATGTGCTATTTACAGCTAAAACAGTACAGTGACGATCAACTGATAATGGGATAAGAGTGTGTTAAGGTGATTCTAGGGTAGAAGTCGAAAATAGGTAACCCCTTCCTGATAAGACCGTCGCCATATTGAAAAACCCGATGTCTCCTATCACTATAGGTCCACGCTTTCGATGTGTGTTCTGTCTAGTTTGCAGGTCAGGATGCTCGCGTCGCTCGCATCTCAAAAACAAAAAACTATCCTACATCAATCCTTCTAGTGAAGTATAGAAGAGTTGGACAAATAGATCACAATGTGTTAACACTTGTGTCTCTGCGTATTAAAAACACTTTTATCGCTATAACGGTCGTGAAAATCATTCCATAATACAAGGCAGTGGTATCGATATATTGTATTATCCTATACAAGGTGGAAGCGGATAGGTAAGTGAAGAAAAATTTTTTCTGTTATTCTGCATTAAATAAGTAGTAAAACCCCGCCTGAACGAGTGTCCTATCACTTTCTGTTCGTAAGTTATGATTTTGATAGTAATTTTTCGACTGAACCCGACCTTACGTCGTAAAACCACTATTTCTCACTTGTGCGTCCACTTATTTCCATGTTTTACCTCGTTTTCGGATTCAGCAATAAATTTTCTGTAGGAATGGACCATACAAACGTTAATTTTTTCAGGAATCTAGAATTATTATGAATTTTCAAAAATTAGCCTCTAAGACAAAAATGGTCCTAAAGGTTGTCAAATCAGGGGAACTTTTCAGTTTAAAAAAAATCAAACTCACTACAATTGCCTAGTTTGTGAGTCAGCTGTCTGTTATCTGTTGGGTTGTGGTTGTTTACAAGAAGGTTAAAATGTATTTACGAATATACAGTAGCTATAACTATACTTTTCTATATCCAGGACTAGATTTTTGCAACACAAATAACATAAGTCCCTACTCGAGGTAACAATGAAATGACGATAACCAATCACAATAAGAAAAGAGCTTGGTAGCGAAAATGACAAATTGTGTTGAATCAAGCAGGAGAGAGGTAATAGGTTCCTGACTTTATGGAGGTTCCAAAGCCCCATGAAATTAAGTACCCACACCAAAAACGGTACTCCAAAAGGACGGTACTCCGGTTTACAAAAAAGGTAATCCACGGTTTTTTTTTTTCATCCGCTATAGAGAAACCGAAGTTGGTTTGTCTTTTATGTTACGTTTAGGGCTGGGCCAGAAGTAATGGTCACCAGAACGGTGGAGGTCTCCTTCTACCACAGAAACAAAATCGCCTGGTTCCAGGATGTGGGGAAACATGACTTCTTCCTACTCAGGCAGTGGAATTTCTTCTCCATACCTTGTCGAAAGCTCAACATTATGCCGGTTGAGTAGTGCGAACATTGTTGACCAGGAACGCAGGTTCAGGGCCATTCGTTTGGGCCATTGATTTGTATTTCATTTGTATTTGTAAACCGTGGACAGCGGGTTTTGGACTGTCGGTACGCACAGACGATGACATCAGCTGTGTTGCTGTCTGTACTGTACAGACGAGACGGAGGTTAGGAAGTTATAAAAACACAACAATCCCCCAGGCTACACACGTTCGCTACCTCGGTGTTCACCTCGACAGGTCAATAACATGGGAGGTGCACATAAAGCACCAAGTCACTAAAATAAGAACCCGAGTTAGGCAGCTCAAGTCTCTCCTACATGAACGCTCGCCACAAAGCCTTGCCACAAAGAGACTCCTCTACCTGTCTCTCATCCGCCCAATCTGGGAGTACTCTTCAGGTCTTTGGGGATGTGCTGCAAAGAGAACACGTACAGAAAATCCAGGTTACGCAGAACCGTGTACTGAGAATGATAACTGGGGCACCCTGGTATATACAAAATTCGTCTCTACACAATGATCTGCACCTACCTACTGTCCAAGAAGTGATAAAAAACAATTACAAAGCTCTATACACTCAGATGGTTCACCATGAAAACGAACTAGTCTCCCTAATCCCCCAAAACCTCCCATCTCAACCGGAGCAAAGGCGCCTCAAAAGGAAGAGACCTCAAGACTCACTCAACAAAAGAGAGCAAGTCCTGTGATATAGAGGGCAACGAGGAAGCTGATCGCCTTGCTAAAAAGGGATCAGAGTCCAACCCAATTGGACCTGAACCCCAACTAGGGGTTACCAAGAGTTATATAACTCAACAGGTTCAGAAATGGGAGGACAAAACACGCACAGAATACTGGCACAACACTCCTAAGCAGAGGCAAGCCAAGCGGTTTCTTACAATCCCAAAGAAACGCGCAAAAGCCCTTTTATCATTGAGGCGCAAAGACCTTCGCTAACTTGTACGTCTTCTTACTGGCCACTGCCCCCTAAGGTATCACCTAAACAAAATTGGTAAGGCCAGGACAGTAGAATGCCAGCTCTGCTGCGAAGAGGCGGAAACAGCAGAACACATACTTTGTAATTGTCCTGCTGTTGCATCAACTAGATTCCGGCATTTCGGGAAGGGTGCCCTAACACCCTCTGATATTGCCTTGGAAACACCTGAAAACCTCCTAAACTTTGTGAACGAAGAGGTTACTAAAAAGGTTATGAATTAAAATGGGGATAGCGTCACAATAGATCCTAGCGGTCTCCCATCCCTTATCGGAAAAAAAAACCTGTGATATCGTAGTTGTTTCTACCTGTTAATATATACATAATTGTTCCTATCGTGCATTTAATTTATTATAAATGTTACAACTAATAATTGATCGTTATTTGAATGTTATCTATGTTTACATAAGAATTTTTGTTTCACTTGTGATGGATATGGTTAGTTGGCCCCTTCCCGATTTTAGAATCTGTCGCCTTGGGAGATGAATCGGACGCCTGCAAGCGTCTGAAACATCCTCTGAGCGTGGCGGAGCATATTAATGCATCCACCTGCTCGGAAGGGGCAACTATACCATTCCATCACACTCACACACTATATGATTAATCTTAGCCTAATCGCAAACTGATGAAGGACAGCCAATGGGCTACTCCTTATACACGTAACTCATTAATTAGGCTTGGCTTGCTATTGTCAAACTATTCTCAACCGTAATGTCAATACTGACAATAAAGTTTTCAATTGATAAAAAAAAAAACGGAGGTTAGCTTGATGTTGATGGCAACACGCTTGAAAACACGTTTTTTAGGTTGTATTTTTCAAAAATTTCCCGGGGTAGGCCAAAAATGTTGACCTAAATCCGCCCATGCTGTGCTCCTGTTAGCAACTGCTCCTACTAAGGATACCAATAGTTAGCTTAAGAAGTGTATGTTATGGGCTTGAGTAAACTATCACTACTGCAGACGAATCTTGGGAAACTGTTGAGTGTTGCATGGCTTAGATGTACAGTCATGTAGATGAATTACATTCCTCTTCGTGGCACCATTAATGTTCAAAATATAAATAAGTTATGTGTCAAATTGAATTTGTGAATGTATCAACTGCTATTCAGAATGTGGTAAGTTCTAAGAGTGGATATTTATTTTCCAGGTAAATTCCCTTTCAGAGCATTCATCATTCCATAGAAATGACTTCCAACTTGCCTAACGAAATTTGGCTCAAGGTCTTCTCCTATTTGGAATTGGAGGAACTGTGCAAGACCCGCAGAGTCTGTAAGCTATGGTGGGAGCTTATAAATACTGACAGCCTCTGGAAACCTCTTCTCCTGGAACGACGAATTACTTTGGATAGCGTCAAGCTAGACAAAAACGGTAATTTTACTGGTTTTAGATGATAAGTGAAGTAGTAGGAACTTTGAATTTCAAGTCAAAACCTTGAAACTATCTGTTGGAAATAATTGCTGAGTTTCAGTAATATAGCTGTGTGTTTCATAGGTTAGGAAGTTAGTGTCTGTGACGTTGATATCCTTAACTAGTCCACGTTCTATGTTTCGTCTTTATAATTTTACGATTCAAATAAGTTTCAATTTTCCTGCACCTGAAAGCGCAATGTATATATCTGTTTCTGGTGAAGTATTTGATTACCTGGAATTAGTCTTTCAAATTCAGGTTTTGCGAATACTTTGTCATCGGCCTAAAGAGAATGCGCACACGTAAAAGTTTTATTGGCACTCGTCCTTTAATCCTGTGGTTCCAAAAATTTACGTTCGAGAGTTCGGGTTTCCCCACAGACGGTGGGGCAATGCGAACGGGAAATATAGTGAATTCCAAGGTAACCTATTGAAAAGGTCCACAATTTCACCCATAAAAGCGTAGAAAGGAAGCTTTCTGCAGAATCCCACGTGTTGGACTATTGTTTCAGTGAATTCAAGAGGACTCATAGTTTTCAGTGATTCATAGATGCCATATCCAGGAGTAAAATTTTGACATTAACATGACTCCCAGACTTTCTTGTAGCTTTGTGGGTTAAGCCTCGACATCGTTATTTTTGGCTTTTTGCTTTTGGGCCCAATTAAACTCACAGCGTTCAAGTATCTTTAACTTGTCTGTCTGCATATCCATCAATGTTTGTGGAATCTTAGAGGATTCACTGGATCAATAACATTAAGAGTAACTTTCTTTTATATTGTAATTGTTCTTCAGACTGGTTTTGGAGTCTGATGGCAGCTTCTCTAATGTCAACATGATGCTGCTCTGAGTCATGCTGTTTGCAGTGCTCCTTTGGACAACATTCAAAATGAGCTAATGGCCCTTACGGTTGAGATGCGACTCTAATTCTCTGTTTTTTAAAACATTTCCAACTTTTTCATTATGTAGACTAGATATGTGCCAGAAGGCTGTGTATCATTTTAAACCGAAACGTTATGTACATTCGCAGCATGATATATGAAATAACCTTCGTAAACTTGCCGTAGACATCCGTGCTAAATGCTGGATGTTTCTTTGTTCCAATAGGTAATGTAAGGGATGGATTGACCAACTGTCCATGGGCCTGTCTCTGTTTCTCATACTACAATAGGATGATACACAGATGGGAGAATTTTAAGTTCAAGCGGTCCACATTTCCACGCAGCACAGGCGGAGTTGCCATTCGGATGCCTTATATGTTGAGGACGTTTGATCCGTGGAAGTCTAACGTGTTGGAGGTGTTTCAAGTTGTCCACGGAGATTTGCAACTAATCACCCGACTCCCCCTTCCAGAAGATGAGTATGATGAGTGCTACGATCTGTACATGACTTCCGACAATGTGTTCTGTGCTATTAAGGGCACCATCATTATTATTTTCAAGTTGAAAGACGGCCAGTTCGCATTCGCCAAAGCTCTGTCGTTCTTTTACTCTAGAACATTTGCATCATGTGCACGTAGAGAAGATTTAGATAAATTCGTATATGACGCAACTGGTCTAAGTGCTTATTTGACTTGCAGCGTTATAACTGAAAATATAATTTGGTGTCGACATCATGTGGATGCCAACAAACCTGATGCTGTATATGTTTGGAATTACTTCACATCTGAGTTGCTGAATTTGATCGAGATAGAGAAATGTGTTGATGTGCATTCCTACCGTAATTATGTTTATTTCGTTCACCGAGACTCTTGCCTGACCGATCATGCTTTATTCGAAATTTATAATCTCACTGGAGACAAACTCTGGCGGAGTGAACCGTCTTCCATCTCCAGTGTATGTTGGAACAAGTTTGGCTGTTCTTACATTGAAAAAAATGTTGATACGTCTAATCGAAAAGCGGTATTCCTTGAAATGCCTAACTGCACATTAAAAAACCTTGAAGTTGACTGCCCTGTAGCAGTTACCTTACATACAAACGCATATTTTGCATACTGCTTGTGCTTTTTGAAGGATTCTGTAAACCTTGTTTGCTATTCAATGGAGATTGATGGAATATTGTGGGATACTATTATCTGCACGTGTAGACCGACGAATCCCATGTACAACATACAAATGACAGTGGTTCTTGGGAAGTTCATCGTTATAGAGGTGGACGGAGACCGTGGTAGTGACTCTTTTTCCTCGTTCGTTAGTCATGGAACTCTGAGTTTATATTCCGTCTCTGGCGGCGATTTCGTTCAAAGTCAGTATTTCGGCCCATACAACATCCACTACATAAGTGATGAATTTGTCTTGACAAGGGTCGCCGACTCTCGTGGTGCTCACAGGTTTCAGTATGAATTCTTCGATCTGATTAGTCAAAAATAAATAGTTGTTAAATCTGTCTTAAAAGCCCATCTAGCTTGAAAATTTGGTTGGCCTATAAGATCCTTATTCGTTGAACAGTGGTACCTACCGATCAGATTCGAACTTTTTCTTTGTGCACATCTGTTAGATTCAAAATGAATGAAAGAAACCGAATCTATTTGCATTAGTTTACTAATTTGTTTGTTTTCGTTCATTTGCTGAATGGTCACGAACAACATTCGATGTTTCGTTCTCCCTGGTTAAAAAATTGGGTCCTGTTTTTCGTCAAAGTTATTTCTGTGAAAGCATGTTGATTTAATAGTCGTAGGTTGGCTAGAGATTTGTATACCTACGTATCGGAGTTTTCTATTTTTCAAGTTCTTCCTGAAATTTATAGGATCAGCCAACATTCCATCCCTCAAACCAGTGAACCTTTCGCCTGTCAGGTAGAAGTGCAGCTTAGTAGGGAGAGAGTGAAATGTGCCTTACTTTCTAACCAAAATAGTACGAAGATATAGTTACACGCTATAGTTAGGAACGCTGAAGTGTGTTATTGACTTGTTTGAAAACGGTTAGATAGATATCAAACGACTGCAGCGTTGTAAAAGTGCATATGGGTGATTCTCATTTAATGGGACAATCGAGGTTTTGATTCTGACTAAAAATTTTTGTTCTACTAAATTTATGATTTTTATCATTTAAATGATTAACAGGAGTACAATTTAGTTCTTAGCGACCAACCCGACATCCCCCCCCCCCCCCCCCGCTCACCACTCCTTCAACTAACCTTCGGGTGGGCTCCTTCCACCCTTTGTCATCCCGGCATCACCACTTTTCCGTCCGCCCGAGGGGGTCATTCGTGTACCTGCCACCTTGGTAAGCACTAGCCTCTCTGGTGCTCTGGTTGAATCTACAGATTTTTCCAGGGAGTTGGTTAGGCTTAGTAAGTACCGTTTATGAACACAGAATGCACTCACGTAAACCCTTGTAGCCCCCCCCCCCCCCCACCCGTAGCTTTCATCTCTGTTTACTAGCTATGCAACCATGATTTACGCTCCATGATTTTTTTATTATACAATCTAGATGTACTCTAGGTACAAGCACGCATGATTTTCCTTTGTTTCCTCAAAATACAGGTTTTAAAATTTTATAGGACACGACAATGTTTTGTATCCATGACAATGAGCTTTGTCAATCAAATAACGATGGAATTACGTAAACGATGTGTAGGTAAGGTTGGATGAGACAGATATCTGATTTCAGTTTTTCCTGATTTTGTGCTAGAACATGTATCACATTTTAATATTAGTATTTATTTAGTATCATATACCAAACTTGAAAAAAAAAAAATTGTTTCAAACAGCCATGACGGCTTTTGTGTAGCCTCAACAATGAAGTTTAAAATCGCCACGACAATGAGAAATCAACATTAACCTTCTGCAATTAGGAGTCTAATGAACACTTATAGAAATTGAAACTTGCATTAAATAGAGTTTTTACATCTATATCCCAAAATGAATGCTAAACGAATCAATAACATTGATTAAGAGTGATTTTCAAACCCATAACAATGAGAAGTATGAAACGTACACACCTGTTTTACAAACGGCTAACTTCATTTTTGAGCCCCAACTGTATAGAAATGGCGGAAGCATGGTGTTTCCTCAAAGGGCAGGGTCACCAACGCTGAAAAAACTTTGAATTGCCAAAAAATGCCCTCATTTGAGAGAGCTACGATGATTTCCTTCAAACCCATGACAATGAGACAGAAGGTTTGGGACAAACTTTGAGCACCTGATTCGTACAGACTATCTAAAATTTAGCCCCACTTGTAAGCGCACTAACATCCAGTAACTAATTCTAAAAAAATACTAGTTAAAATATTTCCGGTAAAACGTACTTTGAGCGGATAAAATTTCGGATTAAGTTCAAATTCTGACTCACGGACAGACCATGACAATGAGATTAGAGGTACATTTCGATCAATTACCGGCATGTGCAATGAAGAGTAGCCGAACTTTATGACAGCCATGAGTAGGCCTAGTTACCACATAAAATCTACAAAAATAATTTTTGGAAAAAGTTGAACAGAAAATTATTTATCAATGAAGGACAGCGATTGTCCCGTAAAATAGGAATCGCCCATATACAGCGAGATAATATGTACTTATCAAAGTTTCCATGTTGCAAATGCAAGTGAACAAACTCTAGGAAAACGATATCGATTAGTCGGAAAACATTATTTGAATGGCATCATATGAATATAGTTTAGCAGTCTGGATGCTCTCAAGCTCGCATCTCAAAAATAACCAGATACATCATAAATCAATATTTATAGTTTAATGTAGAATTGTATTAATCATAATCTGTCGTTGTGAAAAAAAAACAAGTGTTGGTGCTTTTGCATTGGGAGTTTTAATGAGATTTTAGGAGGTATGGCGGTTTCCTACTCCTGTGCCGTGAACAGACCTCCTGCCTTTAATAATGATGAGCGATAAACACATTTCTGTTAATATGCTAGTAATTTGGGACATCTGTGTTTGTCTTGTTATGTTGTCCCTTCCCTCCTTTTGTATGTACCTGTCAGATTAGATAACTAGTGTTTACGTCCTCTATAACCGCTTCTCATCTCCACTAATTTAGATTAAACATTGTGATTTCTGTTGGAATCATCGGATCATTGGTTAAACATGAAAGCGAAATGTGGATTCCGAATCTCTTATTTGGAGCGTACGTATTTGTTTATTCAAGTCAGAAACGTTTCGTCCCGCAGCGGGGACTTCTTCAGTCTATACCTAATCATAAAAGTCATTCTTTAGTATAATTTACATAGTGTGTATACACACACATGGTCAAATGATCATATTTCTTTCTATAAGGTACTTGTTCAGCTTATATACCAAAAAAAACTTAATTAATAATATTGCTTACCTAACTATGTCATAACTACTGGCAGAATTTAGGCATTGACATAGTGGTGCCACCACACATCTCTTCAGTTTGTTTGTTACTGAAACTAAATATTTGTTATATGTTATATTTGTTATTTGTTTATATGTTATATGTTTATAAGATTTATATATATGTGATTTTATAGATGTTATCTGTTATTAATTGTATTGATGTTTTACCTTTTAGTTTTGTAGTTGAAGTTAAACTGCTCATTCATCCCTGTCCATATACTCAAGTTGGTCATACTTTTTATTATTACTTAGTTGTTGGATCTCAACTGCGTTAATTAATTAAAACAAATTTGTTTTGTTATAAATAACAAAAAGGGAGAGAGGAACTGCAAGCATAAATTAAAAATCATTGAATGAGTATCTAATTTGATATTGATGATATCAAATTAGATACTCATTCAATGATTGTCACCAACATATAACAAATATTTAGTTTCAGTAACAAACAAACTGAAGAGATGTGTGGTGGCACCACTATGTCAATGCCTAAATTCTGCCAGTAGTTATGACATAGTTAGGTAAGCAATATTATTAATTAAGTTGTTTTGGTATATAAGCTGAACAAGTACCTTATAGAAAGAAATATGATCATTTGACCATATGTGTGTATACACACTATGTAAATTATACTAAAGAATGACTTTTATGATTAGGTATAGACTGAAGAAGTCCCCGCTGCGGGACGAAACGTTTCTGACTTGAATAAACAAATACGTACGCTCCAAATAAGAGATTCGGAATGAATGTGGTCACTCCACTACCCACACTCACTATTGAAATGTGGATTGTATCTGTGGATATTTGTTGATTGTTGATGGATAGTAGTTGTATACTAAGAATATTTGTTGATTAGATGTATTATATTTATGATGATGTACGAGCATGTATGTAAATAACTTGCTGTCATTTATAACATTGACAATCATGATTAATTGAACATTTCAGTGATGTACACCTATATAGGTTTTGAGTACCATGATGGTGTGGTCTTGTCTTGTTGGTCAGTGTACCATTTTAGCACCACGTTCTCTTGTAATTCTTTCATGTATAGAACGTTTGTATTTATTCAATATGAATATATTTCTTTGGCGTCTTCTAGAGTAATACAAATTTTGCTTGGTTTAATAGATGGGAGTGACCAAGAACTCATCAATTGTTCCTGGGCAAATCTATGCTTATCCTACTACAATAAGCTCACTCCCGGCTGGAAGGACTTGCGGTACAATTGCTCGAGATACCCTCGTTCCACGGCAGAAGTGGTGATTCGAATGCCTTACATTATAAGGACATTTGACCCTCGGGAGTCGAATGCCGTTGAAGTTCTACGCTGTGTCAACAGTGAATTCGTTGTTGTGTCACGTCTTTCATTACCGGATGATGGTACCGAGGAATGTTACGAACCCCAAATGACTGCAGACAATGTGTTTGCAGTTACAAAAAATAACACGACCTTAATTTTCAAGCTTGTAGACGAGACTTTCTGCTTTTCTAAAGCACTACACTTAATGGCGAACGATTCCTTCCTCGCTTGCTCTGATGTGAATGGCTTACAGAAATTCATGTCCAAAAAATACGATGTTGATGCCAATTTGTCTTGTGGCCTCGTCACTGCTTCTGTAATTTGGTTTCTGGATTCCATCACCAAGGATGTGTACGTTTTGGACTATTTAAAAAATGAACTGCTGCTTAAATGGAGAAATTCGTATGTTACACAGAACGCTTTGGTTCTCCATTCCTCTGATAAGTATGTTTTCTTGACGAATCGTGAAATGTTGACAATTTTCTCTTTCAATGGTAATAGATTGTGGCATTATGAGGGCTCTACTGTATGCAGTCTCAGTTGGAACAATTACGATTGCGGTTTTATTCAAGGGATGAGCGATAGTAAACATAGAGTGGTTTGTCTTGAAATTCCAAAATTAACGTTGACTAACATCTATGTACAGGAAGATCAACCAGTTGCATTGACGTTGCATAAAACCGAACGTCTCGCTTACTGTATGAATGCGTTGGACTTCTCCATGCATATTTTCTGTGTGTCTTTGACTAGTGGTGTGGTGTTGTGGGATACCGTTATTTGTAAGTCGCACCAACAGGTGTGTGGCTTATTGAAATCCACCTTCTCTGGCTTCATTGAAATGAACAATGTTCTCGGAAAGTATCTCACTGTTTATGGAGTGGACGGAGAAAGCCATGATCTTTGCTCGACCTTCATCAATCCCGGAATGCTAACCTTGTTTTCTTCTTCTAATGGCGAATTCGTTATTAGCGAGTCTTTTGATCCTTATATCGTTCTTCATCTTGAAGACCGCATAATCTTAACAGGAAAATCGAGTCATTCAGGTTCAAGAAAGTACACTTACGAAATGTACAGTTTCTGATGCTAATGAAGAACCTCGACTGTAGGAAAACTTGAGAGGATTTGCAATAATGTGTTCGAATTTCTTCATATATCCACCTCCTTTCTAGATATTGCGAAAGACAGCAAGAATACTGTGCGTAAATTGGAATGTTGCAAATTTCTTCTGCACAAAAATTTGAGACAAAGTAGATTATAAATTATGATTTTCCTTGAAATGGCGCGATTTGAAAGAATTCCCATTAAATTTGATTGGAGCAAAAAACTGTCATAAAGTGCTGTTAACTACCTTTCCGAATCGTGCTTATTAAAATGTCAGGTGTTTTTTCCTCGTGTGGCATTCTATGTTACTGTGAAGTCCTACTGTTTGTGTGTCAATCATAGCATGCTGTTTCGAAGAATGATGTAGTGTTCCTCTCATTGTTACATGTATTACATATGACACATTTCCGGTTAAACATTGACGTACTAAAGTGACACTTTTGTTAAACTCGTTTTACATGTATTACACGAATCATGTACATAGTATAGTTACCAGCAATCTAATTTGTGTCAAACACTCCATCATCATGTTGACTAGAAAACTGCTGTATTTTGAATATAGCTCGAATTCGGTCAATGTTGTGAACACTGCCAAATGTTTCATAGAAATGCTTTTTTTAAAAGTAGAAACGTTCTTTATTGTTTCTATTTTATGTATTATTTGAGACTGAATTATTGCTGTGACTTGTAATAAAGAAAAATTACTTTCTTTATTTTTGAAGCTGTTTAATTTCGCCATATTTCCCTAGGTTAGTGAATTTTCGAAGTTGTGTTGATGTTTATAATGCCCTACCCTTATCACTAGATTTTTAAGGTATAGATAATAAGGTTAATCTCAAAAACCATGATGTACTGGAAGTCTAAAATTGTTTCCAGTATCTTGATCCTGGAATTTTCAAGTTGTTTTTCATAGTTGACCCAGTCATAAATTCGAAGTTACGTTGATGGCAAGGGGATTCTAAAATAAAATGTTGTGTTTTCTGGCATCTTACCTTTCAAGAATGGTCTCAGAAAACCAAATTTTAGTCGCTGTTGATCCGTGTTTGATGATTTTGGTTCACTATTCAATAATAAACCATTGTAATCGCTCTTGAAAAAAAGAATTCTAACCCCCCCCCCCCCCCCCCCCCCGAAAATGTCATGGTTTACGTTTCAAAGGGTGTAGAATCCAAATCTGCAATAAAAATGTTTCCGTCCGTCCACCGTACGCACGATTTATCCCAAACGGCTGAAGCAAAAAAGCTGAAATTTTCAGGAAAAATCCATGTTGGTCCGGCGACGCCCCAATTCTCGAGCCAGCTCTCTCACTTAATTTGAAGTGCCCTTTAAGAGTTGTCAAAGTTTTGTAAAATCCCTAAAAACCTCAAAAAAAGTCTAGGCGGCCTAAATTTGTACTCTTTTTGTACTCCCCAGGTCCGTAGGTCAAACCATTCCCGATTTATGGTGCCAACATTCGCGTTATTTTGATTTATTATTGTTTTTGTGTTGATATCAATAACCTAGTGATGTAGTAATGAGGATACTGGAGTGAACTCCTAAAAGGCTTTGTAGCCGATACACGGGTTGAAGCATTCTGATAACGATAAAAAACGCTGCAAATTCTTCCACTGGGGTTTATCATTCAATTGGCTTGCGTTCATAATTTGAATTTCTACTAAGCTTTGGAGTGTGCGTGTTTCACAGGTGATAGAGCGATTATTGAATTTCAGGAGATATGCATAGAGCACGTAAATCTGTTCTCAACCAAAATACCTATTTGGATTGTTCAGTTGATCATATTTGTGTGCCTCCTGAAATTCAATAATCACTCTATCACCTGTGAAACACGCACACTCCAAAGCTTAGTAGAAATTCAAATCATGAACGCAAGCCAATTGAATAATAAACCCCAGTGAAAGAATTTGCAGCGTTTTTGCTTAACTAAACAAAATAGTGTCATTTTTCAATGTGGTCATTTCAAATCACACCTAGAGAGTTTTTAGAGGAGTGCTCTACCGATATCCATAGCCCGTTTGTTCCCATCTCATCAGGATTTTGAGAAATGATTAAATTTGTCCGATTTTAAGGGGAAATTTCAGTCCTAAAATTGTTTACGATGCATGAATCTTTTACGAAGCAAAAAATGCACCAAAACGTTCCCAAGGTAGTTTAAAGACTCAAATTATTGGAGTTGAAGCTTACAAGTGTTCACCCTCACAGGTAGTGAGTACAGAACTATCGGTAAAAAGTATACTTAACGCTATTCTTTTAAACAAATATCTTCTTTAGTTATAAATGAAATTAATATTTTCATTCACTACTAAGGCATACAATAGCAAATAAAATATACCATTCCATTTTCGGAGTTGAGTAGAGCCGTGAGGGATACTACTATTTTTTTCTTTTGAAGGAAGTTTTGTTTTTAGTCCAATTGTTTGCCTGCTGAATGTACATAACTCTTACACTTGTAGTAAACATGTAGAAATAAATGGGAATCACTTGTAGGGTGCAAATTCGTTGTTTTCTCAAATTATTAACATTTTATGCCTAACTATTAAAAATTTAAAGCTAATTAGTTTCTGTACAAGACTTTCTCCTCCGCAACCTACCCCCGCTCTCCTCAATATTAGATTTTATATCCATTCTACTAACCAAAACAGTTTATGCCGAAAGCAATCTCCCATTAGTTAGAAGTTGTCTTGATTATAATTGTTTTTGAGCTGTACCTAAGCTGTTCCATTTTAAAATGTCAGCACTGTTAGTCAATCAGAAAACAAATTAGTCCCAGGGGTTAATCTGTTATAAGCGCGCCTCCTTAGCTTTTAATTGGTTTTTGGGTGTCCCATAGGATTTCCACATCGCTGATAGATTAGGAAAGTAGCGTCAGGTGATTACCGATCCTCTACGCCTTGTAATTGTTTTACAGTTGTTTCCATGAGTCTGTATTTCAAATGTCAACATCCTAGGTCAATTAGGAAAGAAGGTAGTCTGGGGTCCCTCATCTAATCAGTTTGCCTCTGTGTCCCCTTGCAATTGTTTTTAGTTGGTTCTAAGCGATGTTCATCTCAAATTTAAGCAGCATAGGTCGATTGCTGAAATAATTAGCGTCAGGATATATCAGCTGAACAGTGGTCATATCTATTTTATTTTCTTCAATAATCATACTTTAATGGACAAACCTTAGTGTTTACTACTTCATGATTACTTGCGCGAATTCACATATTCACCTCATCATTGAAGTAAATACTTCTTCCTACATTTTATGAACCATCGTATTATTCAATTAAACTCAGTGAAATCATGATTTGTCAACCCTTTCTCCAGCTTCATTCATTGAGCAAGGGTATTGACCTAGGGCATGGTCCTGTACTTCGACCTACTTCTCTGTATGCACGAAAGGTAAGAGACTTACAAATTAAATCAGTAAACGTTTTAATGGCATTTCATGATTTTCAATAAGGTGGAGGTGTACATTTTAGTTACAACGTTGAGTTTTGTTGTTGTTTTATTGGTGAGTGCAGCAAATTTTTCTTTCATACCATGGTATGAGATTCAAAAAGCTCCCCCACGTTTCCATTGTCAACAAGAATTCACTAAAATATTTGTTGAACCTGCGATTTAGAAGATAAGTGTTTGTTTTGGAACACCGGGTCGTTTACTCTCAATTGCTTCCAACAGCGTAAAAATCGTACGTTTTGATTTTGACCTCTGCACAGTGGTCGAAATTTCAAAACAAAAATCTGCCAACACGAAAAATTTACTTGAAAATCAGGGAGATAGTGCTAGTTCCTCTCACACATTCTATCCAAGCGCAGGACTGTGGCAGTTTCTTGTCCTGTCTTCGGATGTCGTGAGCATTTGGTTTCCACGATGATAATCACTAAAAGTTTACTTTTAGAACTATCTAACCTATAATTAGTTTCACTGAAACTCATTGAAATCATTATTTGTCAACCCTTTCTCCATCTTCATTCATTGAGCAAGGGTATTGACCTAGGCCATGGTCCTGTACTTCGACCTACTTCTCTGTATGCACGAAAGGTAAGAGACTTACAAATTAAATTGGTACACGTTTAATTGGCATTTCATTATTTTGAATCAGGTGTAGGTGTATATTTTAGTTATGGCGTGTATTTGAGTTTGGTTGTTTGGTGATTGCTGACAATTTTAAGGGTGGTTTTTGTTGATTTGGTTATCTGGGGGGTTGGTTTTCAGGGGTGGCGGATAGATGTCGGCTCGTCCACCACTGCAAGCCTCGACGAGCGTAGCGCTTCGTCGCGGGGGGCGGTCGAACTAACAGGTTAGGCGAAGCATGAAGGCCTCATTCAAAATGCCAATCAATACAACAGAGCTCTCCCCCCTTAACCCCGCCCCCGCGTTTTCAAAGAGTAGTGCCACCACAGCCTTCCAGGAGGCTACGCCAACAGTCCTACGGCGTCGGGCCTAACGTGATATGCGATTTTATGTCCGACTTCATATATATACACCTGTATATATATATCCGACGTATGTGATCCCGTGACGAGTCAGGTTCGCGCAAGTTGATTCGAGGAACCAGTGAAAAAGTTTCAACAGTGCTCACCCCCAGTTGCCCGCAATCCCACCCCCCCTTTCACCGAAAAAAAAAATCGAGACCAAGTGCCTTTTTTTCACCCCCTCCCGCTGTATCCCGAAAATCCCCAACAAAATCCGGGATTTCCAGTGTCCCCGAGTGCAAAAAAAACCCCACGGACAAACCTCGCGCAAAGGGTTTTCAAGTTCTTCCCTAGGGTGACTCTCCGCGGAACAATCTAATGTCACAAATTACTAACTCAGTACCGTCTTACACCAAGAGGTAGCAGTCTTTATGAACGGAATAATATAAAAATTTAGAAATGGTGGTCAAAATGGCCGCCATGGATGACCATGAAAGAAAAATTGTAGTCGAGTTTTGCCACCTCCTAGACAAGTCTAAAAATCTGTTCAATGGTCTAAGGTAGGTACACTCTACAATGTGCACCCTCCACTAAACACGCCAAACCTGTCATTATGTTGAACCACGTGTTCGTTTTTCCTTTTAATTTACCTTCACGATTTTATGTTGATTTTTTCTTGCATCGTTAATGTTTTTGCCATGCTACATCATAATTCACTTCATGGGTTACTTTCACTTTCTCCGACTGAATGAACCATCCCCTCTACGTCATAACCTTCGAGAATGACACTAGACACGACCCCAGGATTCCTATTTAAAGCCAACTAATCCCTAATCCCGTTTTAATTCCTCTCTCTCCTACCCTAATATACTTGTCGTTGGTACGTAATCATCAGGATTAAACCCCCCTTCAATAATTCCTTCCATTTCTTTCCGTGTTCACCTATCACCCACCGAAAAGTGGGATCTCTAGGTATCCGCCATTTTACTGTTCTTAATGACACTTTTCGAGGTGGGATTTGTCTTTCGTGCAGATCGCAGTGCTCTAATCAAAACTATCGAGTTTCTTTATGTTGATACGTTAAAATTAAAATATCTCCCTTCAATCGAGCACTGATATCTCAGTTGGAGAGCACTGATAGCGTTCATACATGGATAGATTTGAGTTCTATGTCAATGCTAGTGTTTCTTTCCTATCCCACTAGCTGGTGATAAACCAATAGGTGGAACCTCACTTCAATTCTAGATTAGATCCCATTAAACACAAGATATTTCTCGAATGCCACCTCATCGAGTGGTATAACGTACACCAAAAAAATTCTGTCCCAAATCAAACTTCAACTACATACTGGGATATTCAAAAGTATGTCAATTGCAAGGAACCCATTTCGCTGCATGCCAATATCTTCAAAGATGTTCAGTCTGTCAGTTTTGGGATTTCTCATTGAACTGCTGCCTGTTTAACTCAGTCGTGTACTTGTTCCCTATTATGTTCCCATAATTCTCCCCTGCAAAGTCAATTGTCCAATTTGACAACTACATCATTCATCTGACCAAAATGGTCTCGTTCATGATTGATTTGTAACTTTTATTAACAAAAATACAACATTAGCAATGTTTCACAAATATAGTGCCTAAACACAAGAGGTCTGAGAGTTTCTCACCATTCATGTTCGCTATCCACGTTTCTCACGAATTAAGAGCGTTGTATTGATTCAATTGATACGCGATACATTTGATTGAGAATTCGATTCAGCATCCCAGAAAAATTGAAACTGCTATAAACACGGATTTTGCGGTTTTCTTCTTTCAATAATAAATCTAAGTAATCGAAAAAAATGACCCCACTCCAATGTTGGTCATCGTTTCAAAATAATTGGAATCCAATTTCAACTCTGCATCTACGAATCTTAAATTCGAAACCACTGGATGAAAGATTGCGAAACGAGGCTCAAAAATCACGTATCAGTGGTTGAGATTTGTCGTTTGATATTGACGATTTTCAACGTTGGATCGAATGAGATCGCTCTGAAAGTTGTCTCTAACGATTGTACTAGTTGAACGCTATCGAAATTCATACTAGACAATTATTTGTGGTATACCACTTAATCTGGACACGGAATACTGTTATTACAGAAAAAAGCTGGTCGACAGGGCTGAAATTATTCCATCTTGGTGGTTTTTTCAAGTGGCACTGTAAGAAGCGTAGGTATCCGTTAAATGAACGTTGATTGGTGATCTAGCCCAGAATTTCTTACCTACACGATATGAACTCTTAAATTGGTTAGGCGCTTTATTTTCAATTGGTTGAAATATGCAGACTGTTGGAATAAAAATTTTAATTGTACTCATCAAAGATCTGGAAGATCTCGAAAATTTAGGACAGGTTTCTACATAAAGTTCACTCCTGACGTTAATGGAATCATCAATCTTGTTGTCACTACCATTCAATGCCATTAACCTACGTTTATCGCTGGAAAATTGAGTATAGCTTTTCCAAGTCAGATTCGGAAATTTCCAAACCAATTTCAGAAATTTCCAAATCAATTTCAGAATTTTCCATTTCAATTTCAGACTTTTTCATTTCAATTTCAGAAACCGCTCCCACCCGGATATTGATCACATTCTAAAATTGAAATGGAAAATTCTGAAATTGAAATGGAAAAGTCTGAAATTGGTTTGGAAATTTCCGAATATGACTTGGAAAAGCTATACCTATATCTCAATGCATAATGCCACATTCAAGAGAAAAATTTGGATTAACCTAGTTTCTCTAATATTTTCTAAACACAAAATAAACACTGGGTTTTTGAGAGTGTCTTTCACAATAGTTTAGTAACTCAAAATTAAAACTGGGATCGTTTAATTAGTTAGTGCCTTCCTACTTTTCTAATTTTATTAACAGTCTTGAATCAGAAAGTCAAGCTTCCTACGAATTATTATGCATGGCAAGATACAGTTAAATTTGTGGGTTTGAGTTATTAGGTTTGTTATTTAGTTGTAAATTAAGGAATTGAGAATGGGAAAGGGAAACGGAGAAATTCAACGTGATACCCAGGTTATGAAAATGATATTTTTCTGTTGGAAGTTACATTGATGTGTTTTTACAGAAATATTTTAAATTGGAGCCTAGATCCATTGATATGAAGATTTGCTTGTGATTTTCGAGCTTCTTTTTGCATAATCCGGTAATTTTGGTATGCGTGAACCCAAAAAATAGTGAACGTGTTTTGAAAAATGGTTTACTGGTGAATTGTAATGGTTGACGCTTGAAATGAGTAAATCGAAGATAAAAGGCTGTCGGTATTTTGAACATTTTGTTCTTAATCTTTCGTGAATTGAGGGCAATGTCTTTTTTCGACCATCATTAAGACACAACGCTCGTTGATTCAATGATGAGTCTTTCCGCCTTCAATTCGCAGAACGAACTGACATTTAGAGCTGCCAACATCTTTAAAACTGTTTTTTTCAAGCCTCGAACGAAGTGTTGGTTTCATCGCATTTGATAAGTCAGGGACCACAGAAAATTGTTATTGAAAAAACTCTTCGCATTCTCACAATGGTTTTATGAGTTTATTTTGAAATTGGTCGTCCAAGAAACTTTCGTGTCCTCAAATTTGAGATTTTGCAATTCACAATCATGTTTTACCTAATCAGATCATCACCTAGTACATCAAATAGATTCAATCCGAATTAGCTTACACCCCTGTCAGAAAACAGGTTTGCAATACTGCAGATCATACTGGTTTCTTTTTTCAGTAGCGAATCTTTGTAGCGAAAAAATGCTTTAAAATGCATTTTTGCAATTTTCCAGAATGTTCTTTGCGGGACTACGTTCTGAAGTAGGTATTCTAAAACGATTCCTTGCGTTTTAGGATTTTGGTTTATTATTCTCAAGATTATAGCTAAACATTTGTATAACTCACTCAAATTTTGTCCTTATTCGTTCCGAATGTGCAAAGCCCGTCCGCCTCATACTTCATAAAAGGTTGTATTTATGAAGTATGTGTTCCATTTAGGGTCTAGGTGGTCGTAACTTCCAGCCAGCCCAATCGCCTCACGTGTGTAGGTGATATGGGTCAGAAACAGGTCAAAAACTTGGGTTTTCGAGGTTTTTGTTGACATAAGCAAATGGGGTGCCATTTTAAAGTAATTTTGAACGTCGTATCGATAGAGATGGATCCCAGACCAGTCCAAGCTCATCTGACCTTAAAAAAACTCATTTCAAGGGCGAATATTTTGAAGACAGTGGGTGTGAATTTCAATTTAAAAAAAATCCAATCTTTCATATTTCTCGTTTTGACGACTTGGGAGTCAAGAAACGTTCGGAGGGGTGGGGAGTTGAAAAATAATCAAACATTGTGAAATAAATTAGTTTTCCGTTTCTATGTGTGTAGATTCCAAATCTGCAATGTTCGTCCGCCGTACGAAAGACTTGACAATTAATGTAAAAACCGTTATTGTAAAATTTATAACAAATTATTACTCAGGGTTTATTGTTTCTGTATCAGATAGTCCTTCTACGTAAATCACTGATGAAAGCACTTATGTGAGACCATCTAAAATCGGCTAACAAATCGCGTAATAGCATTCAATATGAAAACATGTAAGTTACAACCAGCCATGCGGTACAAAATACTTAGGCTATCATCAGCCACGCGGTCTAGGTCAGATCCCCCGTTGAAGGCACCTACACCCCGCCTCTCCAGCCCGACCGCCTACCTAACTGACTTTTTAAATGTTAGGCGAACAGATGATTGTAAAATAACAGATGATTAACCCCAGTGGTCTCATTCGATGCGAATCAAAGACAAAACTATTACTTAGAAAGTTTTTGAGATTTCGATTGTTGAAAGATTGACCCGTAAATATGATCCCTTAGAGTTGATTGAACAAGATGCCCAGTTCATCAGCACATCTGAATCGATGTTCGATTTTCGTGCCAAATTTCGTATGGTTTGGTCCAGTAGTTTCGGATAAAAACTTCGGAAGGCATGTGGCGGACCGTTTTTTAACTCTTCGTATCTTGAAACAATTTCCGAGGTGGTTAAAAATATGATTTTCTCGGTAAATTAAAAAGTTTCGTTTTTGAAAATGACAAACCAAAATCCTTTCTTTCGAGGGTGTAATATTTTTAGTGATTTTGGATGCAAAATCGGCTGAGATAGATATATGATCCGTGGAAACTCAGCCGATGCAAATAATCGCCGATCATGAAACTAAAAGTCACCCTTAATCCTCAATATGACACAAGCAATGACGGATTATTAAAAAAATAATGAACCCATGTGTTGGGATTCGCAACACTTTTATATGGTTTAGTATGTAGGTGTGCCTATTTTCATTTAGGGATGTTTTGGAGGTAAGGAGTGCTCGATCATCTTTTCCCGTGATTATTTTGCTTTTAAAAATTAAATAAACCCCCATTTTTATCACACATTTGGACTCCACACTAAATTTCATGAATGGTACACTCTTCATTCAAACTTTTAAGCCACCATGGAATTGGCCAAAATAGGACAAAAATTAGGCTCGAAATCGCATTTTACCAAAACTAAGTGTAAAATTCGACTTTAAACTGTATTTTGGAGCCATTTGAAAACCTGTATTCTTCCAAACATTCGCTCAATGATTGTGTGATGGTTTGCTTTGGAAAAACCATGTTCAACATCTGTGCTTCACAAAGATCTCGAGTTTTCAAAGCGAACACAACATTTGGAACGTATTCTTCAATCAATCGCGATCATTTCATAAGCCTCATATGCCATAGGTTGAATACACTACCGAATTCCTCTACCACCTCTACTCTTTCATACATCATCCAGCGAACATGACTCCTACATACGGACATAGTAGTTTCGTACCGTTTATTATTCTCTCTCAGTTTCAGTTTCTTGAAATAATTTCTACCTCTCTCGGTTAAGGTGCATGAACGCCCAAGAATCCCTACCTAGCCCAAACTGCTCCTCTACATTCCGTTTTTTCTTGTTCCATTTTCAGAGATCTACCTCAATATGGGCACAAACAGTGGCAAACGTACTTCGGTAGAACTTTTGACGTCTACACCAAACTGTGGAAATTTCAACAGCAACATAGGTAAATTGATCATAGTTTACTTACAATCACATAAAAGTTGGTTTCAGTCAGAGGCCTATATAAGGGGGGGGGGGGGGGGCGGTACCCCTCCGAAATTTGGAAATATAACCGGAATATAAATTTTGGGAATATAAATTAATATTGTATTTTTCGGTCTAAAATAATGTTAATAAAAAGGATCCTTTGTATCAATCATGTTTTTTTTTTACACCTTTCCAAGTTATTTACTGAATATTATTTAGGCCTAAACTTGCTAAACTAGCATTTTTCAGTTGAATTAAACCTCTCTCCAAATGAATTTTCCTCCATACAATGAACCTTTTCCCCATACAACTAAATCTTTTTCCAAAATAATTAAACCTCTAGCGGGAAAATGAGGAATTGCAGGTATGTGAATGACGAAACAGCTTAATCATGAATTAGGTTGAATGAATTCCATGCTCATTGATATTTCACTGGTTGTTAAGTTTTATTTTCTCCCATTTATTTTCTATTACATCCCCTTCTTTTGAGAGGTTTAATTATTTCGGAAAAAAGATCAATTATTTTGGAAAAAAAGTGTTATTGTATCGGAAAAAGGTTTGATTTAACAGCAAATGCTATACCTACCTTCCAAAACGAAGAGCACTGGGGAAAAGGGGTGTAACTAGCATTTTTGCCCAAATTCTGTTGATAATGAGTTTCCGTAGGTATTCGATGCCCAACACGATAATCACCTCAAAACAAGGAAAAAAACGGGTCTAAAGGGCCGCAATCTTCCGTTGAAAAATTATATTCAGGGCAGCTCCTGCCCTGAAACCCATTGGTAGTAATTAGCAACCCTGCAGCCATGAAATGTGACCATATTATAAAATTCATGAAAGGAACTGTTAGCACCCTAAATGAGTACAAATAACTATTTTTATAGGCAAAAAGTAAATCATAGTCACATTCATAAGTTATAACGAATGTTAAAAAATATTTTTCGAACATTTAGTTTTTAGGTAGCTCAGTACAAATTTATGTGCCCCATTAAATAATTTTGGGTTTTATTTTAAAAATAAAATTCATGTATAGCAGTAAAACTCTGATTTATGCATTTTAATTGCAGTTTGGGAGTATATTCTGTAGTTTAGTAGTTTGACAGCTACTGTAGAGTAGTTTTTCCTTCATATCAAAACTTTGAACACCGCCGTTCTCCTAATGTTTGATGGTCGATTTAATTGCCACTTAACGACTTGCGAGCCTCAGCTTGGGGAACATGTTATACCATTAAAAAAAGTAATTAATAATAAATGATGTCCGATTTTTTCAGGCAAATTCTTGATACCAAATACGGTCTCAAAAGGTGGCAGATCGGTGAAATCGCTTCCAAAATCGGCCAACTTTACTACCACTATTAGTGAGTACCTAAGCTGATTTTTATCCTTATTTATTTTAAATTTGTTTAAATATTGCTACAATGTTGAATGTAGAATGTTTTAGTTGACTTGCTATCTTAGTCGTTCCTCTTACTATCCTACCATTGTGGTTCTTGACAGCTGCAAAATCATCAAAATTTTCCGTGACAAACACTTTAAAAAAAAAATCTCTTTGAAAGAATCCCGTGATACCTATTTTTTAATATTTTTAACATTAATATTTCTCAATAATCATGTTATTTGATGACTTTTTCGGGGTGTTGCCCATTTTTTTATTATAGTGGTGTGATTCATTTATAGCTTTTCCAAGTCAGATTCGGAAATTTCCATTTCAATTTCAGAATTTTCCATTTCAATTTCAGAATGTGATCAATATCCCGGTGGGAGCGTAAAAAAGTGGGATAAAGAGAAGGAAATAAGAAGTTAGCACACAAAACGTATTAATAAAATTAAAAAAAATTATCACGAGAGGTGAGAAGGAACTGGTTTATCGAAACTGATAAAATATGCGCATGTTTTGCTTCTGAGTCCGCGAAGCAGCGGAAGCCTTGTGTTCACTTTCGGAAGCCAAACAATTTTTGTCGCCCGAATTCAGAATTTCCACCCGCATTTTGCGTTTCGTACCCTATTGAACGAATTTGGTCCGTGTCAGCCGGTCTGGTCTGTCTGTCCGCATTTCCTTGTTACAGCCATAACTTCCACAATTTTGAATGAATTTAGCTTATATTTTGAGGGATTATGCAGATAAGGTCTCTTGAGGTCCCATACGATTTTCATCTCAATATAATCAGCGGTACGCTCTACGCATGTGCTAACGTGAAATTTTTGAAACAGGTAAAACTTTTCGGCTGTTTCAAGAATTTCACGTTAGCGCGTTTCACGTTATCAATTTCGATGAACCAGTTCCTTCTCACCTCTCGTGATAATTTTTTTAATTTTATTAATACATTTTGTGTGCTACCTACTTATTTCCTTCTCTTTATCCCACTTTTTTACGCTCCCACCCGGATATTGATAACATTCTGAAATTGAAATGGAAAAATCTGAAATTGAAATGAAAAATCTGAAATTGAAATGGAAAATTCTGAAATTGAAATGGAAAATTCTGAAATTGGTTTGGAAATTTCCGAATCTGACTTGTAAAAGCTATAAATAAAATATCTTGACACCATTTTTTGTTGACACTTTTTAGTATTGCCGAAAAAAGCACGAGTCATTTTATTGTGCGACGCTTTTGTTATTTGTTTAAAGGCACCTATTTATTTGATTACGTTGTTTTACAATGATATTAAGATTCCCAACTCCGATTTTTCCCGACAAAAAAATTTTTAGAAGGGTGTGGCACAGTTTTCCTCATATCGATAACATGAATGTATAGATCATTAAAATGTTGTAAATATTGTTGATAGAATACATATTTGGACAAATGTAGGCTATAAGTTTCTTACTGCGATCCACGTGGACAGAATGGAGCGGAACATATTTCTGCTGAGAGTCGTCATACACTACGGTCTGTCGCGTTAACTCTATTGCCGATACAGTAATTATACTATCGCGTTCAATTGATATAATTTTATTAGACCGAGTCCACGATTATTCTAAAATTTTGAGTCCGATCAGACCCTAGAACCTAAGAAAATGGTGCTTCGTGTATTTTATGATTTTGAGCAATGAAATTCATATGGTTCTATCCACAATTTGGCTGGGAAATTCCTTTGAAATTTCATAAAAATTGGATAAGAACTGTAGAAATTTGGTCTGTTGCGAGGATTTCACATTTACGCATTTGCAGCATCCGCTAATGATAGCCCATGGTCATGTTGAAATTCATATGGGATCGTTCTTCTGCTTTTTCCTGACTACCCTCCAAATTTTAGCGAGATTGGAAGATTGCAACCTATGAAAATGATTGGTGTATTTTATGTTTCTTCATGGAGAGAGAAGTATTGATTTTTGAGCGATGGAATCTGTAGGGGACCATCTACTACGCGACGTGCGCGTTCCCTGAAAATTCCATTATGCATGACGACTTTCAGGGAGATTAGGATCTTGAACCACAACTGAATGTCTGCGGTTGTTAATTCTCAAATTCGGTCCAGTCTATGATTTTTCCTCATAAAACGCTCAGCGAAAATTGCTCCCTGCAAGCTGTCATGCCGTCCCCCATAACTCTTCATTCGATGATTGCTTTGATGTGAAGGTGCTCAGAACTATGAACCCTGAACAAAGTAACTCAAAGTTGCTGCTGTCTGAGAAGGCTCACTGTAATGTTCTGAGATCCTATGAACCCCCAAAAATCTAACTCAACAACCTTCACGTACAAAAGGCACTATCACACCAAGGCACACCGAACAGTACCACAAAGTGAATGAGTTAAATATCTAGGAATCATAATTGTCCAAAAACATACGTTTGCCGACCACATTGGGGACTTGTACAAATCTACTGAAACCACTGATTGGCCCAAGATATCTTCTCACCTTGAGTCCCAAAAAGCTTAAATACCTTGTGCTAATCCGACCAATATAGCATGATGTTCAAAATGGGGATCAGCCAGCCCTCAACTTAAAAGGATACAAGTACTGCAGAATCGTGTGCTTCGCTTGACCACAAATGCCAAGTGGTATGTGAGAAATTCGGTTATACACAGCGATCTACACATTCCTGAAGTGAAAGATGTCATTTCTCGAACCTTCCAACGAATGTTTAAAGCCCTATCAGACCTCCCAAACCCTACTTTCCATGGATTTACCGATCGCCTATTAGTTCGACGTTCTGGAAGAAGAATCAAGAGAAGACCAGTTGGTCTTTTTATGACACCAGCCTAAAGAGAATAATCAAAGGTTCAGCGAAAATTGTGATAATCCTATAATACTATTTTTGTTGTGCCAATTTAAAAACATTAACTCCTTATAAAATAATTTTTGATTAAAAAAAAATTGTTACAATGATTACTACTGGGTAGAAACCTTATCCCACGTGCCATTGTACTGTGCACGTGAAATGTTATTTATTTATTACCACAACTATACAGTAACGTAATTACTGTAAAGTTCTGTCTATTAAAATTGTAAAAAAAACTACTTTAACACGTTCCTACAACGATGACTTCATAGTTCCATATTTCTTGACAACCCAAAATTTCCTCATTGTTAGTTTTACATTTGATGAGGCAAATTGGCCGAAGTACAATTCATTCGATTCAGTGAAGTGATCCGTATCAATAGCAAATAGAAAAACACTGCACATAATTCGATTTTTGGTTTATTATTCAATAATAAACCATTGTAATCGCTCTTGAAAAAACAAATTCTAACCCCCCCCCCCCCCCCCTGAAAATTTCATGGTTTACGTTTCAAAGGGTGTAGAATCCGAATCTGCAATAAAAATTTTCCGTCCGTCCGCCGTACGCACGATTTCTCCCAAACGGCTGAAGCAAAAAAGCTGAACTTTTCAGGAAAAATCCATGTTTGTCTGACGACGCTCCGATTATTGAGCCAGCTCTCTCACTTAATTTAAAGTGCCCCTTAAGGGTTGTCAAAGTTTTGTAAAATTCCTAAAAACCTCAAAAAAAAGTCAAGGCGGCCTAAATTTGAACTCTTTTTGGAGAACTTTCCACGAGGAATCGAATGAGCCCACATTCGCGTTATTTTGGTTTATTATTGTTTTTGATTTGATATCAGTAACCTAGTGATGTAGTAATGTGGATACTGGAGTGAACCCTAAAAGGCTTTGTAGCCGATACACGGGTTGAAGCACTCTGATATGCATGAAACGCTGCAAATTTTTTCACTGGGGTTTATTATTCAATTAGCTTGCGTTCATGATTTGAATTTCTACTAAGCTTTGGAGTGTGCGTGTTTCACTAGTGAAAGAGCGGTTATTGAATGTCAGGAGGCACACAAATATGATCAACTGATCAATCCAAATAAGTATTTTGGTTGAGAACAGATTCACGTGCTCTATGCATATCTCCTGAAATTCAATAATCGCTCTATCACCTGTGAAACACGCACACTCCAAAGCTTAGTAGAAATTCAAATCATGAACGAAATCCAATTGAATAATAAACCCCAGTGAAAGAATTTGCAGCGTTTTTAGTAATTCATATCTTCATTCTTCACTGTAGGGTTGATCGAAAGCTATGTTGAAAATAATAACTAGACGCCATTTGTGATTTGTTACCTAAGTTAACTTAGGTTCTGCGGTTTCGGAGAAAACTCCAGGATGTGGAAGGTAGTACAGCTTATGGACGGATCTTCGGAATCTATTTTTGGATTTTTCGTATCTTGAAAAGTTAATTAACAAACTTTGTGGGAGGGCTGATTTAATTTTTCTTAGCTACTCGATTGCAAAATTTGAAAATAATAGTGCGAAAATGAATCTGTACCTTTAAGCGGGTTAGCGAGCACAACGCCGGTATATTGTCACTGTGAAATCCCCATCTTAGAATCAATGCATTCACGATTAACTAGATAGAATTTCCAAATAATTAATACGGTCCGCATTTACACGGTAGTCTAAAATCTCGAGTTGTATTCTTCCTTCTCAGTTTCTTTAAGAGTTTTGGATGAAACAAACGGCGAATATGATATCATAAAAGAGATTTCTTCGGAGCAGAGGCCGCTAGCGTGAAATATCCTTTGCGTGATTGGTTTCGAGTTCCACGAGGGTTGAATGATTGCTTTGCCGCAGTTCTGAATGTTTTTCTGGCACACTACGGGCTAAGGGGGTTTCCCATGCAGCGTATAATAGTGACCACCCTTTTGCATGTATACGAATATCAAATATGACCTGAAATATACATGTGGCGGGGATTGAATTTCTTTGTCGACCTTTTTCAGACATCTTTGAACAATGATTTACATTATAGTGTTTACCCAATGTTAGCTATTCAAACTTGAATTTTTTCCGGTAATAACTCTTGGAATGTAGTCAAGTTAATTGTGTTAAAATTTTTGGTTGTGAATGGGATGGAGAACATTTCGTTTGATAAAATTTATCGATTTCGCTTTAGATTTACTGTACTGGAGAATTATCGTATTCTGACTTTCTGCCAACGTCTTGAATGTGGAAATTGAGAAATCAATTGCCTAATATCTCCAAGTTTCCGTAGTGAAACCATCTCCAGTAGATCGATTCTACATTCTTCTACAAATCTTTGAGTGGTTGAACTTCTCCATGCAGATCGCGGTTCAGTTTTTGGTTTATTATTCAATAATAAACCATTGTAATCGCTCTGGAAAAAAAAATTCTAAACCCCCTGAAAATTTCATGGTTTACGTTTCAAAGGGTGTAGAATCCGAATCTGCAATAAACATTTTTCCGTCCGTCCGCCGTACGCCGTACGCACGATTTCTCCCAAACGGCTGGAGCAAAAAATCTGAAATTTTCAGGAAAAATCCATCTTGGTCCGACGACGCCCCCAATTCTTGAGCCAGCTCTCTCGCTCAATTTAAAGTGCCCTTTAAGGGCTGTCAAAGTTTTGTAAAATCCCTAGAAACCTCAAAACAAGTCCAAGCGGCATGAATGTAAACTTATTTTAAGAACATACCGTCAGGAATCGAATGAGCCCCTCCCCAGGTCCGTAGGTCAAACCATTCCCGATGTATGGCCCGATTTATGGTGCCAACATTTGCGTTTTTTGGTTTATTATTGTTTGTTTGTAACCTAGTGATGTCCGGCCGATAGCGTCGAGTTGTAGTGAATGTGGATACTGGAGTGATAGCCGATGTGAATACTTGTAGTGTAGTTAGTAGCCGATACACGGATTGAAGCATTCTGATATGCATGAAACGCTGATAACATATAGGTAAATATTATTCAATATTATTACTGGGGTTTATTATTCAATATTATTACTGGGGTAGATAAGTATTCTTTCACTAGGGTTTATTATTCAATTGGCTTGCGTTCATGATTTGAATCTTATTAAGCTTCGGAGTGTGCGTGTTTTACAGGTGATAGAGCGATTATTGAATTTCAGGAGATATGCATAGACCACGTAAATCGGTTCTCATCCAAAACACCTATTTGGATTGATCAGTTGATGATATTTGTGTGCCTCCTTTACATCTGTCTACCTTTGGCTACATCGTTTAAATTTGGATTTGGGGAAGTTTTAACGCAATACGAGTGCTAAAGGACTTTTTATAGATGTTTTTATTGTGGGGGGGGGGGGGGTATTGAGGTTCAATAAAAAAACGCTGCAAATTCTTTCACTGGGGTTTATTATTCAATTGGCTTGCGTTCATGATTTGAATTTCTACTAAGCTTTGGAGTGTGCGTGTTTCACAGTGATAGAGCGATTATTGAATTTCAGGAGGCACACAAATATGATCAACTGATCAATCCAAATAGGTATTTTGGTCGAGAACAGATTTACGTGCTCCATGCATATCTCCTGAAATTCAATATTCGCCCTATCTTGTGAAACACGCACACTCCAAAGCTTAGTATAAATTCAAATCATGAACGCTAGCCAATTGAATAATAAACTCCAGTGAAAGAATTTGCAGCGTTTATTGATTTGTTCGCCATCCTTCCATTGCTCCAGGAAGTCCCAAAATAATCTTAATACTGAATGTTTTTACTGATAACCTTCCATACCAAAGCAAATTGTACTTTCTACCGAAGCAACCAAATATCAAAAGACCGAAAATAGTAAAGAAAATGAAGTTCTGCATTGAGTTTCTTGATTATGGAAAAGATGGACATTCAAAGGTTGTATCAATACAACTTGTTCTTTATTGTAACCCCAAGAGTAGTGAAAGTTCTGATATGAAACTGTAGCGACTCAGATTGTATTACTGCATTTGGTTATGGTAGTGATAACAAATGCTCATTTTTATTTAATTTTTTAACCACTGAGGCCTTGGAGGGGCCTATTGTGACTGGAGAAGGAGGTCGTGGGGTGCCGACCTGGGCCCCTGCCGATCCCATCTCTATATACCCAGTGTACAGCATTTGCACCCATCGTCAGGAACTGCCTAGAACCCAAGCACTAACTGTTTGGTAATTACTGGTTAGACATTGACACACCAGTCTGTTGTTACGTACCTAATGTCGTCGACCCCAGCCAAAGCTGGAAGGCCCACCCTTCCCCAGATCTCATTTGCCACTTATTACTTAAATTCGGAAGGCAGTTGATGATTGAACGCTAGATGACTCTTCACACGATTAATATCTAATTTTCAAAACAAAATTGAGTTGCCTACGTGTCGATTACATCATTCGTGTCTCGGAACTTGAACAAACGCTTCTCAACAAGGTACCTATTTCTCACAATATACTGTCTCGTTTGAAATATTGTTGATCGAGGATTCTGTCCTCAGAATGAGTCACTCACACATTTCTCTTGAATTGTCCAGAAACAGCCACTGTACATCTGCAAACTTGAAATTCCTTACATTCAAGTTGTAGCGTATTCGATCGATTTTCTTGAATTTTCCAGGGCTTATGAGTGTCGATCCCTGGAGAACCCCCTATCAATTTACACCCTTCAGAATCGATCGATAGTTGCGTGCGCTCAGTGCTCACGCGCGAACGTAAATTTCGTGTTACCCTGTAATTTTCTCCTGATCCGACAATGTGGTTCCGAACTTTAAAAAATTGATTTTTTTTTGGAGAAGCACTTCAACTTGAAACCGTTGTTGAGGATTATTCCCAGATCGGGACCTAATGATACCAAATCCGAAATCAGTTTGGGTTGATTATTTTCAATTGCAATCGACCAAAACAAGAAAAACAGATTTTAAGAGCCACAAAATCGGTTGTTTTCCGTTTCAATAAAATCGTAGCGTAGGGTTCTTAATCGAATAAAAAACACAGAGGTTTATTGTTTCTGCGTTAGATAGCCCTTCTATAAATCACATACGTATGCACATTAGATGTAGTATGTTCTAAACATGTTCTGTCATCTAAACTCGCCACCTCTCCGTACCTGTAATTGCATTCAACATGAAAATACTTGAGCGGTCGCCGAGCACAGTCACCTGAGTGGTCTCATTCGATTCAGCGAACTAATATTTAAAACGGCCGGGGGGGGGGGGCCTCCCTCGGACAATTTTGAAAATTAGACACTTGAAAACATTGTTTTTAAGCACTCCTAGACAAGTTTGACAAAATTTGTTTCCGAATTTAATTCAAAATTAGGCCTAATATAGGTATAAAAAATTATTTTTTAGAGATTGTACTTTTTTAAATTCCATAATTACTTTTCCGTTCCTCAATAAAAAAAATTAACAATTGAATTTTCAGGAGTGGAAAATTTTGAAAGTCATGCCTTGAAAACACAAACAAATTCAAAAAACGTCTGCCAAGTGGGTGTGGCACATAGCTTCCTCGTATCCATAACATGACTGTATAGATAATTGAAAATTATTATTGACTAAAGAACTTCGTTCAATTAGGCGAAGTAAATATTGAATTAGGGTAAATTTATTGTTATGGAGGAGCATAACTTGAGAAAATAAAGGTAGGCATGTTCAACTATTGAACGAACTATAAAATATACCTAATAATAAAAATTGACATTGACGCTGAATGGATAGATGACTGAAGTGATAAATAATTATTATGACATTTCTAAAAATAAAATATAAGCATCGTTCAATGAAGGATCAAATAATGTTGGGTTGACTGCAGCATCGTTGCAAAGTACCCAACTGCCGTCATCCCTCCGCACAGTGGCTGTATATATCTTGCGCATGCGCAGAGGCTACTATTGATCCGGGGGTCATGAAACTCATAGGGGGCCCATCTACACATCAAACCGAACAATCCCTGAAAATGTCATCGAAATTGGTCAAGAACTCCCAGAGTTATGCGCGTAACAAGGATTTCACGTTTGCGCATGCGCAGAGGCTACTATTAATCCGGAGGGTCATGAAACTCATAGGGGACTATCTACACATCAAACCGAACAATCCCTGAAAATTTCATCGAAATTAGTCAAGAACTCCCGGAGTTATGCGCGTAACAAGGATTTCACGTTTGCGCATGCGCAGAGGCTACTATTGATTCGGGGGTCATGAAACCTATAGGGGACCATCTACACCCCAACCCGCACAATCCCTGAAAATTTCATCAAAATCGGACAATAACTTCGTGTAGTTTTGCCCGTAACAAGGATTTGCTGACAGACAGACACGGAACCAAAATTGTTCAGAAAGGTCTAAAACGCAAAATGCGAGTGGAATTTTTGATTTTGGAGACAAAAAAATTTTCACATTCCGAAAGTGAAAACAATGCTTCCGCCGCTACCTTGGTAGACTCGGAAGCAATTAGGCCTAATATGGGAACCAAAACTTAGTTTTTAGTAATTAGATGCATTTTTTTAATTCCATGATTATTGGTTTTTCATTGTTCAATCAGAAATTTAATAACATTCATTTTCAGAAATATATTACCTAACGAAGCATTTAAGAGAAATATATTTGTATTGATTTATTTAAAATTATAACATTCAAAAAAGCATATTTGGAAAACCAATTTAATGTGATGTTTGCAATTGTTTTTTTGCTTACAATGTCTTTCCACTTAGGAACAAAATTTGTTGTTGCAGTCATAAGTAAATTTTTTAAACGTCCGTATCCGGCCCGCGGGCCGTAGTTTGGAGACCCCTGATCTAAACCAACAAATTTTGTGGAAATGGTTACTTAATAAACCAAACTGGTACGATACTGGTGCCTTCTCCATGTATCAACTTTTGATTCGATAGTTACTACTTTTGGTTATTTTTTGTACTAGATAGTCCCATTTTGGAATGCTTTAATGGAACCTAAAAATAATTGGAGGTAAAGAACGTGGTGGAACACCAACTGAGGCTGAGGACGATGGGAACAATATCACAGAGGGCGGACTTATCTTGATCTCCTGGCCTTCCCTCCCCACACCTACCACCGTTAACATCGCAGCACTAACGAACTGATAATGAAGTCTGCCAGTCACAGATAACTGGCGGCCCTTCCAACTCGGGAAGTTCCTTTAAGAACTGTCTCTCGTGGCAGGAGAGAGGAGAGACTTTCGGTGGCTTTCCTATAGAAGAGAGCGGCTAGTAAACTAGGGACAAGGATTGTTTATCATTGGAGTAATCAACTTTTCAAACTATCAACAAAATACAGGAGTATTCATTCATTATCAAACCGGCGAACCCAATTACATGAGAAGAATGAGAAGAAAACGCGGCAAATTATGACACGAAGGTTTATTACTTCTGTATTAGATATCCCTTCTCCGTTAATCACTGATACGTGCATAGTAGACGCAGTTTGTGGTACATTGTCTAAACTAGGTACCACCGGTATTATTCTGCTAATGCGTTCAAGATGGAAAGACTTGGGCTGCCACCAGTCAAGCGGTCTAGCACAGACCTCCCGTTGAATGGGCTCTGCAGCACGACTGCCCACTAAACCCACTTTTCAAATGATGAGCGAACGGATGATTGTACATCAGTACATTAATGCGATTAAAAAAATAAAATAAAATAAATACAGGGTGTTCCACGAGTTATCCCCCCCCCCCCCCCCCATCCTAAAATCGTCCAAATGGGAGTAATAAAAAAAAAATTCATAATTTCATCTTTTTTTGCAAGGATCATAAATATTAAATTTGCGCACCCCGTGCAACTACGCAACCACGCGCAAGTGACACTAACATTCTTTTTTCGAATGGAAACCCCACTTTTTTACGGATTCGGATTCTACCCAAAATTTTATGAAAATTTGATCTTTTATCAAATTTGTTTTATTTTGCGCAACCAGTTCAGCGAGCACGTAAAGTTGCGCAACCCAAAATTGTCAAATAGTGTCAAACTCTAAAGTGTGGCTCAGGAATTTTCATTGTTTTTTAACGCTGATTCGCGTGATGCTGTCCGATTCTTGATTCGACTCCATTTTTGCGGAATAATGACCGAAATGTGATTATTCCGCTCCCGTTTTTCTATTTTAGGCCCCTGTTTTCAGATCTCAATGGAAAGTTGCAGAGGTTATGATGATTCTCAAACCAGGCGAGTCACTTAATGAGAAAACAGGGTATCGACCAACATCCTGCTTACCTGTCATGTCAAAACTATTCGAAAAATTGCTTCTTAAACGGCTCAAACCAATAATAAAAAAGATAAATCTTATCCCAGACCACCAGATGGGTTCAGACAGCTACACTCGACGATAGATCAAGTCCATCGAGTTACCAACATAGTAGAAAAGACCTTAGAAGTAAACAAATCTGTGCAAGTATATTTTTGGATGTAGCTCAGGCTTTTGATACGGTTTGGCACGAGGGATCGGAGTACAAACTGCTCAGAGATCTCCCAAGACAGTACTACATGATTTTAAAATCCTACCTTGAAAACAGGCATTTCAGGGTGAAGCAAGACGACCAATATTCAAGATTGTAGCCCATCAAAGCAAGGGTCCCACAAGGGAGTGTCCTAGGGCCAGTACTGTACCTCTTGTTTACACGGGATTTACCCCAACACGAAGATACCGCTGTAGCTACTTTTGCAGATGACACGGCTATTCTCTCGGTTGGAGATGAGATAGAACCTGCAACACGAAAGCTTCAGACGTCTGCTGACAAAGTCTCTAATTGCACGAAGAAGTGGAGAATAAAATTGAACGAATCTAAATCGATTCACATTAATTTCACAAACCGAAAAATTACACCTGTGAACGTTGAGATAAATTCAAACGTAATACCGTATGAAGATGAAGTTAAATACTTGGGTATGACTCTCGACCCCAAACTCAACTGGAATAGCAATACTTATTGAGAAAAAGAAAGAAGAGCTCAAAATCAAATTCAGAAAAGGTATTGGTTGTTGGGGAGAAATTCACAGCTGTCACTTCATAACAAACTACTAATATATAAGCAGATTCTTCGTCCTATCCGGACTTACGGGAAACAACTCTGGGGATGTGCCAGTAAATAAAATGTTGAAAAAATCTCCAAAATACTCAGAATAAAATTCTGAGAAGCATCATTGGTGCTCTCTGGTACATAAGAAACGATGATATTCATCGAGATTTGAGTATAGATACCGTCAATCAACCATAGTAAAATATGCACGGAAGCACGAACATCGCCTCCACAATCATGAGAACCTGGAGATGTTTAACGTCCGCGACAACCAACGTGAACTCCGGCGAATCAAGAGAAAGAAACCACTGGACCTAGTTGTGCTAATTAAGTAGTGCAATGAAACTAGTGTGTAACTATTCCTGCAACTAAAGGTCACGTTTAGCTGTAACCTTACCTTTTAGAAGTGAATATGATTGAGATAAAATATTGCTAGATGAAATGTAATATTTTCAGTTGCAATAAATAAATCACAGAAAAAGAAAAAAAAGCCTCATACATCAGTACCTCACTCTGCACATATAAACGTAAAATCCACCAAGCATCATTTTCTCAGATTGTAGCTGTCCGATCTCGCTCAAAGTCGGAGGTTAGTCGGGACCGCTAAGTCGTATAATGTCAAATCAAATTTAACACTATCGTATCATTAGTAACTATCGCGCAGCCCCGAACTTTAGATCCTGTAAAAAGCCTAATTTCCAAAGTTGTCACCCAATTTTGATGAAACGCACAGGAAATATAAATTTGGATGAAATTGTCGATGATCCCCTATGAATTTCACCGCTCAAAATTTACTACCTCACTTTGTGCTTACGTAAACGTGAAATCCATCACATACAATTTTCCCAGGTTCTAGTGACCCGTTCTTGCTGCAATTCGGATTATAATTCGTCCGATTAAATTATCTCACATTAATTACAATTTGATGTTATAACTATATGTGTCAATACTTATTGCGTTCGTCTCGATGTATCTAATTGAAGACGATGATGACGGGGGGGGGGGGGGGGACTACAAGGGGGGGGGGGGGGGCGGCCTACAAGGGGGCCCGGAGACAGGGCCGCTATAGCAAAATTCATTTTTTATTATTTATTTTTTTTTTTAAGAATAAAGCGGAACTAACGATACACAGAAAAATTCCATTATGAAACATCGAGTTTATAAACATCAACGGTAATGTAGGTTCATTGATCAATCATCTTTTGGTTTTATTTATAACCAGGTGAGGAAGGGTGTAAAGTAGCTAAGGTGTCAGAGTTGCGAAGGCGCGTACTAAGGATGGGACATCGACATCGATTTTATCGAAACATCGATGTTTTGCTTCGATATTACGATGTTTTGCCATCGATGAAACATGTTCGATGATATCAATATATCGATGTGTTGGCTCCGATAACATCGGTTTGGTTTACTCTTTGGTTCACAGAAACAATGCCATCTAGTTTGCTTGCTACCTAACGTGGAAAAAGAGAAATATTAAAAATTCTTTCAACTATCGTAGTATTAGCGAATTTTCGAAGAAAAAGAAACTACCTACTTATTGTTCTCGGACTAAAATATTTGCATCAAGATCCGTTTTAAAGCATTCTAAGTCCACTGTCAGACACCAAAAACACATTCCAGACGATAACTCGCGATAAAATTAAGATTAAGACTCAAATTTGCACAAAAATCTACCTAGGCTTTCAAAAGGCTATGTTTGAAGATGAGCACAATCGCTTCACTCTAAGGGGAGATTTGGGGCATTCCAAATGGGGGAAAGTTAGCCGAAAACTCCCAAGCAGGTGACTTTCTTTTATAAAGGTTTTTTCACGCTGAACACCACGGTGAACTCGGATTGGAAATATTTCAATCCGTTCAAAATAGAGCAGTTTGAAGATTATAAAACAAGGTAGATTGGCAAAATTCGCCAAAAAAAAATAAATAAATAAAAAATTCTTGAAATTAAAGTGAAATATGGGTATCACAATTCAGAAAATAAAATTGTCGGTTTTTGCGTAATTCTTCCTCCTGCAAAACTAGTTAATTTGAAAATTTGCTCATTCCGTCATGCTGCATCTGGCAGACTTGGCGTTGGTCTTTTAAAACGCCACCGCTTACTTGGAGACATCTTTATGGAATATTCACACACTCACAAACGCTGAACGAACGAACGAACAAAATCCTCAGAATACTAGCAAGAAGCGATCGGTAGTAGCGTGTATTGAGGATACTATTAACTAATAAGGACACCGATATCGAAAATATCGATAGTATCGATAGAAGTCTCGAGTTTGTAAACTTTTCGACGTTAAGGTAGGTTCAATTGTTATATTATTATTATGTTAGTTATATTATATTATGTATTTTTAGTTAGGTTATCGTAGCGTATTGTAGGATGACCGTTGAAAAAGTGCAAGCTTCGCAAAAAAAAAAAAAAAAAAAAAAAAAAAAAAAAAAATGGGGAGGGCCCCGAAAATATTTTGCGGGGGGGCCCCGCTGAAAAACGTTACGCCACTGCATGGGACTTCCTAAACATGCGTCACCTACCTAATCTCGTCCTATAGGAGTTATTATTAGAGATTTTGTAGGGAAATACGTGGTACTTACCGGTGTATTTGCACGTCCCCGCGTTCCGTCGTATCAATCCTTGAAGATTCACGTTTCCGAATAGATGGAAGATGAAGAAGAAACGCTTTTTTACGCGAACACGGAGCGTAGTAGACTGCCGGAGACCCGCCACGCCCGAACGACCGGAGAAGACTGGTCGAGACGGGCCCGCTCTCTCGGATTCGAGCCGCTCGGCGGAGAGACACACAGCGGCCGCCGCCACGCCCAAATAGTTCCTCGTTTTCGAAGCTTTAGGCCCCCGAAAACTTCGAAAACGCGAACTTTCGTCGCAACTTCACGATACACACTTTTAATTAAACCTGAAAACCGAGTACCATGCCCTAAGCGTTCAAAATAGGCACTTTCGGTGGAATAGGTAATGATTCCCTCGAAAAATGGATTTAAAATAACGTTTTTTTCATAAAGGATGGTCCTATTCGGACCACTACAACCTGAAGGTCATGGTAGGTATGAATTAGGGATGGGACATCGAGACAAAACATCGATATTGGTATATGATTGGCTTCGATGGCTTTCGTAGTTCGCTTTCTGAAGAAGAAATCAGATTATTTCGATGCATTCGTTGAATATAAAAATTTGGTCGAAAAGCAAACTCGTCAGAAGATGAAGACGCTGAGAACCAGGGGCGTAACGTACACCCCCGCAAACCCCGCGATGCGGGGGGGGGGGGGGGGCCTACAAGGGGGCTCGGAGACAGGGCCGCTATAGCAAAATTCATTTTTTTTTTCAATTTTAAAGAATAAAGCGGAACTAACGATACACAGATAAATTCCATTATGTAGCATCGAGTTTATAAACATCAACGGTAATGTAGGTTCGTTGATCAATCATCTTTTGGTTTTATTTATAACCAGGTGAGGAAGGGTGTAAAGTAGGGTAAAGGGTGTCAGTGTCAGAACTTTAGAGATTTTGAGGTTAGTGCGGATTGCGGGAGTTTAATGTTTTTCATCATGTTGTTGATTCGGATCGTTATAATATATATTGTAGACCATATTGATATTTAAAAATTACTGAAGGAACTGATGTGTGGCTGGGAAAAAGTTGACTTCCATACAAAAGTTTGCTACGTAGACTAGAAGTCTCGAGTTCGTTAAGGTAGGTTAAATTGTTATATTATATTATGTATTTTTAGTTAGGTTATCGTAGCGTATTGTACGATGACCGTAGAAAAAAACTTCGCAAAAAAAAAAAAACATTATTTTGCTTTAAAAACACATTAAAAAACATCGAGAGGGGCCCTAAAAATATTTTGCGGGGGGGCCCCGCGGAAAAACGTTACGCCACTGTTTCCATGATCTATATACTCAGGTTACTGATTCGAGGGAGCCATGCGCCACACCCTACTGATTTTTGATTTACAATCAGACTGTTTACTGCTGGACTGCCTTGAATGCAGAAACACTACCATCGTTGATTTTATATACTCTATGATAAGAGGGTGATGGATTGGACCTTTCAAGGTCTGACACGATTGCCTGCAACACACAGAGTATATCCCTGAAGAGAACGCTGCAAGTTTATGCTTTTACGAAGCAGTTCCGAGTAACTGGAAGTGTGAACTATCATATTCACATTCGACGATTTGATCAACTTCAAATTCTCAAATAGTTGAACAACATACTTATGGATAGCTTTCAGATATACTGGGATATTATGAACAATATTTTGCTTCTTAACAACCGAAAGCAGGAAAAGTTCACGTTCGTGCCAGAAATCGGAGAAATTGTTGCCCCCCGAAACGCCCTAATTATAGTAATCACGATAAGGGAAATCAGCCCCGATTCAACTCTCCTAATTTAGTCAAAGTTGCAAAGTGCTGACGTGTGGGAGAGAAGAATGGAAAAGAGGGTCATGAATGACGTCATTTTGCATCGATTTTTAAACCCCGCGCGATGCACTTTCTTTGCAAAAGCTCAAAGTGGGATTTAATTACAGGTGTTTGGTGTAATGAGAGATTTAAAAATAAAATGCAAAGGTCCCATTGATCGGGCGGTTACACCAACCTGTCGTTTCTGTTGCAGCTTGCGCACTAGTGAGACCAATTACTTGAATGAAGCGTTTTCATTCTATTCGGCCATCCGCGGACGAGCTTACTACTCGAGGGCGGCCAAAGAGGATAGGTATGTACGTGACATGGGGCACCACAACGAGTAAGTTCTAGTGAAATAGATTAATTTAGTCGTTTTATTAGTTTCAAGTATTAGGTGAAATATCTTAGTACCGACTAGTGAAGAATAAAATGACTAGAAATTACGGTTGAATCCTGGTAATTCAAATTCGATAAAATTGAAGAAAATACAAGAGGGATAAATCTTGAGTTCAAAACGCATCTTAGAGGGATTCGAAGAAAATTTAGCCTCAGAACTCAGACAGGTGGTCAGTAAAGTGGGACATAACAATTGATTATTATAATTATCGTCTTGGGCATATTATCTGATTGCATAACCAAAGAAATTGGTTGCATTTGGTTGTAACGATTTGTAGATTCGAGCTTCGTTGTCAAATTTGATAGGAATAAAAGGCCCTAGAGCTCACTGTACTGATTTCGTACTATCATAATATGGCAGTTCCTAAGACGCTTGGCTGATCAGTATATTCCAGCTTTTGGGGTATAAATGACAATTTTTGGGCTCATCAACTTGTTGCATAACCCCATAAATTGTTGCAATTTGGTTCCGTGGCAATTTGTGGATTTGAGCTTCATATGTCAAATTCAATAGGAGTTGCCCCTAGAGCTCACTATACTGATTTCAAATTATCATAATACGGCAAATCGTAAGTTGATCAGGATATTCCAGCTGTTATACAAAAAAGTAAATTCATTGTTGCGCTCATCAACTTATTGCATAACCATATAAATTGTTTGAATTTTTGTTGTGACAATTTGTGGATTCGAGCTTCATGGGTCAAATTTAAGAGGACTTGCCTGCAGGGCTCGCTGAACTTATTTCATATTATCATAATACGGCAGTTTCTAAGACGCTCAGTTGATCAGAATATTCCAGCTGTTACGGAAAAAAGTACAAATTCATCTACTTATTGTATAACCATATAAATTGTTTGAATTTGATTGTGACAATTTGTGGATTCGAGCTTCATAGGTTCAAGAGGAGTTGCCCCTAGAGCTCACTATACCGGTTTCATATTATCATAATACGGCAGTTCCTAAGACGCTCAGCTGATCAGGATATTTCAGCTTGTAAGCAAGAAATTTACTGTTTTGGAGCATAACAATGTAAATTGTTAGAATTTGGTTGTGACAATATCCTGGATTATAGGCTCCATAGGTGAAATTCAAGAGAAATCAGCCATAGAGCTCACTGTAAGATCGCTGTTGTATATTATCATTATTCAGCAGTTCCTAAGACGCTCAGCTGATCAGCATGAACACATACTACATTACGATTCTAAGGCAAAATATTTAATCTCAGAGTTCTGTTGATTCCTGACAGCTTTGCAGCACGTCTCGCTGTCAGTATGCCCAAATCCGAGTGGAACATGACACATTTCATTATCACTGGTTTAGTAGATAACTATTCTGCTACGGAGTTCAATCAGTGCCTTCCACGAGACCCAAAACAGCACTTATTCGAATTTTTTGTTATCCGCCCGAAATGATGTAAATAAATAAAAAGCGGGACGATAGACCTCTATGGTTCTACAGCCAGATCATTTAAATGTTTAATTTTCCAGATTTAAGTGAAGATGAAAAATTGCCTATGCAACCCACTTTTCTAGCTCACTATCTCTTGGGGGGGGGGGGGGTAACTTTACGGTGAGGCTTCTGTAGGTACTTACTAAGCTTCTCCCTGGAAAAATCTGTAGATTCAACCAGAGCACCAGAGAGGCTGGAAAGGTGGCATACACGAATGACCCCCTCAGGCGGACGGAAAAGTGGTGATGCCGGGATAACAAAGGGCGGAAGGAGCCCACCCGAAGGTTAGTTGAAGGAGTGTTGAGCGGGGGGGGGGGGGGGTCGGGTTGGTCGCTAAGAACTGGGCAATTATCAGGGCACTGCCAGCAACTTACATTTAAAAAATATCTAACAAACAGCCACACTCATTCCATAACACCAATTTCATTATTTACGGAAAAAGAACAATTTATTCATAACTTTTGCTTTCTTAAAATTAGTTCAAAATATTAAGAATTAAATAGATGAAGTTTCCTAATGATAAGTCTACTACTGCAACGAAATATTCGTTATCTTAGAATATCTACTAGGTAGTTACCTACTGCAATGTTGAAATTGGAGGATTGGAAGTACTGGGATTCAACCGTAATTTAGACACAGATTTCACGGCAATATTCATTCGATAATATCAGCTTTCTGCATTCATAAAATATACAGCTTCAGTCTTGTTTACAAATGTGGGTGGAAGGGTGCATGAACGATAGTCCTTAACAATTTAGAAGGAAACTACAAAACAATAACTTGAGAAATACGGAAACGACCACCATACATGGTAGCAGGTAATTTAAAAAAAACTAGTGTTCAACTAATTTTTCTTGAAATCTCATTTTAGAGGTCAAAATATGAGATGTGTTTATAGATGTATGGTGCTCATTTTGACCTCTAAAATGAGATTTCAAGAAAAATTAGTTGAATACTAGTTTTTTGAAACTACCTGCTATTTTTTGAAAATGTGCTATTACATGTTTGAATCTATTCAGGTTTATAGGTGATCACACCTTTTTTTGATCAATAAAAATGGGCCTTATTGTCCATTCTGACTGCTTTAAATCTACTCGTTCTTCAGTTTTTGTACAATATAAATTGAGTATAAGTCCTGAATTGTATAAAGAATAGATAAGACTTTAAAAAGTATTAATAGGACGTATTAGGTTCAAGAAAATGTGTAACTTGCCCTCAAATTTTGCCTCTTTCAAGAATAGATTTTTTGTTTATAAAGTATTTATCCTAGAATGATTTCGAAAACTTGAATTGATGCTGAAATACTAAAGAGTACGAGAAATATCTTGAAATCATTAGAGAAACTGATGAGCTCTCTATGAACCTTAAATTCCTTCTATCTAAATGCACAGCTGTTCATCTTGTGATCTAACAGATTTCTATATAGTCAAACCTGATGGTTAGTTCTATGAAATCCGGTTAGACTTCAGGGCACTTTCCCCTAATTCATTATAAGACATGAATATTTTGAAAGAATAAAATTGTCAATCAATGCCCCTTCCACCCACATTATTCAACAAACATAGCTCATCAATACCAATACCTACATTCAGGAAATTCCTACCTTTTCTCTGTTTCACATCAAACTCAGAAAAACAAAGGTTCTGCAGACCCACATTCTGTTGGTGTATTAAGTTATCAGTAAATATTTTCACGACTTCGGAATTGAAAGTAATTAAATACCTACCTTTAATTCTATTGGCTGAATACATTATTTAATTTAAGTTGCATTAAACCCTGATCACGTTGAATAGTTGACACTTTTTTTCGAACCGAATTTTGTTTCAGGTCTGATCTGATGGTCAAGAAACTTCGTTACTATGCTAGGTTCATTGTCGTTTGTTTACTTCTAAAGAAGATGAAACTAGTTAGAGATTTAGTTATGGCAAGTACCCAGTTTGCAAATTATCATTTCTGTGCGAATGACTTATATGACTTTTAAATCTTTACATGATATGTTGAAAATGCCGTATTTCATCGCGGACAGTCGAGTTAATAGGAATTCTGAATTCCCAAGTATTCTTCATTTCCGTTTGACCTTCTTATCTCCGGCTCCTGGTCATTTTTGCCTTTTTGATTCGCTTCAAGTTTATGACGAACTGCTTAGCTTGTGCGGATGCTGCTGGATTCTGGTTAAGCAGATCTCGTTCCTCAACTTTTTTATTTTAAATTCCAATCACTCTTTCCTCCTTAGAGGCATCTGGGACTCTGCAACCTTTTGTACTGTTTCCAGAATTTCGTAAATTTTTGGAAAAATTACCTAAACCCTTTGGTCCTTGTTATTAAACTTGACTTTTTCGGTGTATTTAGATGGTTGAACCTGAAAAATCCCATAGTATGTCAAATAATTCTTCCACGCTCTTTTCATCTATCAAGTTGGCACAAATAGCTTAGGTTTATTCTCCAATGGCGTCCAAAAGTGCCAATGCCTGTTTCCCAAATTGATGAAGTTCCAAGTAATTTTTCACTTACGACTATAAAATTTATAGGGATTTCATTTTTAATGTATTTAAATTAAAATTTCTCCTGAATAGGCACTTAGCGTATCAAACGCAGGTTCAATTTTACTGATTTCCAGCCGAAATGTTGGGTGTTGCAGGCTAATCGCCTCCACCCTTGTTAGGGGTAACTACTCCATTCCGTTACCTCTTGTCACTAAGATGACATCCCAACAATGTTTACCTACTAGCCTTTGCACTATTGGCGATCCGTGAAAAGCAATGCATACCTTGGGGTTGTGTTTTAAACTGGAAATGATGATATTTCAGGTTCCCCGATTTCCTAATGTCCTTCAGAGAGAATGGTACTTGAATATTTTCATAATTTTAATGCTCATGATTCACTTAGAAATGAATTTCGGTTCGTAAATTTTTTCAGGAATTAGATAAACAAATTGTGGACTACACGAGCACGTACGAACCGGATGATCAGCTGGAGTGGTCGCTAGTCCTCGAAGAAATTAAGAGTTTTATCAAGGCTGACGGGATCGTTAGCGTTCTCCACGCCGATTCCAATACCATAGTACTCTCTCACAGGTGAGTACCCACATATTCAAAATATTACAGACGTAGTGTAGTTTGTCCGTTACCACGACTGTTTCAATATTGGGATTCAAAGACACATTGCATCTGAAATGTTTCCCGACAATATTCAGTTGATAGAATATTAGCATCAGTGGATATTCATCCATTCAAAGCCTCCAAAAGATCCTCCGCTAGTTCTATCTAATAGGAATTAATTTCTTTTTACATGTAAAAATAAACCCACATCTCTCAATAATTTCAAATCGGTGCCTTCAAGGAATGGCATCTTCAGCAGGTACTTTATTCCGTACGCCTCCTAGTTAGTCATGAATTAAGATTAACGACAAGTCTTTGAGGCAATGGTGAGTGATACAAGTGGTGTACACAAGCCAATTAGTTTGAAAGCATAAATTACTATTTGACTAGGATAATTTTATTCAAAAAGGCTAATCACATTTGAAATTCCACCTTCAAAATCAAGATGAACGAGCCACGTGATATGTGACTATATGAACTTGCAATGTGTTATAATAACGAACTCCGACTTGGTTTCAGGTTAAGTCCTCTCACGACACCACCTGTGGAGAAATCTACGTATATGAATCTCTCCTTACAAGAGATCGTGATAATCGGAAATTGCAATGACCAGGTTTGTTTAAGTCTTTACATTTCGTCATTTTCTCTATTATGAACAAGTTAGTCGAGAGTCAATTGAAACGTGAACGTGATTCGGTGCTTAGGTCAAGTTCAGCGAGCTGACGATGGACATGTTCAGAATGCTGCAGACGCTGGAGCGGGAGCCCCAGGAGGATTACAACCACCTGTACGAATCTCCGGGAGGTCCTGGCAGAGTGCCTTTCGTAAGTTGAGCATTTATTGATTGTAATACTATCTAGTTTTCACCAATAAGATTCATAAGAAATAATAGAAAGAAATACGTACTAGCAAGGTTGTAACAAGAGTATGTTGTAAGTACTACAGGGTATGCAAAACTATGTATGCTTCCGCGAAAATCTATAGAAAAATTTCTCTCAAAATGGATCACAGCTTCCTCATATTAGTAACATGAAAAGGGCGAAATCACTGATATGTTTTAATGAATCATAAATTTCATACCAGTATCCTTTAAAAAGTGCCTTGAAAAAGCTTCTTCAATATCTCGCATACACGATGAATCTTACACGGTTATCTCGGTCAGTTCAGATTACGAGTTCGAGAATGTGCTGCTACATTAAAAGATGCACGCAAACTACGAGCCGTCACAAGAAGCACGATCAAAAGATGCCGTCTTTGTTATCAGGAAGGAGGAGGGCATTTTGAGAACTTACTGTAGATCTCCTATGGAATTAAATATCCACCGAAAATTGATATTTTCCCCCGATTGGGATGGTATGTCAATTCAGCGTAAAAGTGAGCAAAAATTGCGATGTCTAACTAATTGTTATGCATAATATTTTGTGATGTATGAAGTTAGGAAGCTGGATTTAGAGTGCAAGCTTACCGATCCACGTTATCAAGCCTTATGAAAATAGGGTCACCAAACTCTGTAGTGTCATACGCCGCGCCGGGTGGTCCCTGGCAAAGTGCCTTTCGTAAATTTTCTTACTTTATCCGCATTTTACTTCCCCCCACTCGCTAGTAAGACACTTTCTCTCGCCCTCCTCCTTCCTACATGATCCCGCAACTCACTGAAACACATAATATAAATAAACCTCGATTCTGGTTGTGCGAAAGGGGTTTTGGCCTAGTACCAATTCGCATAACGTATGGACGGCGGAGAGGAAGGTTGCATTCGCTACTAATATTTTTGTTTTATCTAGATTCCAGAGGGAAACGGGAGGTTTCGTCGAGACCAAATACACTTTCGCTGTGAATTTTGAATATTCATATGGGTTCGTCCAGGTCGCTAAATGTTTTTCAACACTAACGAACAGCTAGAGTGGTACACATCTAAATTATGTACCAACCTGCGAACTAGGGAACTTGCGAAACTCAACTACAAATTTGGAAAAATAAAATGTGTGACACATGATCCCATACAATTGAAACTAATCTACTTAGATGGATTCCTCATTAACCCAATTCCAACTTCGACAACATTTCAACCAGGCCATACAGAACTGCCTCAAAAACTTGCACTTACAGTAGCCGTGGTTGGTTAAATTATAGTACGATTGGTGGCCTAAATCATACCGCAACAGCCCTCTAGTGGTGTGTGATTATCGATCTTAGATCTAGATAAATATGTCTAATGAAATATCTGAATACACTTATTCGCAAGTTCCTACTGGTCTGTTATAAAGTATATCGATTAACACCTAAAAGTGTCTAATCGAAATTGGTTTTCTTGAGGTCTACTTGGAACAAGGATTTATTTCTAAGACCAGAACCAATATTGTCTCAAACCTTGCATAACTCAAAAAGCGGGTGCAAACTTAAGTTTCAATTAATGAGATATTGGACAAATTCCATGTCCATTAATCCTATATAATTATTATGGAGACCTTTCTTTCGGTTCTTCATGATCTAGACCAGTGGTTCCCAAACTGAGCGATAACGCCCACTTGTGGGCGGTGAGAGGTCTCTGGGGGGCGATGGGAGATCAATGGGCATTAGGGGGGCGATGAGTCGAAAAGTGGGCGATAAGGGGGCGATGATCAATTTGCTCAATTTGAAGATAACTCTGACTGAAAATATTCACAAAATTCCTTGAATTATCAAATAGGAAATTAACAAAATCTTCTAACAAAGTGATGAAACATTCCCGGAACCGATTCGATGGTTCGATTATCGATGTTTTGATCTTGATGTACAACAACACCCGTAGTTCAGCAATATCCAGGTCTATGGGCCATCGTTCAGAAATATTTAATCGCGTTCCCGTCATCCTATCTTGTAGAGCGCGGATTCAGCATAGTTTCCGACCTAATTTTTAAGAAGAGGAACCGTCTGCAGATCTCATCGAGAGGAGACTTGAGGCTGAAGTTGATCAAAATTGAACCCAACGTAGAACAGCTGATTCACGCTCATCAAGTTAACCCATCTCACTAGCCTCCGTTTCAAGTTTGAACCAGTTTTTCTAAAAATGCTTTTCCAAATATGGAAGTTTTTTCGAATGTCAGCGTTTTTTGTTCTTTCCTCACATTTGAGTTTTTAAAATGATTTTCAAACTAGTTCATGTTTCTAGCTGTCAATTTGTGTGTAAAAGTGACGTAACTCGGGCGGCCAAAGTGGGGGACGGTCAAATATACTTTGGGAACCACTGATCTAGGCTTTCGATTTTGGCGCATCCGATGATGACGGTTTCAGATACTACCGACTACCGTCAGTATTCTTGGACTGAAGAAGTAACAAAGAATTAGTGTAATTTGAAGGTTGTAAAAATTGAGTTGCATCACCACGAATCTCTCATGGTTAAATCGCTTCAACTGAAATGAGTCAAGTTTTGATTTCCATTTTAATTTGTATTTTCCAGGAAAAAAGTTATTCGGTGTCGAGCGCCAAGGGCGGAGTGGGCTACCCCGCGATGGTCATGTGCCAGGAGAACGGTGACCGTCCGGCCAAGCGGGAAAATCCTCACAAGTACCTCCTGTACAAACCCACCTTCTCCCAGATCATGGTTTTCTTAGCTTCGGGTAAGTCAGACTGTTTAATTTGATTGATTTATGAGTACATTCATTACTGAAAACCCAAGCTCTATCGCTTAAATACTGAAAGGTTAATCGACACTGTTGATTCGAGACAGTAGTAACATTGAATTCAATGCAAACAGCCATTAAACATCTAAATTGTTTCTTCAAGAATCCTACCAATATCTAGTTAATCTCTAAGAAAACGACTGCGAATTGAACCTAACAACTTTGTGTAGGTAACTGAAATATAACCTATTACACATTATTTTTAAAGTAGGAGGAAAGTGGCTGGGGTATTTTGCAGTATTTGTGCATGGGGAGAGGTCGCCTTTAATCTAGATCAATGTACCTAATTCATAAGGGGCAAAATAGAGTCCCTCCTGCCTCACCAATCATTAACGATTCCGTTTATATACGATGATAATTGTTGAGGTTATGCTTGTTGAAACCAATTTAGAATTTCAAATACGCTGACTCTATAATTGATCCGTCAATAATGACATTCTTTGGGTGGAACATCTTCAGAAAACTCGGAGGCATCTAACCCGAGAGCGATTCCTGAGAATCCGAAAATTGTTGGCGACTACGAGAATTTATTTTTTGCGCATTAGTAGTGGCTTCTTGGACGAATAAATCCATTGATATTTATGAAGATACGAACCACCAATACGTTTGGGAGTTTCAATGAAATCTGAAATATATATAAGTTATTACAGAATCACGATGTTTCGTTCGCTCATCTGCTGAGGCCGCTTTCAATTTATAGGAGCCCATGTAGGACCCAACCTGCATAATCCCTGAATCATCTAAGTCAGGCTTCAAGTTAGTACGGTTTTGTCTGTTACATGAATTAGAGGACATACTAACTTCCGAAATTGTTTCGAGAACTGAATGGGAGCGAAAGTTTGTTTCTGGTTGACCTAGGTTCACCATCCAAAACATCACATTCTTCTGCTGCACATAAATAGGATCGGAAGCAAAATATCCTGGGATCATCTTTACAAGTAGCGTCGTCAACATGAGAGATTTAATCCTGGATTTGTATTTGGTCGTCTGTTGACATCTGAGAAGAACGCTGGAGAGATTAAACTTATTTCTTATATTTCATTCATAATTTTCTTTAGACTTCTATGGCCATCCTGGTCTACCTTTTCCAATATACACTAGTGCCACAAGTATTTCCTTTTTGCCGCCTCCGTAGACTACATATAGTGATTGTCACCAAAGAAGTACCCTGTCATATTGCGTAACCTAGAACGTTGTTAAATTTAAAATGTTTACATGGACAGTTTAATTCAAAAGTACCATTTCAACAATAATTGTTAGCATTAATTATTGACTTATTCTTCCAATAACACGCGATCGTATGTTCTGGTAACCTATAGAAGTTGAATCGCGGCGAAGTTGTGAATACCCATTCCAATAAAAACGGAGTAAGATGAACTCAGTTCGAAAGCCTAAGTGGCATTGGTTGGTCCTCCCCGCCCCTTTCACTTCCCTGAGCCAATAGGATTCAATCCCCTTTCACCTGGGCCTATATATTAAATGCTTTCTGTGATGCAACTTAAGTTCATGTTTGTTACTGATGATGACTTAAACGTCGAAATCGATTTAACTGTGTAAATTTTCGTGGAAATATAGACAACGTTCTATCTTATTCCGTTTTTATTGAATTATCATATGAGTATTATGTAAAGGTTAAGTTATAGTAAATGTTTTCATTCCATCTCAAGAATTAAATGCTACCGTACATAAACGTAACTCGTTTTCTGACTGGCATGTTATCGAAATTTGTTGGGTTTTTGGCGTTTCTATGATCGCATCATTGGTCCAAATCTTCTTCCGTCAGCAGAGAATTCACATATGCAAATAGTTTTTGCTGGTCACGGAATATTTATTAATTACTCGATTATAGAACACGATGATTCTTAAGTCAAGTTTCAAGCAATCAAAAACGCTAACCGATTGCCGCGGGTCTGGAAAGGTCGCCGTACTCAATTCCGAAGTTTTGGCGTCCCGTGCCGGCGTTAGCCCAGTCATTCCCACCCGGCTGATATCGATTTTTCGAAAGCCCCTCCTCTACTCCTAGTAATCCAATACCTTTCGTTCTGATGGCGTGTTCTATTTTTTTGGAGGGATCACCCCAACCCCTAGCTCACACTTTCGTTGTCTCCCCTTTAAATCAGGACGTTGCTTCCTTCTTCTCACCAACCCTCGAAATCAAAAGCTACGGACATTTCCTTAGCAACGTAATATAAGGCGTCCTCGTATCATACACCTCCCCTCATTTAGGAGTTGTTAAAAACCTATCCACTCTCATAAAACAGTATTCCTGGATATATCAAATTTCTAAAGTTGTGTTGACACGTTTTCTTGTTAGTTGTCACAACTGCATTTCTTCTTCAAGTTTGCTACTTTGTCTATATGTATTATAATCTCGATAACCACTTGTAAAAACCAGTTCCCATTTCTGTCTTGTTGAACACTGCTGTTTTTGGAAAAAACGTGGACCTGGTTGCAGTTTATCAATTGATCAATTTCTGTGTTGATGAACTTTCCAAATAGGTCAAGTTCATAATGAATCAATACCTACTTCATTCTAACAATAACGCCCAATTTCTTTTAAATTTTCAGTCAGACTGATTGACAGGTCTTGTAACAGTATAAACTCTACAATTCATTAGAATTTTATGAAATGATCAAATATGGTGCGGCTGCAGTCGAGATTATCCCCTACGGTTTTCATCGCTGCAGGAGTTGCCAGCTGCAAATGCGCAAAATGAAAATTCTTATAACAAGCATAGCTTCTGCAATTGCTCTTAAATTTATATCAAATTTCCAGACTTTCTGAGGGTTTGGATCGAGACTAAACCCAAAGTTTCCAGATGGGTATCACCTGCACGTGCACAAATTTAAAATCCTCTCAAACACTATTTTTCTCCCAAGACATTCTACTTATCGGAGTCTTCTAGTTATTTTCCTACTTGTACTGTTATGGAACAACATATTGTAACTTCTCTCACATTTCAATTATTCGTTTAATCATGTAGGGAGTAGTTCCATGAGAGGAAGAAGCCTATCATTCCCGTGTCACTGTTAATTCTTATGACGCATAATATGGTATTCATTATATTAATCAAAAGTTGAGATTTCGAGATGCGATAATACGGATTACCATCACGTTTCCTTACCTTAACTTTACAGTTAACTATTTTATAGTTGAGGGAATCTCAACTTAGCATGGAACTTGTTCACTTGACTAAACGAAACGAATGGTCACCAGTTTTGTGGAACTACAATTAGCGATGAATACACTATAAAAGTTTTGAGATTTCCCAAACTTACATTTGAAAAATATAAAACATTAGGCGAATCGTGGCAATTTTAATGTGGAATTACATGATGTTGTTACTAATTACGTGGTGGCACGACCAACTTGGTTAGACGTTTTTCCGAATTCCGATTCTTGAAAGAAAAGTTTTCTTTCTGGCCTCACTCTCGTCACAAGTTGCTTTCGGCCGGGCGATCGGCTCGTGACTTTTTGTACGGTTTGACTTCCGACGACATTTCTAGAACTTCGTCTGCCTCCCCCTGTAGGCAGAGAGCAGACACGATGACGCGGCCGCTCTCGCTTCCTTCCGGTTCAGTATTTCAATCTCTTTGAGGCTTCATTCGCTCGCTCTGCTGGTTCCGGGCTTACGATCGGCCTCACACAAACGCACCCGCCCCTCGCCTTCATTTTCACACGTGAACCTGCCCTTGAACTCCTCTTCCGCTCACACGTTTCGACAAGTTCGGTCAAACGTAAATCATCCGACCTACATTCTCACTTTTATAAGGGGAAGATGATGGAATGGATTTGTTGTCCCGTCCAAGGGTAGAGACGACAAGGTTGCTACTCCCAGAGGATACAAAGCTTCATTTACCCACAGGCTTAGCAGTTTTTAGAAACGTCAGGGGTGAACTATACATTCTCATCTCACATATGGTCCGATATTGGACTGACAGACTGCTGCTGGACTGGAATCTCATGCTTAATGCATTTTGGTTTTACTGTTTGTTGAATTGGTAGTAATGAAGACTATACTTAATTGTATAGATGTACGAATTGGACCAGTAACAAAACGAAAGGGCAATAAGTATGTGCGTTCATTGAAATGTGGAAAAATTATTTGTTCAGTCAATAGAGAAATGATTTCTTCTTCAATTAAGTGAGATACATGGCAGACACGAACGAGACAAAATAATGATGACCGATTGAGAACGAAATGATTGTGTACGTGGATGGCCACTTAAGCCTGACCTATCTCAAACTTCTGGAAAGTATCTTCTAAGTACCTTCAAGAGGCTTCATTTACATCCTCTCTACGATTCATCTAGCTATGGTGGAAGCAAAAACCAACTGATCGATGACTGGCTATAACAACATCTCTGCTAGAGTGACGAGAAACGTGTTTGCTGGGTCTCCTGATAATACCATTATGTGTCTGCAACATTAAGAGAGATTATTCTAAGAATGACTGATGATTTCCGGTTTCGACTTGCTGTAATTTTGTTGGACCCCCTGTCTTGTAAAAATTAATGATTTTGATTGATATGGACGTCGGCGAGTCCCCTTTATTACGTCAATTATACGAACTGACGTCAACTGACAGCATAAGGTATCAGCAGGAAGTATAATGAAATCGCAATTATCTTTTGAAAACGTTCTGACCCAGAAGAAGGAAGGTTCAGATTGGATGGTTAATGACATCTTCGTATACAATTAAACTAGCGAAAACTCCAAATTTTGAGATAATATAAAGCAGCAGTGTGTCATTTTGAAAATGTTTTCCAAAAGTTCTTGAAACTAACCAAGATTAATGTTGGCAATAAAAAAACTACGTTGGCCTTGTTGGTAAAAAAGAAGAATATTTTGATCAATATTTACAACTTATTCTTGAATGATTTGCTGATTTGAAATTATGTCTTTAGGATTCAAGGAGCTGCCAGCAAACGGAGCCCTCCTTCTGTACATTTCGGCGGACGGCTGTTTCACCTCATCAAAGCATCCTGAAGACGGTAACTACTTGAAATCCAATATGCTTAACAAAACTTTTATGTTTTTACTTATGTTGTTAATAAATCTGAGTGCACTGTGTAATAATTTATTTAATAGATATCAGATCTTTAGCGCCATCTTTGTATAATGCCTATAGCAAGGGCATAAGATTCTGACGAAGCTGTTAAGGGGGTAGGAGCTAAATGTCCGTAAAAAGATTGAAATGACACCTTCATTTCTTAAAATGTTTGCTAAAGTTTAAAGCTTCAGTTTGTGAATTATGTTTTCTAAGGATTGTAGTGTGTAGTGTGTATGACTAATGGAGTTATCTTCCCACAGTCGGCTACGACCTGGGTGGTGTGATCACCAACAGCAAGCGAGAGCCAGACCACGCGAATAAGAAAGGCGTCCATTCTAAAGACATGCACTGGTAAGATAATACGAATAATTTCATTAAGTAAGATTGATGAATTTGTCTTGGCATAACTCTAAATGATTCTTCATCAACAAAACCGTGGAAAGTCAAATTGAATTTCGAATCTTTTGATCGTTTGATGGGGGTTTCATGAGGAGTTCTAAACGCTTGACTATGAATCGGTCTTTCTAACGTAGACCTTACACCACTATCCTGACCTACAATCATTGTGGTTGGTTGTGGCTTTTTTACTTAGGCTATGTAGGCTTTCGTCCTTCAGCAATGAAGAGCAAATGCTATTATGAAGCCTTAATAGCGAATCTCTACAAGATATACGATCGATGCGCAGAAGATCTGAGCGGAGCATATGCCCTTTGGTTGTGTTCCACGATTGACCCTTCCACTTAAGAACGATGACCTAGGTCAAAGTTAAAACCCAGTTTGGCGTGCCCTCTGGTTGAAAGCAACAAGGTAGCAAACTTTAGGGTTGGTGCTAAATTTGTAATCATTATGGGAAACCATAGGACGTCCAAATGATTGGCTATGTGGAAAAAGAATAAATTAATTGTTTAGCGATTAGCCTGCAACAGCCAAAGAGTTATTCTGAATGAATTGGCTTCTAGGTATGGCCTTGGGAGGTAGCTATTTGAAGCAACGGGAAGAGACTTTCAATATGCATCACTATCTTAATTAAGCGTACTGTTGGAATACTTTTCATAACAGTAAATAAATTGAATTTCTAAGTTCAGTTATCAATCAATGCTGATTTTTTTTATTCATCAGTCTCTACCCTGGGGATTTGTACCCCTTCACGCGGAAGCCGTTCTTCGTAATTGTGGACTCGGACAACAGCTTCGTGTTCCAACACCTGCCCAGGTACTTCGGGATGCCTCTCGTCATCCTCATGTCGCCCCAAGACATTCCTCCAAATTTTCACGGTAAGACGACATTTAGAATGTAATAAAATATAAAAATACAGTCAGTAGATGTGGTAGGTAAGTGAATAACGGACATCTACGGAGTCAAGTAAACCCTTCTGGATACCTACCTATATTAATGAAATCCTTCGTTGACACACATTAGAACTTCAACGTTTCTAGTTTATTTTCCATTTTATGCCAATTGAAAACGAAGTGTGGCGCTAATTAGAGACTATTGAAAGCTCTTTAATTGAAAATGTTAATATTTAGGTATTATGAAATAAATTGCCATCGTGGAGGGGCACATAGGTTTTGGGTTTAGAATCTGAGATATAGATACTGATTACATTTGAGTATGAAGAGTGAGTTTCAAGTTGGACTTTCATGACTTGAACTGAAAAGAAGATGTTACGATTGTGTTTGGATACATCTAAGATGACTTTTAAGTCTTGAGGGACTTTACAAATTTAAGTGATGGTGGAATCGATGCGGTGAAGAGAGAGAATGAATTTCCACCTTTTTTCTCAACTCTCTGAGTAATCCAAACTGTAGGGATGAGGATAAGCAATACATTCTAGCGTAAGGGATAGAATATGCATATGTGGGTGCCCTTTTAAATATATCATCTAAATACAATTTCCGAGCTACTTTATACCTATGATAGGTACACACACACAGCACATTCTCATCAGGAGACACAGTTTTGGTCCGAAGTTTCTCTAAAAACACCGATCATTGGGTACCAGGAATTGTTGTGACTAAGCTAGGAGACACTCACTATGAAGTCGAACACAAAGGAAATCGTATCAAAAGACACATCCACCAACTAAGAGCTCACAATCAGCTGAAACTGCAACATCTGTACATCAGGAGCCATCAAGGGAAAATTCTGAACCTAAAGTTCTATTTTTGAATGCCTCTCAACGCCCACCCTCGATTCTACAGACTCTAGAGGCTCAACTCCACACCACGAGCGCTCTTCTCTTGGCTCACCGTTTAAGGGATTCCCCACTCCACAAAGAATCGTCCAACCTAAACAGAAGTCACATCCATTGGCACCATCTAGTAAGGATAATAACGCCACTGAAACCATAGCTCTTCCCAGATTGTCCAAGTTCACAAGAGATCCACCGAAACGGTATCCCCAACGACAAAAGAATGCTCCTAGAAGACTAATGTTCGACTGATGTTTGTTGATAAGTAGATTTTCATTATTCAATATCGGAGAACAAATATTTCAATTGTTATTATTATGCTCATGAAGATCTGTAATTTTTTTGAGTTTGTAATGGTCTACTGCTGTAATACTCGAACTACATTTAATTATATATTCTAGCTCTCTTTATACATTAAAAAAAAAGACTCCTGGAGGATGTTAGGTACCACTCAGACACTGTTCATTTCATGACGTCACTTTCATAATTCATGATTTTTCATGTTTTCAATATATTATCAGTTCTAATCGCAGTCATGCATAATTCTTTCGTCTACCCCGTCCAAATTCAATTTATATTCAATTTCAATACATTAAACTTTACAAAGACATTTTAATTAACTTTGTTCCGTTCTTTCTTCCCTTTTCTTCATTGTATTCTTTGATATGAACTATGATTTTAAAAAAAGATGATGGAGGTAGGATATTTATCTATCATATTTTAGGCCTTTGGTCAGATTTCCAAACTTGTCACTTTGAAGTCTTAAGTTTCAGTACAAAAATAATTTATCGATTTTCTTTGCGATTGCAGAACAACAACACAACGGGAACCTGTTCACAATGTTTCTGCACAGTCCGCTCACGGCTTTCTGCTACATCTGCAACATCAATAGTGTTCCCATTCACCACTGGGAGCGGTGTCAGAGCTTCATCGATAGGTTCGTCACTGAAGCGTCCCGCCTCCTCACAAGAAGTAGGATAGGTATGTGCTCTTAATTTATAGAGTATTGTGTACGGCTGTTTTTTTTTAACAAATAGATATCACGATATTCTATAATAATGAAATAAAATTAGTTATTTAACCTTCTGGAGACAATTTGAGGATCAAAATGACCGGATGAAAGGGAAAACGATCATGTGTCTTAAGGGAGCAGTGGGAGGGGCTTGGTGCTTTGAATAGCTGTCAAACCAGTTTACCTGCGGATGTCAACTCTGTGGAAACCCGTTTCAGTGGTGAATGACCAAGTCAGTAGTTCACTTGCTCATTGGATCTTGAGTAGTGAACATCCTATGTCAGGACGTCCTATGTCCCCTATCGCTCAGTGCGTCGTGATAGCTTCGTGTCTTATCTCCCTTGATTCTTCGTTTCTGCTTTCCCCCCGAGGTATCCAATTATCAAGTGGTCGTCGATCTTTGAATCAGTTATCATTGTTTTGGTTAGGTAAGCCAATTTTTCGAGATAATGGACTGTGCGAAATGTTTTCGAGAGCTCCATTCGCCTAAAAAAGCGGCTAAATTTAGTATGTGCACCAGGTCATTCCACCCTGGATGCACTCGTTTGAAGTCAACGGAGAACTATAAGAAGCTTCGTAAGAAGTTCATAGAATCGTGGAGTTGTGACGGATGCAAGGATGGAGGAAAGCATATTGGCAGGAAGGTCGAGGAGGAGGAGGGCAGTGATTCGAGTGAGGAAGAAGAGTCTAACATGAACATAACTGCAGTACTTGCTTCCATCAGCTCAAAAGTTGACAACTTGAAATACATTGGCAGTAAGCTGGATGAAATTTTGAAAATGCAAAATGATATGGTTGAAATTAAAAAGTCTATCGACTTCATGAGCACGCAATTTGACACTTTGATTACTGAATCTGCCCAAATGAAAGTTAGACTTTCTTCATTGGAGGATGAAAACGGATCATTAAAGTCAACAGTTGACTACCTCGAACAGGAAACTCGTAAGAAAAATATCGAGGTGCATGGTATTCCAGTTTCGCAAAACGAAAACCCAATACAGATCGTGAAGGATTTTTCTAAAAAATCGGGTATAAATATTGAGAATGCTTTTCGTGTGGGTCCCACCTTGAAAGATCGTCCACGGAGAATCATTGCAATTTTGGCATCCGAGGAAGACAGGACTACAGCAGTGGAACTTTCTCGAAAGGATAAGAATTTTTCAGCTGATATGATTGTTTCAACTTGGCCTAAATCAGGATCTTTGTAACGGAGCACTTAACTGCATACAGAGTGGAGCTAGGAGAACCAAGATGAAGGCAGGTGAAAGAGGCATCAAGTTGGTTTGGATATAAAACTTTGCTATTCATACGAGAAGAGATGAAGGAGATAGATCAATTTAAGTAGTTCGCACGTTGGCTGACCTTGAAAAGTTGTGAATAACATCGCTAAAAGTGGTAATTATCATAAATATAATTTTGAATCAAATATGCATAATTTTCTACCGGACGATCCGGAACTTTATGAGGCTCTTATAAAAGAAATAACTTGTGAAGATACGAATAGTCTCAATGATGTGTTGAGAAAATATGAACGAAACTTTAAAATAATGAATACAAACATTAGAAGTATTAAAAAAAGTTTTGATGAATTTATTAAGAATCTGTCAATTATGGAAATAAAACCAGATTATATGCCGAAACTTGGAATTGTAATGAAGAATTAATACAGCAGATACCGGACTATTTTTGTTTTAGTAGTAAAAAATTTATAAATCAAAATGGTGGAGTTGTGGTTTATACAAAAAATAGAAGTTGTACTGATATTATCAAGTTCTGAAGTGGAAATCGAAAATTCTAATTGTTTAGTTTTAAAGCTTAGGTACAATAATCAGCAGTTATTTCGAATTATCTGTGTATGTAGATCTCCTATTGAGAGCAATATAGACTCTTTTCTGGACCAAATGGCCAACTTTTGTTGAAGAATGACCACACTAATTGTTATATTTTAGTTGGTGATTTTAACATAGATATTGGTGAATATGCTAGTGGTGAACTCAATAAAATTAAATATCTGAACTTATTAGGAGAACTTGGATTTCACCATTGTATAAATAGTAGTACTAGGATAAGTGAAAATAGTTTATCTTGTCTGGACCACATTTTTATGAAGTGTAGGAGGGTTAGAATTGTGGACGATATCTCAATATTTGGCAATCTGCTCATTATGCTACGATCTTTATACTACTTTCTTATGCATTAGCCCAAATATAATTACCAATAAACTGAAAAGCAAATTCCTTCAAAAATGTTAAAACAGATCGATCACAAAAAACTCATGACGTTACTCAAAGACGAAACCTGGGAGAATGTTCTTCGTTGTTCCGATGTTAATAAAGCTGCTGTAGTTTCATGAAAAACTGAATAATCTCATTAAAGCTTGTGAATATGTATGTACCTAGTCTTCATACTTGACGAAAACATCTAAATGTATTATTGTGTGGCAGCTGTATACGCGGACGCATCGCTCACTCAAGTAGGAGAGAGAGCTCACTATTCATGGTCATCAGTCACTCGAAAACAATTTAAATGATTGTAGTTATATCATCAGTTGATATTAATTGACTTGAGTACGTGATCGTAAAAGCTTGAGCAGAACAAAGAAAAAATACGGGCACGATGACGGAGTTTTTCTCTTGTTCCTTGCTTGATAGATACAGGAGACTTCTTGAGACCCAATACCGAGGAATTACGATACGAAATAGCCAATGTAAAATAAAAAACAGAAAAGGCGGGATAGCGTAATTAATCGGATCTCCCTACACGGATCATACAATCGTGACGATTTTACGGTAACATGAGCAGCACCGAACCTCAGCGCTCAAAGACGATACGAAGAGAAGTTAGGTATCTGAACTTCTCAAAAAGCTGAACCCTCCCCCAAATATCTCATTAATTGTACCAATTAGTAGCAGGTTATTACGAAATACTCGGTCAAATCATAAGGCAAATAACTAAGTTCGAAAAACAACATTAGATTATACAATGGATTTCAGACTTACCTCACCTGTTGACAAGCCGAATACAGATGCATAAATCCTTTTTGTTCCTCCACTGGACACTTCCACAACTATCAAGTTCTTCTCTCGACTTCCTCTCACCGCACTTCAACATCCGAGAATACTCACGAATTCGAAATTCGGAAAAGCGGAACGTAACTAGGGCGCGGCCATTCCCGTCACTGCCCACTAGATCGAGTATTCCGAAGACGCCAGCATTGAAATTCGAAAATGCGATGGAGCTTCCGACATGCATTAATTTAGAAAATGTATATAATCTTACATTTTATTAACCTTATTTATTTGTCTGTATTCAGAATATTAATAGTAGTATTCTTCATGCCGCTTTTCACAAGATAAAAGATCGTAACCGCACGGCGGCCAACGCCCGCCACTGCTCACTACATCCAGTATTTCCGATTACTCCAACATTAAAATTCAAAAACCCGTCGGAGCTTCCAATATTCATTAATTTAAGAAAGTTTTATAATCTTATATTGTATCAACGTTACTTATTTGTTATGTTTCCGTAGTCAGAATATCAATCATAATATTCCTTATGTTTGAAACTGTGTTAACTCGATTTTCTGAGGGAGAGAGACAGATGTCGAACTAGGCCGATTGTGCCTCTTTGTCGCTCGTTGCACGCTCTCGCTTGCACTTCAAGCCTTAATTGAACGCCTCAGAGCGAGGTAACGCCGCATGAGTCATAGTGACCTTCCGATATTTACTCATATCGATATTTTCTTTCGGTACTTGCGATATTTCTATCGACAAAGTATTCGATACTATCGAAAGATTAGAAGAAAATACGCAGTATCGGATCGAATCAAATATTTCCATAGAACTGAAAGGTAGTTACGGAGCGATTCTCTTTATCTTATCATTGAATTGAGAAACAACAACAATGAATAATCATGTGAAGGGAAAGAGCGAAGAAGCAGATCAGACGACGAAAAAGAGGTGAAAAGGAAAATAAAATTTTCCATAGCCGAGAGTTGGAGTTTCTGTTTGTTTTGAAGTCAAGTGTGTGTTTTCAGGCGGATTTACCCATAATCTAAAGTTATTCTTAAAATTTCGGGAGGATATCTCCTATCAAACGTAAGTTGTGCAATTTTTTCCACAAGAACGACTCGAGTGTAGCTACTTGTAAGGGGTGCTTTCAATACAGGATCCTTTACTACCAATCCACCATCAGTTGTATCAAATACGCAAAAATAGTTAACTGTTTACTGTATTTCATTTTAATTGATTCAAACGGTTAATAAATGAACTTGCTCCATCATTTAAACTACCTTCAGTGAAATTCTTGAAAAAACAGCTGTTTTTCGAATCCGAATTAATGATATCTGTATTGGTTTATTATTCAATAATAAACCATGGTAATCGCTCTTGCTCTTGAAAAAAAAATTCTAACCCCCCTGAAAATGTCATGGTTTACGTTTCAAAGGGTGCAGAATCTGAATCTGCAATAAAAAATTTTCCTTCCGTCAGCCGTACGCACGATTTCTCCCAAACGGCTAAAGCAAAGGATCTGAAATTTTCAGGAAAACTCAATATTGGTCCGACGACGCTCCAATTCTTGATCCAGCTCTCTCACTTAATTTAAAGTGCCCTTTAAGGGTTGTCAAAGTTTTGTAAAATCCCTAAAAATCCCAAAACAATTCAAGGCGACCTAAATTTGTACTCTTTTCGAAGAACACCCCACGAGGAATCGAATGAGCCCCTCCCCAGGTCCGTAGGTCAAACCATTCCCGATCTATGGCCCGATTTATGGTGCCAACATTCGCGTTATTTTGGTTTATTATTGTTTTTTTGTTGATTTCAGTAACCTAGTGATGTAATGAATGTGAATACTGGAGTGAACTCCTAAAAGGGTTTATAGTCGATACACGGGTTGAAGCATTCTGATATGCATAAAACGCTACTGATTCTTTCACTGGGGTTTGTTATTCAATTGGCTTGCGTTCATGATTTGAATTTCTACTAAGCTTTGGAGTGTGCGTGTTTCACAGGTGATAGAGCGATTATTGAATTTCAGGAGGCACACAAATATGATCAACTGATCAATACAAGTAGGTAGGTATTTTGGTTGAGAACAGATTTACGTGCTCTATGCATATCTCCTGAAATTCAATAATCGCTCTATCACCTGTGAAACACGCGCACTCCAAAGCTTAGTATAAATTCATGAAAGCAAGAAAATTGAATAATAAACCCCAGTGAAAGAATTTGCAGCGTTTTTTCTTCCGATATGATCGGAATATCGATATGCTCGTTGGATATCGTATCGATACCAAATATCGAAACAAAACCAATATAGGAACGTCACTAATTATAAGACGTTGTCACGTCAAAATAGCATTAGAAAGTGTGGTTTAGGTCTGATTTGTTAGTAAATCATTCTCTGTTTTTCTTAATCTTTTTCTGATTTGTAAGTATTTTGACCTCTAGTAATTTGTGCATACATTTGTCCTGATTTTTTTCTTTTTTTCGAAATATCTGCGCTTTAATTATTTTGGGAGTTACATGTTATGGTGGATTAAACATATTGTTTTATGACAGAAATGGAAACAAATTAATTCCCAGAATGTTTTCCCTAAGCGCCGTATTGTATGTTAGGTCAAAATGACCGCGTTCTGTCATATGTCCTGAAGGTCCACGTTGTCTCTAGAAGGTTGAAAATCATAAATCGAAGTTCTTCCCTTACGAGCCATATAAAATGCTTATGAAGCTATTATTCATTTAGTCATTACAAAGGGTTTCAGACTGTTAAATTCTAAGTAGTTACTCCTAAACTATATTGTTCTTCAATCAATGGCAGTCATTACACGTGCACAAACTTGACATTCCTAAAACGTGTTAGATACACTTTTCATTCGACTTCGATGGAATTTTCAACAATCATTCTGGTTGTTCCGTAAATAGTACCCCATGAATTACGTTTGATTTATTATCATCTGTGCTACCGCTGAATGGAATCTTTGCTACACGCATCCATGGTGTCCTTATTGCTTTAGCACATTTTGTACGTAGTTGAGGACACATTTTTAGATGGTTTTTCATGATTTTTATTTCATTCCAATAAACTGTGACAACTTGACCATGAGTGTAGGCTCAAATCTGCAAATCTTATTTGAGTGCTTATCCAACAGATTCTATCTTTTAATCAAATTTTGTGTGGTAGTTGAACTAATATGAAATCTGCTATGTTACATTTCAATCATAGTGCTATTACAAGAAATCCGATCCGCTTCATTCACTCAACAGTTTCTTATTCTCTTTTCTTCTTTTCAATTTGAAAGAAGAAGACAATTTGTATGCTCTTTAGATTCATAAACTCAAACATACGGATATAACCTCGTGTGCCATTACACCTGGTGATATTTCACTCGTACCTTTGTAGCGATGGAATAAATCTATATTCTATGAAGAGTTGGAAATGTATCTACTGTTAATTGATATAATCTTGTTACAGTTTTCATTTTACGCTTTCAGATCCGGTTTACGTCTCGTTCTTTGGGGACGACTTCCTCAGACTGCTACTCCTCCGATACGTCTTCTGTGATATTTCTCTTCATCTGCATAGAGCGTTTAAGGTTTGTATCCGAGCAATTGGTTTGTTTTCATTTAACGAAATCTGCAGGATGTTATACAAAGGCTTATATGTCAGGGATTCCCAACCTGGAGGTGCACAGGGCCTCCAGGGGAGGCGCGATCAGGGGCCTTAAGCTGATAACAATTATTTAGGTAGGTAAATGGTTTTGTCAAAATTAGTTGTGGCAGAAAATTCCAGTCGAAATTCAGGAAGAAGCGATAGATTTGCTGAGCAATTCAACTGCGAAGATGGCCTTTGAAGCAGCAGAGTTGGAGACATCCTGGGTAGAATATCTTCCTAAATATCCAAAAATTTCTACGACGGCGTTGAAAATTCTTGTGCTCTTCTCCACTACTTATCTATGTGAATCGGGGTATTCACTCTTCTATAGGGTAGGTACATAAACTTGCCTGATATTAATTTTTCCTCAATAGACTACATCATTCCTGAAGGTTATATCCAGAAAAAGGGATGGAGGCACCTTGCCCATTGCGTTGATGAGAATGAGCCTTTTCGTTCCTCAACTTTCTTCCGAGTGTATAAATTGGATTTTCTATACAGACTGTAAGAAACAAATTTAATAGAGAGGTCCTACATCGTCTAAATTCGTCACCAATTAGGGGGTATCGGCAATCACTCTTTCGAATGGTCGAGCAGGAAGACCGCGATAGAGCTCCATTTTGAAGTACTCTCCTGGTGAAGATAAGAACCATCACAACTCTTAATCATAATTATGTCTTGAAGCTGAATAAGCAACTGGAATGTTTGCCAAGTCACGAGCATTTGCACATTCACTGCACACAATCCCAAAGTGTGGAGGAACTCACTGATCAGCATTAAGTAATCAACAGCTACCCGAAAAGTTGCCTATCTTGCACAGCATTCATCAACAGTAACACAGAGTGTATGGCCATTGGAAGTGATCATATGATCGCTACTTGACAGTTAAGCAAAGTTGTTGTAACTGGTTAAATCCCTCAGTGCCAACCAAGATGCTACCAATCTAACCATCAACGTTTGTGTCAGTGGTGCAGGTCTTACATTCAGCTCAATAAACATCTCCACTACCCCATGCTGCTGAATCAGGAATTTGATTGATTTTATAGTATCTGTTGAATTAACTGGTTAATATTATCCTGTGGGTACATCTAGTTGAATAGAAATAGTTCCTATTCGTCATCTGAAAGCCTTCTGAAGGGCCTAACCGAAATGCTCACAATAATCTGTAATTCTTGGTGAATTTTTGAAATTTCCCTGCTACAAAGGTTCTTGCAATATTCATTGGTACTTAATATTCACCTGTATTCTTGGTGTTTGCGCTCCTGTTGCGTCCTGTTGAATCCTTGTCGGATAGTGATGCAACTTTAAAGATTGACAAGATGATAGGTAATCGATGGTATATGAAAGTTGAGAGATATGTGTCTCTGTATGTTTCATTGTTAAGTTTTTCATTACGTAGGCAGGTGAGGAAATTTTTACGATCCTAAGAAAGAAATCGAAAGGATGCACTCCGGTTTGAGATTTAAACCCACTATAACATCACCTTCCTTTTCCCACGTTGGAACTCGGCTTGGAACTGTTCAACACATTACTTCTGGCCAAGTCCTTGGGAGATTCTTTCAGTACTCTTGGCCCATTTGCTGCCTTCTCCGTCTTTGCCGTATTTGGATGATCTTTTTCTATAGGATGCCCCCAACGTAGAAGCTACAGAGGTCCAATGTTTCTCCCTTTCAAGCATTTTTGATATATCTTCTCCAGCGTCATGTCTTGATATGACACTTCCAGATCGTCCTGCAGCCTGGTTCTTTCCCCATTATGAATCCGCAGGAGTGAAACAGCGTGTGTCCTGATAGAAACTGTGTTAGAAAAATGTTCGTCTATTTATGTTTCTCCTCTAATCACTTTTTAACATGTGGTATCAAATATGCTGTTCCCACCCTCTTTGCTGTTAAGTCCACATTTCCGGGCAGCTTGCCATATTGTGCTCTTTCTTTTTTGATAACTGTTAAGTTTAAACAATCCATGTATGGATGTAAGTTTGAACAACACGCAAACCCGTATGATTCTAAACCTGTATATTTGTGCATTTTCTGAATTACATTATGTTATTTGTGTGTTAATCGTTTGCGTTTTAATGAATAGGGGCGTCAGTTAAGACCGCGGTGTCAGCCGCCGCTGCCGGAAGCTGACCTGCTGGACCACCCCGCCCTCCACCACCTCGTCCTAGATCTCGCCGCCCACCTCGAAGTCAGGTCTCACTTCATTGAAACCAATGAAATGGCTGAATGATCTCAGGTAATTGATCAACTGCAAATCTTCGATGATACAGACCTTAATGACTCGTTTAATGAGCAATTCGTTTTGGAAATTCCAGAAGAAGCAATCGTTTAAAAAACATCGTAGCGATTTTGCGCGCTTTGGTTTAATTTAGTGTAGATCTTCATCCAATGATTCACAAGTCCTGGCTTTGCTTAGTTTTTGGTCATGGACTGCGTAAATGTTTCATCTCTGGAAATGAGTTACTTTGTATCCAGAAGCTTAAAAGAACAACTTTTCTACCCATAACGACTACTTTTCTACTCTTTTTTTCTGCAATTGAAAGCTCACATGTATTTGCACTCGATCTTTGTGAGTGGGCTTTTGAATCTGCTATCTGAAGCATTCTGCACAATTCACGGATAACCCCGTTAGTCATTACATATTTCTATATTTCAGAAAAGGTTGTTAGATTCGACATGCTCAAAAAAATTGAAAAATTCATGATGATAGGATCGGCCTGAACTGTTCTGGAAAAGAATAATCTGTAAACTATTTCAATTCAGTACATGAAATCAGCAGCGTTAACCAAGCAAGCAGATCGTTATCGTTCTGTAAGTTCGTTATCGTCACACAAACAGGTTTCTTCAAGTTCAAAAAACAAATCGAACAGAAGACCCATCATTGAAGATTTTACACGTCATTCCATTGTGTGCAAATGGCATCTTCATTGAAGTCGAATGTTTCGATAACCAACGCCTCGTGACTGTGTAATAGCGTTAGCCTTCGACTGACTTGTGAATTGCAGAGATTTGTACGCGGTCATTATCTATTCGTAAGGAAATACGTTCTCTCTGCTGTCGAATCGAAAGAGTTAAACGTTTCTTTCTCTTGGCTTAGCAACTGTTCGTTGTCTACACTTTCGATGGAGATTTGAAGATATAATGAAGTTTGATATTTATCATTGAGTTTCTGGGGATTACATGGGATTTCGGGGAAGTACCTAGGATTTGAATCAGCAATAAAAATTAGGGTATTCCTTTGAAATCAAGAAATCGACTGAGACTTGGCTAATTTTGTCCGATTCAGAATAGAATAACTACTTCGGTTAGAACTGCTCTCCAGATGGGGGTATCTTCCTTATGAATGAAAACCTGAAATATTAATTTTCTACTTCGAATCGTATGATACCAATCTTGTACGAGGTTTCATTTATCCGTACGTGCAAACATACATATAATTAAAATGGAAGCAAGATCAATTAAAAGTATATCAGATTCAATAGTTGATTGGACATCTAGGCGACCCAATGTTGACCCCAGAGATGAAGGGAAGTCGAAGGCGGGCTAAAGAATTGAAGGAAGTTTCTCTACTGACTGCCAAACCAAAGAATGATTACCAGTAGTACAGACAGGAGTAGCCCCAAAGAACGCAGTTGGTGACACCACAAAAACAGGATTCTATCCAACCAAGATGTTCCACTCAAGTTACTCGAAGTCACTTATTTCTGGAAGGTCAAGGAAGTTGATGCAATTCTCGGTAACTCCATTTGGCCCGAAAACTGGTTTTTTGTAGGTTATTTCACTCATACCAGTATGGGCCATTTCCGATTGTCCAAGTTGCCATTGGGAATCTAGATATCCACGGTTACGGCTGACCGACCGGGCTTGACGGCAGCAACTCCCCAATATCTGTTTGCTTGGAGTATTATTCAATCTTTTCCTTCAAATCACAGCTGCTGAATGGCGAAACACTTCTGCTATCTGCTTTGCATCAAATTGCGACAACTATTGCAGTATGACACCATTGACAAACGCCAATGCATCTACCTGCACCCCAACAGCGATATAGTACACCATTTCTGCCAACAGCTTATCTGAGGCCGTATTTAAGACCAGATTGAAGACGAGAGGCGACAAAGGATCACCCTGTCGTCCAATGACAGTATCCACTGACATCTCGCACCTTCCTGCCTAGAGTCTTCGTACAGCCGACATACTTAATGCAGACTTTTTCTCTATGCAACCCCTCCCAGATGCGGAGAGCTCAGAAGAACGCGGATGATACTGCGAAGCCCTTGTGATGAGATGCCCAACTTGGGTAACTCCGTGGAACTTTTACCACACCACACTCCTGGATTTGACACGGTCGCTGACATGTTATTAGGCGCCACTCCTTTTTGCTTAGAAATGGTTTGCCTCAGATCATTCCTATCATATTTACTTTTCTTACCCCTCCAGGCAAGACACAATACCTTCCTTGCAAACATTTTCCTTCTGGAAGAGTTATATAAATGTTTTCTTTTCCACCAATTGCCATAATTGGTTTAGACTCTCCCTGTCAAGTATACCAAGTTGGAATATAAGCAAAGAATCAAAACACAATTCTACAAAGATCCTTTTGAATTACAGGGGAAGCCCAGGAGGGCATCCGGCACCACCCCGGCGCACAGGAACAGATGACAAGCTCAGACTACACCTCCTCTGAGAAGTCCAGGAGGCGATCACCCGTATTAAAACCGCAGAACCGATACAACAAATACCAGTACATAATAAATTATATACTTACCTAGAAAGTACCTAGCGATAAGTACGTAAACGTAAAATACATAGTCGCCAAATTCAACCATCCTTTTTCCCTCCTTCCCCCACTCCACCACTGCCATGCTATCATGTATTCGACCCGCTAATTATGATAATTAAATCCTATTGATAATCCTAAAAAGACATTGAACGCCTCGAGGAATATGAGTAAATTACTTAAGCACCTTGACAAAAGGGGTTGTAAAGTGAATTCCGCATCTCTTGTTTCTACCCGTTCTAATTTCGTTGATGTGAGTACAGTAGCTGATCATGAATTCAAATTAATTGATTTTGCTAAATGTTGAGTGTTAAGATACCTTAATACCGTAATTAAAAATTTAGTGCGAACATAGAGGCTTTATTTTTCACCTTTATTTCCTAAGGACCGAAAAATGGGTTTGCACTTACATCTTCCAGTTGTTTTGGTTTCTCCAAATTCACAATTTTTGACATTTTAATCAAATATTTACTCTGTGTAAATGGAGTTTTCAACTTTTCACTTCATCATCGAATCGAGATCATACAAATTAATAGAAATGTGAATCCCTTTTATAAAATGTTTGATTTGACTTAGCATTGTTTTTCGCGGAAGAATTAGGCATTAGAATTGTAATACCTTCTCCTGAAAATCACGTTGCGATTTTCACTTGGGTTGATTGTTTCATCTGAGTGTGGTTTTCTCTGGTCTTGACCAAAACTATTAAATTTACCAAATTTTGGAGAGAAATCCTTATTTTGACCCTCCAAAATTTGGGAAAAATTTTCTCTCAGGGGGAGTCATGAGTCAAATTCTATTGAATTATCAATAAGAGTCTGGAAAACACATTCCCTGCCTCTTCTTCTTTACTTCCTAAATTTCCAGTAAACAGTGTGAATGGGTACTTAATCATAGCACAATTAGGTACCTAAAGTGTGCAATTACGAAGGTGACAACAGGTGGTAATCACATAGCACTTTGGCTGCCTACATCAAGTTCACCTCACATCAGTTACATTTTGAAATTGCTTGAATTTCGTGTGCCTTCGCTACTACTTCTTTCAAATTGTTATTTCCATGGTCAGAGTAAGTAGGTACTATGAACGTCATGGAAGTTATTCAATTTAGTATTGAAATAACCATACCATCCTGTATAAATAAATATTGTTTACTAGAACGAGTATTGATCATCATACATGTAATTATTGACATGTATCTTGACACGAGAACATACTCTGAGCCTACAACCATCAATAGGATCGACAATTGCGTTCACTCTCGAGTAGGCTGATAATACTGGACGCTTTTATGGTTAACAGTGGTCTTTTAAGCAGTTATTTGATCCCGCAATGAACAATATCAAGTTCAATAATACAATATCTGTTATTAATTAAACATATGTTTTAATTTCTCCGAGTAATTGTAGAATTCGAAAAAGTTTCCACCGGCAAAATCGGCGGGAAAACCAGTGATCTTAAACTGAACTTAACTTTGCCAAGCTATGCCAAACCATACTAAGTATGGTCGAAAATTGTCGACAGTACAGTAGGATTTTTTCCAACGAGGTTAAACAGTAACCATTATTAAGAATGAAAATACTCTGTAGGTACCAACCAATCACATCTTTCTTTTCGTAGGGGGGGGGGGGGGGGGTTGATCGTCAATACGAATGTGAATCGCAGTCTCAAATATTATGAATGAAAACCAGCTCTTAATTTTAATGGTAACGATAAGTGGGGAGCAAATTTTACCTTAAGGGAGATTCCTACATTGAAATTAACTTCTTAAATACAAATACAAGTACAGGCACTTCTCTGTTTAACATTGATTAAATAATTTTTGCTATTAGTATATTCTCCTGGCTTCACATATTTTCATCGATTATTGACAATTTAGTATCGATTTCCAGTTTTAATTTTCTCAATTTCATTTCTTATTCCATTATGAAAGCCCTGCGAATCGTTGTTAGATTTTGCAAGTCAAATAAAACAGAAAATGATAACCTTTGATTTATTTAGTTCACGAAAATTGTGAAACCGAATATGGATTTTCATAACGTCGGAATCACTTTACAGTCTCTCTCAATATTTTGTCAGGTGCGAGTAATGCATGGCTTTATAAGCATCTCTTTGATATTAAAATATATATATACATCAATAATATGTAAAACTCTGCAATGTTCGTTTGTTAATAGAACATTATTTCTACCCATCATAAACCCTTACCCACTGGAAAAGTCATCGCTCTGCGAATTTTGAAAATATCGTACCATTTCTAAATCTCATCATTCATTTTACCTGTAACATTTTCAAAAACTGGATTTGATTTTAATGAGTGAATATACACAAGTGGAATTTGACCTACAACGTCAATATGATCTGGCCAACTGGCGTCTGACCCAGCTGATGGATTAAGTCTTAAGTTTCTTCCAGCACTTAAACAGATTTTGTGAATGGGTGTTTGTTGAAATTAAGTTTACATACATGATGCAGATGACGATAATATTGCGACTTGTCTGTAATACATTCTTTCAAATAGTCCGTCATACCATAAAGATCTGTGAAGAATTCCGAAAATTCGACTTAAAGGCAAATTGGTGATTTTTACATGAAAATAACGCTCTCATCTTTGCCGTACAAGGGAAACAATAACGCCAGTTGGTTAGGTCATTGTGTCAGAGAAGTTGAAAGTATTTTTTTTTTTTTAAACCATTAAAATACTTGAAATTTCTCAATTCATGGGTCACTCCCTAATGGACTAAATTGTCCATTTAAAATTGAAAAACTGTTAGGAAAACAATTTGAATTTTTCCTAAAAATTCCAGGAAAAATCGGTTTGAATCCCAACTTTTAAACATTCCAGAAAAAGGAAATAACGTTTAGCTACAAAGAAATTGACCCGCCAGTGAATTTTTTTTTTTTTTATCCGACATCCAGTGGTGCCTTAACATTTTTTAGTATCTTACTTTTTTGAGAAAAAACAAAATAAAATAAAATAAATTATTTAAAAGTGTATCGATATCCCATTGTATGATACTGCATGCGCCGAAGCCGCCTTAAAATTTATGAATTTCTCCTTCCCCGTCAATAAAATTCCCTTCAACCCCCGTTAATGTGGAAAGTAATTAAAATAAAATTAAAAAAAAACGTGATCTCTGAAATGTCCAAAACATCACCCACTCAAATGAAACACGAAATAAAATTAAAAAACTCAAATTTAAGGAATTTTCAAGTGAAATGAAACTGATAATATGAACAACGCCGCGCTCTCGCCAAATGTTCTTTTGAGTTGATCATAATTGATTGATTGATTGGTTAGATTATAATTGACTAGAATAAAACATTGTGACATGTTAATATTAAATTCAGATAGATTCAAGTGATACATTTCAATTGAGGAATTGAATCAGTTTTGTGAAAAATGTCGTACAAGGGTTTCAGTTATCTTTTACAAAGTTTCAGTTTAGCAAATAAATGACTGTGATTGGGAACACCTAAATAGGTACTTTTGACTTTTTTTTTTTGGCATTTTATCAATTCCGAATACAATAAAGAAATTACGACGTAAAAAGAACGTATTTGTTGGAGCGGGGCGTTGAATTTCAAATTACAGTGCGAACTCAAATCCAAAAATTAATATGATTACGCATATTAAATTTAATAACAAATCGACGTGTTCAAATTCTTGGTACGAAAATTGTAATCGGAAACCCCGTATCAAAATTGTCAGAAGTTCACTTTTTCCTGTTTTTACGACGATGTAAATACTGATAATGTATGTGATATGGTTTCGGAAATATGTCAAAAAGATGCTCCGGAATGAATGGGGTTGCATTAGTGAAAAAACAAACGAATTTTTGAATCTCTCGAAATCAAAATAGCGCTGTCAGAATATACATTTTGACTTCTCGATTTTTTTGAGAGGGTGGTGTAGCAACTTGCGAAAAACCAAACGGGAATTCGCTCCGCAAATTCTCACGATAGGCGTTCAGCGTAAAAAAATATATATAATAATAATTTTTTTTTAAACTATGAAAAATCATTGAACGAAAAAAAGAAAAGAAATCAACCGTAAAAAAAGATATTCGATTAAGAAAAGACAATACCGTAGATTTTTTCTTTAAAAAAAGAAACACTATAAAACCGATCATTAAAGAAGTATGCTAGAGTTTTTAGCCGTCTTTTAAATTTTAAGATACAATTTTGAAATGGAAAAAAAAGTTGTAATATAAAAAATGCAAAAAAACAAAAAAAACACAAAAAAATCAATTACCATAATTTAGACAGTGATTATTGAGAAAATTTTCATACCGTAGACAAAAAAATATGTAACATTAGCTAATGATACAAAATATTGAAGACAAAAATTTACACAAAAATATTTAAAAATATAAAAAAAGGAATTTTATACAGTCGTATTTCTATCTATAGATGTAAATTTGCTTTCGCTACAAAATAGGGGTTTTCGCATGGATTTAAGCTATGGAGTTGGGTAGTTTTTCAGTCGTAAAGGTGACGCAGGATTTAAAAAGACAAATTTACCAGTACTTATAAATGAGAAATAAAGAATAAATTATCTGCGATACAATTTGAATATGATTTGGAGCTCTGCGTTGCGTTGGTATTTATTGTGAACAGTTATTACGAAAAAGCTGCATTTATATTTTGTCTTCGTCCCTTGAGAATTTGTTGAATTTGTACGTGTCAGACTCGGATTCTTCCCTAAGGTGTTTTGTTGATGGGATGTAGAGCATTGAAATAGTTCGTTTAATTTCAATTTTGTTATAATTTGCTTCCGCTTTTGGGTATAACAAATGCTATTTTTAAAACAAATTTTACGTAGAGAGCAAGGATGATCTATTGTTAGTAGGTATGAATAAAGGTCGAAGGATAAAATTATGGTTCATGGTTTTCATTAGATTTTGTTATCGATGTCGGTCATTAGTTTTATTGGAAAATATTATTAATTTGTATCCAATAGGTGAGTGCCATTAAACCCGTTTTCGCGAGCATTTTGTGTGCTCTCCCATTCTTAAGGACTTTTAACTTGAAATACCATGTTTATTGATGTTTTGACACACTTGTTCAATACATGGAGTTTTCCCTAGTGAAACAAGGATGCTTGCTGATCATTTTAACACAGAAATATACTGATCTATAACGAATTGAACTATTTCGGATCAATTCCGTCGGGAATAGTGATTTTTGCTCCAGAGTGGATTAGAATTGGGTTGGAGCGATGAGCCAGCCATTGCTCCAAATGGAGTGTGCTTTGAGTCAATCTCAAATTGGTCGACACCAAAGAGACTGAACGTCCAAAACGATCATTTTCTGAAAAGACAATACGTCGCTCCAATCCAGAGTTCCATTTAGAGCAGAGTGCAAGGATTCTAGGCGGGTTGATTGTTCATCTCTGCAAACCTCTCCATCTGAGTTTCCCATCAATGATCGGTTTTGGAGTGACGGCGCTCCGTTTGGCACGTTACGGCATTTCTCTGAGTTTCACTACCTCAACTGTTCCATATAGAGGAGATGGACGACCACGCCGAGCAAGTCACTCCAAACCTCACCCCTGAATGCGTGGAGTTAGTCATTCTTAGCATTGCATAGTAGTGTAACATGCAAAGTAGTTGTTCCGAATCCCACACTTTCTGAAAAGACACTACATTGCTTCACTCAAGTGTTCCCCTCTGACAATGACTCCACGCCGTTCCATTTGGAGCACAGCAGAAGGGTTTTAGCTAAGTTGAATATCCAACTCTGCTTACCACTCCATGCCGCCCCATCTGAGTTTCCCATCAATGATCGGTTTTGGAGTGACGGCACTCCATTTGGCAGGTTGGAGGGGTCGTAATGGCAGGCATTATTTTTCCATCTCAAGAACATTTTCAACCTGGGATGGATCATGGAACATCCATTCCATGACCTCCTTATCATAAATAAGAGGGTAAATTAACACTAACCCCTTTTCTGTTTGATTTTTAGGGGGGGAAACTCTATTCTTCCCCACAATATTCGAAAAATAATAAAATACAAAAATTAAAAAACGTAGAAATAAGCTGAGGGAATCTATAATTTAGCCAAAAAACAAGCCCCTACCATGTCATCGCCTTGAAATTATGAAGTAAGGCAATTTTTCCAATAGTTGACCAGTTGGCTAATCACCCTAACAAAATCCGAAAGCTCATAGAAATTGAAAAAATAATCATGGCTGCATGATTGAGGTCGCTTGTCTCTGTATCGTATCTTATTTTATTGCTACTTATACCATTTTTTGATCATTCAAAACAAATTTTAAAATTTTATGATTAACTTTTCTGAAACCTTAAATTGTGACTTTTATACAATTGTTGGTAGAACTTCAAAGTCATTCTTGTTTTATTAGGTCTGATTGTTTAAAATCAAGCACTGATGTTCCATTCCGATCAATTACAACTCAAGTTGTTGGTTTATTTTCCTTTAATCGTCGTAAAATATTTTCTTTTCTTTATTGGTTGATCAGCACACAAACGAACCTATTGGATACAAAAATGTCTAATATTTCCAATGTCTCCCTCCCTCAAGGTATTTGTTAAGGACGTTTTTCACTGATGTATAGAGTCACTTTTAAACTGTACAATGAAATCCGTTTCATCTATAGATATAAAATGCGGTAATGTTATTTTTAAAAGGACATTTTATACATTTTATACATATATCAGGTCTTCACTTAAATAATTTAGTTCCCTCACTGTTATGCTAAGGTACCTATATAAATCTCTGTATACTACTGTATCATAATAATATATTTAAAAAACCCAATGTATATGATGGAAAGAATCGGATAATTTAACCACTGTATGTCCTAAGTTAGCTTTTAGAATATTCTTTTGATAAAACCTCATTGAGCCCCCCACTGTATTCAGTTATCCTTCGTTTAAGAATGCCAATTATTCTGTAATTGAAGTTCTCGTTCGCCATTGTTATAATTTGGATTTATTTATTGATTAATTTAAACAACAATCATATCATCGTAGAATAGTAAGAGCAAATAGATACTTACGCACACCAGCAGAACCGCCCGAGGTAATATAATAATATTTTATGAACGACTGATGATGGGTATGTTTAATTTAATTTGGAACGAACACTGTAAAAAAAAAAAAAAAAAAAAAAAAAAATTTAATTCAGACACTGTGGAATCATCAGATGAAGAATGTGAAGGGAAATCTGGAACACCCGAATTAGAGTTTAAATTTTATGAAGTTTGTAATATTCGTTCAAATTTGTTCGATAATTTTGACTGTTTATTGATTTAACAAACATCAATCCCTGGCTCGTTTTGTATTGAATGAAAGTGGTATTGGGAAGATGACGTACCCTTCCTAGTTTCATTAGGGTAGACCTGTAATGAACGGCAATGGGGAATTTGCCTCAATTTTTATATTTTGGAATTTTGAGTCAAACTCTATAATAGGGACCTATAATAACGATTAACACCAGAAATGCCCAAGGGTAAAAAATTCCCGTAGAAGGTAATGAAAATCGAGGGAGGCTGAGGGCTGGAGTCAAGTTTGCAGAAGTGAAAACTTCAGGTCTTCAGGATTGGATCTGAAAATGGTGGCAACACTGATCTTAATGGGCCATGTTCACACTCGCTTCACTACAATGGAATTGGATAGGTTAGGAAGGTGGATACGTCACAACATGGCTGCCCATATACAGATTCCCTCTACATTTCAAATGTCCATCTTCCTTAAATTCTGTAAAGCTGGCCATTCACTAGCTCTCCAAATGGCATGGTGTGTCGTTTGCCATGCCAACTGCCAAGGCGAAAAAACGTCAGAGTTTTGCTGAGCCATTCACCATCATGCCACATCATGACTCCAGATGTGAGCTGCATACTTGTTCCGCATTCGTATGCTGTTTTTTCATGGATGCGGATAGTTGTTTATTCTGCATCAGGAAGAGAAAACCGAAGAGCAAATGGAAGAAACAATGGCTTCTCAAGAGAGAGCAGTTCACTCGTGTGAATTCATTGAATGACCTGGTTCTTGAATCTGCAGACTAGACGAATCATTTGAGGATGGATGTTTAGTTGTACCTTCTCCTTTGTTTAGTATCTAGTAATGGACAGGGGAGCACTACCTACTGTGATAAGCAGATGCTGTAGTTCAAATTTTTGGTCTATGTGTCACAATCCAGCCTGACGCGGCAGCAACGATTTTGGATTGCCCATATATCCAACCCAGCAGGCCACTCCATCGAAGAAACCGGTGGTATTTCCCGTTAACACAACTACTTAGGTGGGCCACCACACCATTTGGCTGGATGGAACGCTACAGAATGGCCGGTTTAAATTTGTTTCATGTTTTTTCGATTAGCACATTATGGTGTCCTTCCATATCAGTAAACCCTCTTTCAAAAAGATTCGAATCAAATTCCCCATTGCATTATAAAAAAAATAAATAATATAGTAAATCGCACATTGAAAACCAGAAAGGCATGTTTGATTGTAAATACACAGCAGATTACTGAAGGATTCGGAGTACAGGTGGGGATATTAGGAGAGAAAAACTTTAAAAAATAGAAACAACGATTGTCCTTCCAACAGTGAATTGATTGTGAACAATTGAATCGAATGCTTCTTGACAACATTCCGTCTCAAATTTAATTATTACGATTTACTTTATGATTATCAAAGTTCTTTGAACCAAACATTATTAAAATTCGGGTTTGCATTTGAGGGTTGATGAGTGGATCAGTTATGGAAAAACGAGGTTATTCGTTCAAATGACAGTTTAAGCGTGTTTTGAATATCGGGTGATATTAGCTGGAAGAATCAGTTCTAACTCAGTCAAATTTAATTCCTTGAAACATTTATTATTGAAATAAGTATTAATTTTAATAAATCCAATTCTTTGACAGCAGGAAGGCAGCAGAAAGGTTCTTATTGAAAAGCACAAACCGAGATTCATGACTGTAAACAGCAAAAAATAAAATAAATAGAAACAGTTTTTAAATAAGATTTTAAAATCTAACCATAGTTGAAATTTTTGGCTCACTTTCATAATTTGCTCAAAACAAAAATATCGTGTCAGTGATGAATTCTCACGTAAGTTACTCTGATCAAATCATTTAAAATAATGATAATATTTCAAAATTCCAATCAATCACAATTTGAATACGCTCTATCCTAAAAATCGATGGTTTCAATCTCATTTTTATAAGTCAGAAAGTTTCTTTTGAGCCTGAGCAAAGAAAAAACAAAAATCTCATTGACTCAATTTCCTGAAATTTTCTTCCATCAGAAAGTACAGAAATAAGAATCATGTTTATAATGAGAAATTGTTTTCAAATTTTGTTCTTTCAGAAATTCCCGTCGTTTTTCAGCAATATTGTGTTTTATTAATCTGCTCGTCATATTTTTGGCGCAGTTTCAATCTCTGAACCAAGTTGGCCAGTTTTATTGATCCTTTCGAAAACCCTATTTTTTCTTAACTCTTACCTAAGTGGGATATTGCATAATTTTAGTAATGAATACAGTATCCAGTTTGAATGATGCTCACAATCAAGTGATCCATTTTTGCCAAGTTTGAACTCTCAGATATTTGACTTTGCCGTTGATAGTTCAGATTATTAAGTAATCCAAAACTCATTTTATATTGAATAAAACAATCATTAATCAAACGCTGTAAATGAGATAATGTTGCCTTGAAAATCCTGTCAGGTATTATTAAACGTTCAATCCACTAGGTTTACTTGCATCCATTCTTCCAACCCCCCCATTTTCTGAATCATCCGACGCGTGAGATTCCACTGTTTATCAATGAAACAAGTTGAGAATGGGCAATATTTGTTCAACCAAAAAAAAAAAAAAATAATAAAATTGAAATCGTTTAGTTCCCGAAAATAATGTTTAAAAATAACGTAAATGTAAGAATATTATGTCTATATCTGGTGTTGCAAAATCCAGTATCCCGTCCAATAAAGCTACATGAGTGGACCATATTATTGTTGTCTGCGTTTTAGATGTTTACGTATTCAATTTTACATGTTATTCATTGTGAATTCATTGTAATACTTAAAAAAGAAAATGATACACGTTAAAAACTAATCTCTTAGAAGAAAGAGTATCTCATTGCATGTTCTAAACCGAAAAAATGACAAACAATCTTATTTTACAAAGATCTAATTCACCAAATTTTATTGCATTCCTAGAATAATAGGAAGTGACAGTTATAATTGTTGTTTTTTTTTCGGGAATTTCGTTGTCTCCTTCACCCGGCCAAAACGAAATTGACGTACCAACATTTAGTTCATCGCTTTACTAGCAGTTTAATCGTTAATGTAATAGTGAAAATTTGAAACATGTAAACAAATTTAAACAAAAGACAAATTGATATCAGTATAATTGATACGAATCAATCATAAAGGTCGTATTATGTATGGTTATGCGCATCAAAAGCGGTGCCTCGATATAAAAATTTAACACCGGTGCTTCTTAAATTTTTAGTTCGCAAAATCCAAAATTCGAAAACATGCATCACGTCATTTTGTCAGTTCAATATCCCAAATATGAAATCAATGAAAACTATATCACTATAATTAAGAAATTAAAAAAAAGTTGATAAAAATAAGTGATTACTGATAAATTTTAAGTTGATGACTGTACGAAGCAACGTTTTGGTTTTCATAGGGCTAAGGATGTTTTTGCAAGTAATCAAATCTTGATTAGTTAAGATGCATAATGAACAAAGAAAATATTTAAAAAAACAATGATAAAATACAAACTGTAAAAATTATTTGAATGAAAAACAAGAATACTAAGAATTTAGCGTAAGAGATTTTTAACTAAGTGTGAACATTTTGTATTGTAAACAGAAACCTTGATGACAATTCGCCTCTCCAATTTCTTTCACTGTACTGTAGTTTTTAAGAGACAAACCACATCTGTATAGGTCACTATTTATTGAAAACTATTGATTTAACGTGGTATAATTTTCATGTACATGTTGAATTTATTCTTTATTGAAACGAGCTGGTCCCATTCTGTCCGGTAATTCATCGTATCTAAGTTTTGTTAACGACCCCGTGATAAGCTAAGGATTATTTTGGTTTTGTTTATACTTTCGATGAAAAGAAATTTATTTATTGAACCGAAAAAATGACAAACATTTTTTACAATAAGTATTTCTAGTCATTTCAGAAACCATTACATTACAACAAGCGTTAACAATAAAAAATTGTATTAACTCATTGAAATTACGGTTAATGAAACGATTTAGCTGTGGAGTGGGGAAAAAAGCCTTATATGCCACTCCTCGATATTTAATTTAAATGAGATGGAAAATGTGAATCCTAGTCATTCTCTCCCTTATAAGAGGAAACACCAGACCATGTGCATGCGTTTTCTGTTTCTATTACTCTGTGGTACAATCCGCATTATTTCTTTAAATTTCACTTGTAGGGTAGAATGAAATCCATCATGTTTTTGAGAGAAGCAAAAACTGTATTAGGTTTACGGTTTTTCACAAGATTCAATTTATCTTCGTCAATATTTTCAAGTTCGATCGTTTTTAGAGGGAAAACACATGCTCATGCGAAAAATCCTTGAGGAAATCTGAATATTGTTCTTCATTTTCTGGTGAAAGTTGGTAAATAACCTTCATTGCGTAAACAGAATACATTTGAATACAAATTTTATGTGATCTGAAAATATATATCATAGCTCTCGTTCTGGGAAAAAATGAATAACGATTTTTACTGGAGAAGAGTAAAAGAACCTCAGGTAGGTAGGAGAAAACATGAGAAAAATATAAACTTGTTCTGAGCTTGCCTTGCACTTTTGATGTCCTTAATTTTTCCCTTACTGTCAAATAAGCCTCTCTGAACCTCTTGTCTTTAATCCCAGGGTGACCTTCTAGAGGTTAAATATCTGGACACAAAACTCACGTGGAATAAAAACCTAGGGCACGTTGCAAATAGATGCAAAGGAGTCCTCATGTGCGCTAAGCGCACATGTGGAAAACTATGGGGAGTACAACCGCGGATGGTCCTGTGGATACACACTGCTATTGTTAGACCCATAATAACGTATAGCTGTGTTGTGTGTTGGCATAAGGCTAATCAGGTGGGAGCCCAACAAACAATCACCAGTATTCAACGGCTAGCCTGCTCAACCATCACTGGAGGGTACCGCAATTATTGAAATTTTACTGCCCCTGCCTCCAGTAGAAGTCTTAATAAAAGGAAAGGCTATGATGGCCTCCCTGAGGTTGAAATGGAATGGCTTTTGGCAAAAGACTTCACACCGGAGCCACACCAATATTTTGGAAATTGAACTAGAAATCCTGCTCGACATGGTGGCCGATACCCTGCCCAAAACCTTCTCATGGATGGACAATGGGAGAACAGATGCCGCTCTGATGACATCATCTGGTTCACAGATAGGCCTTAAATGGAAGTAGGAACTGGTGCAGGAGAACACACCTCTGTATTCCAAGCAGAAATCGTGGCAATCGAGGCAGCAGCTGCTGATAGCCTTAGGAGGGGACACAAAAAGGCCCACGTCCGCATCCTCTCAGACCGCCAAGCTTTAATAAAAGCATTAATGGCACCAACTGTCTCATCAAGAGTGGTTTGGTGCTGCGTGCAAACCCTTAACAACCTAGCCAAACATAACCAGGTTCGCCTGGAATGGGTGCCGGGGCACAAAGGAATATCTGGTAACGAGAAAGCTGACGAGTATCCAAGAAGGGGCTCCCATACTCCATCTGTGGGCCTTTTGGTATACCAAAAACCGCCTTCAGAAGGACCATCAACATGTGGGTCAACCAACAAACCACAAGTAGATGGCTCACTATTGAAGGACACGTCCACGGTAAATTCATGGTGGCGGAACCCAAAAACCAAAATTACTGATTGGCTACTTGGCAAAAACCGTAGAGAACTAAAAACAATGGTCGGCCTCATAACCGGCTTTGCACCCCTAAGGTTACACCTACACCGCATTGGGGTCACACAAAGTTCAACCCTGTGCAGGTTATGTGAGGAGACTGACGAAACGGCATTCTACTTAACATTTGAGTGTTCAGCACTCACCTCTCGCAGATTTAAACTCCTTTGGGCTACATGAGGTACATTGAGAGCGAACAACTAATCAAGGGCCTCAAACCCCTTACCAAGGGGCTGAATCTTCTTGATTAAATGCAAAACTGTCAGGAAAGTACAATAAGCCAACAGGCTTCCGCGGTGGGGGCCCGTAATCCCCACCCTGAGAGTTTTAGTCCACATCTACGTCACCATCTACTGTCAAATACTGGTTTACGGCTTTGTACGGTTTACAATACTGTATGAACTCAGTAGGATTCGATATCGCTTTCATGGTGAATTTTGGTTTATTATTCATTAATAAACCATTGTAATCGTTCTTGAAAAAAAAAAAAAAAATTTAACCCCCCTGAAAATTGCATGGTTTACGTTTCAAAGGGTGTAGAATCCGAATCTGCAATAAAAATTTTTCCGTCCGTCCGCCGTACGCACGATTTCTTCCGAACGGCTGAGGCAAAAAAGCTGAAGTTTGTCAGGAAAAATCCATGTTGGTCCGGCGACGCCCCAATTCTTGAGCCAGCTCTCTCACTTAATTTAAAGTGCCCTTTAAGGGTTGTCAAAGTTTTGTAAAATTCCTAAAAACCTCAAAAAAAGTCAAGCGGCCTAAATTTGTACTGTTTTTGAAGAACACTCCACGAGGAATCGAATGAGCCCTTCCCCAGGTCTGTAGGTCAAACCATTCTCGATGTATGGCCCGATTTATGGTGCCAACATTCGCGTTATTTTGGTTTATTATTGTTTTTGTGTTGATATCAGTAACCTAGTGACGTAGTGATATAGTTTTGTGGATACTGGAGTGAACTCCTAAAAGGCTTTGTAGCCAATACACTTGTTGAAGCATTCTGACAACCATTAAAAAAAAAAAGAAAAAAAAACCGCTGCAAATTCTTTCAGTGGGGTTTATTATTCAATTGGCTTTCATGCGTTCATGATTTGAATTTATACTAAGCTTTGGAGTGTGCGTGTTTTACAGGTGATAGAGCGATTATTGAATTTCAGGAGATATGCATAGAGCACGTAAATCTGTTCTCGACCAAAATACCTATTTGGATTGATCAGTTGATCATATGTGTGTGCCTCCTGAAATTCAATAATCGCTCTATCACCTGTGAAACACGCACACTCCAAAGCTTAGTATAAATTCAAATCATGAACGCAAGCCTATTGAAAAATAAACCCCAATGAAAGAATTTGCAGCGTTTTAGTTTGAAAATTATGCAAACCCGTGTATCGGCTGAAACCCTTTTAGGAGTTCACACATTCACTTTTGCGAAACAAAAAAAATCTACTTGTGTTTGTTTTGATCCGTAACCTAGTGATGTAGTGAATGTGGATGCAAATGCTGGCATCATAAATCGGGCCATACATCGGGAATGGTTTGAGCTACGGACCTGGGGAGGGGCTCATTACATTCCTCATCGAAAGTTCTTCAAAAAAAGTCCAAATTTAGTCCGTTTAGAGGACTGAAAGTGTGTCTCTCACTTCTAAATACTTATGAAGTCGCATCAGAGTTGAGTATTGTATTAGTAATCAATATCTAGAGATTATTATGTTTAGTATGTTAGTAAGAAACGTATAGATGAGGGTTCATGCTAACCAAAATTCTGGATTTGCATCGGTAATTTATCATTGATTGCGCATTCCCCAATAGAATCACAGACCACTATTCTGCGTCAATGAAAAGTTATTATTTTTATTTGTCCGTTCTTTCTGCTGATCATGATTATACGAATTGTAAAAAGAAGCAAAGAAGTGGACTGCAACACGAATGTTCATGAGTTCACGAAGTTCATAGAGCACGTAAATCTGTTCTCGACCAAAATATCTATTTGGATTGATCAGTTGATCATATGTGTGTGCCTCCTGAAATTCAATAATCGCTCTATCACCTGTGAAACACGCACACTCCAAAGCTTAGTATAAATAAATAATGAACGCAAGCCAATTGAATAATAAACCCCAGTGAAAGAATTTGCAGTGTTTTAGTTTGAAAGTGATAACGGTGCCTATTGTAATACAAGGGTCTATTATTATTATTTTTTTTTTTTTTTTTTTAGTAAAGCGTGATTTCTCGTGTCATGAGGTTGGAGAGGTCACTTTTAGGTTCAGAAGTTGTAATTATTCGCTTTGGGTGAGTCTCTACGGATTGGAAACCTTTACAAGTCGATTTTGCGTCCAAAATTATTAAGAAATGACATCCTACTTTTTTATCATTTAAGAAATCCGTTTGTAGAGGGTCAGGCTGCAGAGCCCTGAAGTTCAACAGGAGATCTGAGCTTCACGGCGCACTGCGGTTGGAAATGGCCTAAAAACGGAAAAAACCCCGACACGCTCTATTTATCACTTTAAAAATTTCGTTCTTGCGCTAAAAAATCGGTGTCAGCAATCAACAGGTGAGATTCGTTGGCCAGCCCAATTGGTCGGGAATTCGTGGTCCAAATTTACAATTTTATGGTTAAAAAATTCCCTAAAATTCATTTGTTGGCAGGAAGGGCATGTGAAAAACATGGTTTTTCGGGTGCTGAGTCGAATGAAACCATTTTCAGTCCGATCCGCTGCCGTCCAGTGTGTTAAATTTAAAAAAAAAAGTGTGAAAACCCCTTAAAAATGAGGTAATTTTTTTAAATTGGCAAGTTAGGTGTTATTAAACATACTTTCTTGTGTGCTGAGTCTAACTCAATTATCTGTCTGAGCTAACTCAATTATCGGCGTGCTCTTTTTTTTTTTTTTTTTTAAATCTTGAAAAGGTTTTTGCGATGGGAACCCCCGCCGAAAAGCGACAGGAAAAAGTGAGACAAAAGTAGCACGTATGTGCACGGCGCAGCGCCGAGTTCTCTAAGATTATTATTTCAGTGATTCCGACGGATTCCAGACCTTTATCTATAGCTTGCTCCTTTTATCGGTCAATCCGATTTTTTCGTGATTATTGCGCCTTCGGGCGTAGAGACCTGCACCGATGGGTTTGAGATATCTGATACTTTATGGACAAAAAACGTCGCGGTGACCGCAGACGCAGACAGACGCAAATGAAATTTTTAGGGAACGAAGTACAATGTTTCTACTAAAGAAAAATCGCAAAATTGGGTTGGAGACTGTTGGAGCTTTTTTAAAAGTCTAAAAAAACGTTATATGAAATTAACGTTATCTGCTGTTTTTTCATTGTAAATGCTTCATATTTTGTATTTTTTGTGACCGATTTTTTGTGGGGTATGCGCGATGCAATGTAGGATGAATTGATAGCAAACAGTCAGTCGACTGAATTTTCAAACGAAACTGTACGCAGTTCCTGACCTAAATTCATATTACTCTAAATCTGCTGATTCTTCAAAATTTCAACTTTGAAAGGGTAAAAATAGGTTCGCGCAATTTTTCAGCGAAAACCATTATTATATCTTGATTCTACAGGATGTTAGCTTACAGAAACGTGCTTCGAATCATTAAAATCTTGCATTTGGAAAATTGAGGTTTTTCCGCGTTTCAACCACTGTGCGGCCTGGCTGGCGACAGCCCAAGTAGAACGTTTGAGTGTACATAGGGAGCGTTATCTCTGGATGTAAAGTAAAGTTCTGGTATTTACATACAGATGCCACAACTTCCTTAGCGTCTCTTGAGTAGGTGCCTACATACTACGACTAACTGCTGACAATTTGATGGAATCGAGATCTAAATGGAAAAGTCTACCTCACCTCTGAACAAATAAAGCAGAATTGAAAGAGTTACAGTCCAGTTCTGTTAAGATTATGCAGACTCCACAACTTTCTTAATGACAATTCAATAGGTACCTACTTTCTACCTACAATACTAACTGCTCGCAATTTGATGGAATCAAAACCTGATGGAAAAGTCTATCTCATCTCTGAAATGCTAAAGAGAATTAATAGAGGTCGTTCGCAGGCGATGGGTGAATATAAATCAAATCTTTCGACGTACAACGCGGTAAAGGAGGTCAAGTGGTGGATGTTGGGAGCGGATTTCCGGTTTTTGACGAACGACGCGATTACCGGTAATTTCACCATTGTCAAGGTTCCTCGTTCGCGCTGCAAGAACAATCGCGATCCGATCCGCCTTCCCCGACTCTGTTCGGCGGATGAGCTTCGCCCCTCCCAGTGCGGCACAACCGTAAACCGCGTCGAAACTGCCAGCTGATGAGAGATAAAGAGAGTCAACGACAGAAATCGAGCGGAATTCAACAGAAACGCAAATGTACAGATTGAGCACGTTGGCTTTAGGCTAGGCCTGTTTTCTTGGAAATGAGCCATTCACCATTATTTACCTCAAAATAATCCAAACATTTCAAAACAAGGTACTAAGGAGTATTGTCAACGCTCCTTGGTACGTACGTAATGACGACCTCCATCGGGACCTCAAGACAGAACCAGTCAGTGAGGTGATCAAACTTTTTGCCGCTAAACACTAGCAGAGGCTTCATCAACATATGAACCCAGAAGCTCTACGACTATTAGACAACGTCATCCGACGTCTGGATGGAACAAAACCTCTCGACCTTGTGGCGTGACAATGTGACAAGTGCTTGAAGTGATCGTATAGAGTAGTTGCCATTGGGCTATTACCTCTACAAACTGTAGTTACTGTATTAATGTAAATTAACTTGATGGGCTATGCTCAGTTGTTATGTTATGTTTCTAATAAAGAAAATTTTTTTGAAAAAAAAAAAAAAAAAAAAAAAAAAAAACGTTAGGTTAATTATAAAGCCTATTCCCGCACATTACTAAGTTATGGTAATGAACAGTGACAATTCGGAGGTTATGAACAGTTTTGAAACACTTAATTTGTAATCATAAAGTTAAAATTAACTTTTTTATGCACTTCTTTTACTATTGTCAGTGCTAGTTTAGGGGTGTTTGATTCAATTAGGTATTTAAGGAAAAACGCTGCAAATTCTTTCACTGGGGTTTATTATTCAATTGGCTTGCGTTCATGATTTGAATCTGTACTAAGCTTCGGAGTGTGCGTGTTTCACAGGTGATAGAGCGATTATTGAATTTCAGGAGATATGCATAGACCACGTAAATCGGTTCTCAACCAAAATACCTATTTGGATTGATCAGTTGATCATATTTGTGTGCCTCCTGAAATTCGATAATCGCTCTATCACCTGTGAAACACGCACACAGCAAATTCTTTCAGTGGGGTTTATTATTCAATTTTATTCATTTGAGTTGCATTCATGATTTGAATTTCTACTAAGCTTTGGAGTGTGCGTGTTTTATAGGTGATAGAGCGATTATTGAATTTCAGGAGATATGCATAGACCACGTAAATCGGTTCTCAACAAAACACCTATTTGTTGACAATTTGGATTTGGGAAGTTTTGTGTGCCTTGATTTATACATCAGTCTACCTTTGGTTACATCGTTTAAATTTGGATTTGGAGAAGTTTTTACGCAATACGAGTGCCAAAGGCGACTTGATAAATTATAAATGTTTATTAAATATTGCCGGGTAAAATGAGGTTAATAAAAAAACATACAAATTGGACTTTTACATACATATTGGGCTTTTACATACAATTTGGATAGGGAGAATGATCGTGCCGCGTTGTAAATATCTTTGGTGGGAAATCGACGATGTTTTCGAGTCATCACCTCAAGTATACTCCTGTGGATGATGTCAATAGGAGAAATCACACTTGAGGTAGCTGATCCCCAGGCCACGATCCCGAATGACAAAACAGACTGTACCAATGTTACATACATTAATCTGAGGTCTTCTAGTCGCAATATCGTACGAAGATTATAAAATATGTATATAAACTTTTTCAATTTTGTGGTTGGATGTGGTAGGAAACAACAGCGAATTGTTTTCTACCGCAGCTTTCCCCGGACTAAATTTTGTGCAGTTCCCTGCTTCCTAAGAAAACTCCTGCCGTCTTCAATTTCCCGGGGGAAGGCCGCCTTGAGCCAGGTGGAGGGGACACTGGACGCTCGCTTCCTTTCCGTGGACCCGACACTATGCTGTTCCAGTCTTTGATATTAAATATATAATATTATTATATTAAATAATATTAATATTATTAATCCATAATCAATTTTATGGAGGGTATACAGGCTGTTTACCTGTACATTATACTACGCTGAAATCCACTGCTCAATTCTACAATTAATGTACAATGGTTTTTTTTTTGTCAATAACGTTTGCTTTATTAGTTTTAATTGTAAACCTTTGTAATTAACCCTCAGTTACACGCTAGGCGGGGTTTGCCCGCATTCTCAGAAAAATATAGTTCAATGATGAACCCTTCATTATTGTCTCTCCAGGGTTTAAGGTATCTTTTCTCCGACCTTTCGGATCTAAAACCGACCTCGATCTAAAACTAAAAGAAGATTTATGACGGTATTGAAAACCACGCCGCACGCCTGTGCCAAAATCACGGACAATATTCGAGCACTGTCATTGTCATTTATACATTTTCAGCTCGAAAAACATACCGTATTTAAAGTAATTACTAGGTTCATCATTATTTACGTTTTACTGATGTAATATATTGCTTCCGAGTCTACCAAGGAAGCGGAAGCATCGTTTTCACTTTCGGAATGTGAACAATTTTTTGTCTCCAAAATCAAAAATTCCAGACCTTTCTGAACATTTTGGTTCCGTGGTTCCGTGTCTGTCTGTCTGTCAGCAAATCCTTGTTACGGGCAAAACTACACGAAGTTATAGTCCGATTTTGATGAAATTTTCAGGGATTGTGCCGGTTGGGGTGTAGATGGTCCCCTATAGGTTTCATGACCCCCGGATCAATAGTAGCCTCTGCGCATCCGCAAACGTGAAATCCTTGTTACACGCATAACTTCGGGAGTTCATGACTGATTTCGATGAAATTTTCAGGGATTGTTCGGACTGATGTAAAGATGGTCCTCGTGAGTAATAAAGAGAAAATAAAGTTTTAGCCTAGAGCTTCGTCATTGAACGATGCTTATATTTTATTTTCAGAAATGTCATAATAATTATTTATCACTTTGGTCATCTATCCATTCAGCGTCAATGCCAATTTTTATAATTAGGTATATTTTATAGTTTGTTCAATAGTTGAACATGCCTACCTTTATTTTCTCGAGTTATGCTCCTGCATAACAATAAATTTACCCTAATTCAACATTTACTTCGCCTAACTGAACGAAGTTCTTTAGTCAATAATAATTTTTAATGATCTATACAGTCATGTTATGGATACGAGGAAGCTATGTGCCACACCCACTTGGCAGACGTTTTTTGAATGTCGTCACGTTAAACAGTATTTCAATTAACATTCCCCCCCCCCCCCACCCCAAGAATTTCAATGATGCAGACTGCGTCATGACCCCCCTCTGTGGGCACCCCGGGAAATATGGTCTAATTTTCGCTATTTCTGCATATTCAATCGAAATCGGATGGAAACTTCTGGAATAAAGCTTATTGCAAAGAACTGCGGACACACTGACAGACAAAAACCAAACGTAAGCTGCTCAAAATAGTCTAAAACGCTAAATGTCAGTTAAAATTTTCATTTATTCGAAACAAATTGCTGTGTTTATCGACAGTGATACAGCTTCCGCTACTAACAGGAAGACTCGGAAGCAAAATTGCGATGAAGGTTGTTATACACGGATGGTTTGTTATTACCGACTAGAAGTGGCATTTAATACTCCAGCGACATCTCGCGTCGTTTCTCGACGTCAACGCCGCTGGAGATCATCAAGGACGACGCTTCAGTTGCGGTCGTTGTGTCGTCCGGCGATGGTTAGTGATTGAACCCAACTCTGGATATTGGTCAAACATTCTTACGCTGAAAGAACATTTCCCGCCTATTGACTTTTGTGGAGGACAGCTTTGAAATATAACTTGTGAGTAAGACTTGCGTACTTTTATCCTTGAAACGAGTTAGTTGAGCTAAACTTGAGGGATTAAGGAAAAACTAGCACTCATAACCATCAATTGTACACATTGAACATCCTCAAACTAGTTCGTAAACACAAAAGTACATATTTTGCTGAATTGCCAAGAGTAGAAGAAACATTGGCTCAAATGATGACAAAATACAGAGGCACGCAAATAATAAATGAAGATTTTGAAAAAATTAGAACTCTAATGGGAATAAATAGTAAACAGCTATTGAAAACGCAGCAAATTCTTTCACTGGGGTTTATTATTCGATTGGCTTGCATTCATGATTTGAATTTCTACTAAGCTTTGGAGTGTGCGTGTTTCACAGGTGGTAGAGCGATTATTGAATTTCAGGAGGCACACAAATATGATCAACTGATCAATCCAAATAGGTATTTTGTTTGAGAACCGATTCACGTGCTCTATGCATATCTCCTGAAATTCAATAATCGCTCTATCACCTGTGAAACACGCACACTCCAAAGCTTAGTAGAAATTCAAATTATGAATCATTGAATAATAAACCCCAGTGAAAGAATTTGCAGCGTTTCATGCACATCAGAATGCTTCAACCCGTGTATCGGCTATAAAGCCCTTTTAAGAGTTCACTCCAGTATCCACATTCACTACATCACTAGGTTACCGCGATAAAAAAAAAAAAACAAAAAAAAAAACAACAACTCTGTTGTGTTTGTTTTGATTGCAGTAACCTAGTGATGTAGTGAATGTGGATGCAAATGTTGGCACCATACATCGGGAATGGTTTGACCTACGGACCTGGGGAGGGGCTCATTCGATTCCTCATGGAAAGTTCTCAAAAATAAGTCCAAATTTAGGCCGCCTTGACTTTTTTTGAGGTTTTTAGGGATTTTACAAAACTTTGACAACCCTTAAAGGGCACTTTAAATTAAGTTAGAGTGATGGGTACAGAATTGGGGCATTGTCGGACCAATATTGATTTTTCCTGAAAATTTCAGTCCAATAGTGAAGGTGAGATTTGTAGGTTCTAGGTCAGAACTAGAGGGGTGGTTTCATAATTTTCTTCGTGTTGTTTTCAATTTCAATTTAATTTGAAACCAACTCAGGAAATGAAGCAACAATAATACTGCAGTTAGTCATCCTTAATATAGCGACCGATCTACTGCGCATCAGTGGTTCGCAAATGGGAGCCTGGAAGGTCAAGCCGTTCTAAAATTTTCTCTTCTAAAATTAGCGGGAGCTTTGACTCTTCGGGACCTCTCGCCATGCAACGTACGTAGGATGTGTAGCTACAGATGACTAACTGCTGTCATTGGGTTGCAGATTGTAGCTAATATGAATATGTTTGAACAATAGAGTTTAGCTCCATACAATGCTACCTAACAATATGAGTTACATTTCGAATGAGTATATTGGAGAATCAGGGTTCAGGGTTTTTTTATGGCATGCGATTGGGGAGGAGAGAGAGAGAGAGAGAGAGAGAGAGAGAGAGAGAGAGAGAGAGAGAGAGAGAGAGAGAGAGAGAGAGAGAGAGAGAGAGAGAGAGAGAGAGAGAGAGAGAGAGAGAGAGAGAGAGAGAGAGAGAGAGAGAGAGAGAGAGAGAGAGAGAGAGAGAGAGAGAGAGAGAGAGAGAGAGAGTGTGAGAGAGAGAGAGAGAGAGAGAGAGAATATAGAGAGAGAGAGAGAGAGAGAGAGAGAGAGAGAGAGAGAGAGACTAGATAGGTATCTGTATGTATTTACTTAATTAAACTGAAATAAAGAACGCTGCAAAGGAAAAATCAATATTGGTCCGACAACTCCCCAAATCTTTAGCCAGCTCTCTCACTTAATTTAAAGTGCCCTTTAAGGGTTGTCAAAGTTTTGTAAAATCCCTAAAAACCTTAAAAAAAGTCAAGGCGTCCTCAATTTGGACTTTTTTTAAGAACTTTCCATGAGGAATCGAATGAGCTTTTGCCCAGGTCCGTAACTGAAACCATTCCCGATGTAATGCCCGATTTATGGTGCCAACATTTGCATCCACATTCACTACATCACTAGGTTACTGCAATCAAAACAAAAACAAGAGTTTTTTTTTTGTTTTGATCGCAGTAACCTAGTGATGTAGTGAATGTGGATATTGGAGTGAACTCCTAAAAGGGTTTATAGCCGATGCACGGGTTGAAGCATTCTGATATGCATGCTCCGTCTTACGAAATTTAAATTTTCAAATAGAATATTTTTCCATTGTAATCGCTCTTGAAAAAACGCTGCATATTTCAGGAGGTATGCATAGAGCACGTAAATCTGTTCTCGACCAAAATACCTATTTGGATTGATCAGTTGATCATATTTGTGTGCCTCCTGAAATTCAATAATCACTCTATCACCTGTGAAACACGCACACTCCAAAGCTTAGTAGAAATTCAAATCATGAACGCAAGCCAATTGAATAATAAACCCCAGTGAAAGAATTTGCAGCGTTTTTACTACATTCAAGTGGTCGTTAGCGCCTTGTGACAAAATGTATCTCATAATATGACACTTTCCCCTAGTAATTGCATTTTCCAAGAACATTTTCTATAACTGCCAAGGAGTGTTGTAATCTTAATCGTATGTTGTACTGTATTTGTATTTTGTATATTGGGGTTATGACCTATTTAGGAGATGTCGGTAATGCCTCGAGTTTGGGGGTAGAGGGAAAACTCTTCTCCTAATTTTATAATTAAGAGGAAAAAAGAGGAAGCGTTAAAAACGTTGGTCCATAGAGGGGACGCGGCGGTCGGAGGTGGCGGGGAGGGGGGAGCGGAACGCGTTTAGTCGGAGGGAGCTGCAGGTCGCCGGCGGACCTACGACGACAAGGGCGCGCACGAGTCCCGGTTCTGGTCCTACGGATCCCCGAAAGCGAGCGAAGCTGAGAAGGGCGGGGCCCGCGAAGCCCCCTCCTGCCCTGGTCCTGGTTCTGGACTCACCCCCTCCAACCCCCCTCCGGTCATGCAGTCAAGATCCAGAAGCTCGAGCAGCGTCCGCTGCGGATGCCAGTACTTCCAGAGCACGGACCCTCTGCCGGAACGGCTGTCCCTCGTCGGGACGCCGCCCGTAAGCCGTCAATCGACCATGGGGTAAGTCGACGATCCGATTCAATTCCGAACGTCCGAAATAACAACAAAATAGACGAATTTTTGGCATTTACTCAAAGAAAATACCCCCTATAAACCGTCAACAACTCTCACTCTCCTTACTAACCACACAAAAACAGCTTCGAACAATGAAAAATCCCATAGGAGGAGGCAGTGAGACTCTTCAAAGACCGGGACGCCATCTCCATGGTCACCGAAACAATGAGAAGATCCTCGGGGGTCCGTCCTTGATTAACCGACTTCCCCTCCTCCTCAATCTTGGGATTACACCCCCTCCCCTCTCCTCCACAATCCCGGAATTATCTAATCCCCTCCCCCACCCTATCGGGATTATCCCTCCCCTCCTCTTATCCGCAATCCTGATATTACTCCCCCTTACCCTCCTGACAACAGATGAATCCCATTATGACGTCATCGTTTGAAGTCAGGATCACCTTTCGTCCAACAGTCTCATCTTCAAACAAGACAACGATATCCAACACCATAATCAACACAAGAAACCTGTCATGTCAGATGTACAATTACAGAAACCTATAATCACTATACCATCAACAAAACAAGTTAAAATTATTCTATAAATGTTAATTATGCCAGAATTAAATGAACCCTTTTTATGTGAGCAATATACTCGCACCATTACCAACTTATAACCGCAAGAAAATAAGTGAAATGAATTAAACACCTTCCTTCGCTTACATACTTAACAAAGAACCAAGAAATGATGAAATGATGAGGATGATAAATGATGACCTCTAGTACTTGCACCATAACCAACTTATAACTGCAAGAAAATAAGTGAAATGAAATAAACACCTTCCCTCGCTTACATACATAACAAAGAACCAAGAAATAACAAGACTAGAATAATAATAAGAAGACAACGATATCCAACACCATGATTAGCACAAGAAACCTGCCATTTCAGATGTACAATTACAGGAACTTATAATCACTATACCATCAATAAAACAAGTTAAAATTATTCCATAAATGTTAATTATGACAGAATTAAATGAACCCTTTTGATATGAGCAAAGCCTCCGGTACTTGCATCATTATCAACTTACTACCGAAAGAAAATAAGTGAAATATAATAAATTACTTCCTTCGCTTACATACATAAAAACGCTGCAAATTCTTTCACTGGGGTTTATTATTCAATTGGCTTATTAGCGATTTTTGGTGCCAACATTCGCGTTATTTTGGTTTATTATTGTTTTTGTGTTGGTATCAGTAACCTAGTGACGTAGTGATGTATTAATGTGGATACTGGAGTGAACTCCTAAAAGGCTTTGTAGCCGATACACGGGGTGAAGCATCCTGATATGCATGAAAAAAACGCTGAAAATTCTTTCACTGGGGTTTGTTATTCAATTGGCTTGCGTTCATGATTTCAATTTCTACTAAGCTTTGGAGTGTGCGTTTTCACAGGTGATAGAGCGATTATTGAATTTCAGGAGGCACACAAATATGATCAACTGATCAATCCAAATAAGTATTTTGGTTGAGAACAGATTTACGTGCTCTATGCATATCACCTGTGAACATGCATATCATTCCAACAGATAGTATTTTGCACAGAAACCTAATTTTGTAGAGTACTAAACTAAGTATAATAGAATAATTTTTCAAAGATATAACATGAACTTTTACAGAACAAGTTTTAAAAAATTTTATTAGGTTCCAAAAATAAATTTAATTCAAAAATCACATAAATAAAATTATTTCGGCCATCTAGCTGTGAAAAATGCTAAAACGACCAAAAAAATGCTGCAAATTATAAACTTGCCAAGTTTATGATTTTGATGATCAATGATGCCGCCATTGGTTACTACTTGATCATTATGAACTTTCTATCCGAAAATAACCAAAAAATGTCAATAAGTAGAAATAATAATAAGAAATCAACGATCCATTGAATTTTTAGCCAAGAAACCCGTTCGATTTCAGATGTCCAAAATGACTCTGATATAATCACTATACAAAAAAACAAGCACATTTTCAAATTCTTTCATAATGTTAATTTGACTGAATTGGCTTGAGCGAAAGCCTCGTACTTGCATGACATTGAAATTTTGAATCTATAATAAACTTTGGAGTGTGCGTTTTCAACATAAAAACGCTGCAACCAAAAAAAGAATTTCACCTGAGGTTATTCAAGAGCGATTATTGAAACGTTCGCGTGTATAAGCATATAATTTTTGTGTTTTAAATCTGTTCTCACCAAAATACCTATTTGGATTGATCAGTTGATCATAAGGCTTTGTGGTTGCCTCTTTTCATGAAATTCAATAATTGCGTTCATTTTCAATTTCTCTATCACCTGGAGTGTGAAACACAGGTGATAGAGCGATTATTGAATTTCAGGAGGCACTCCCTGATCAATCCAAATTATTTTGGTTGAGAACTGATTTACGTGCTCAAATTCATATCCCCCACCTACCCTGTATTCAAATCATGAACGCAAGCCAATTGAATAATGTACCCCAGTGAAAGAATTTGCAGCGTTTCATACGTATCAGAATGCTTCAACCCGTGTATCGGCTAAAAAGCCTTTTAGGAGTTCACTCCAGTATCCACATTACTACATAACTACGTCACTACGTTACTAGGTTACTGATATCAACACAAAAACAATAAAAAACCAAAATAACGCGAATGTTGGCACCATAAATCGGGCCATAGATCGGGAATGGTTTGTCCTACGGACCTGGGGAGGGGCTCATTCGATTCCTCGTGGAGTCTTCTTCAAAAAGAGTACAAATTTAGGCCGCCTTGACTTTTTTTTGAGGTTTTTAAGAGATTTTACAAAACTTTGACAACCCTTAAAGGGCACTTTAAATTAAGTGAGAGAGCTGGCTCAAGAATTGGGGCGTCGCCGGACCAACATGGATTTTTCTTGAAAATTTCAGCTTTTTTCCTTCAGCCGTTTGGGAGAAATCGTGCGTACCTCGTACGGCGGACGGCCGGAACAATTTTTATTGCAGATTTGGATTCTACACCCTTTGAAACGTAAACAATGAAAATTTCAGGGGGGTGTTAGAATTTTTTTTTCAAGAGCGATTACAATGGTTTATTATTGAATAATAAACCAAAAGAACCAAGAAATGATGATAATGAATGATGACCTCCGGTACTTGAATCATTACCAACTTACTAGGTATGAAGAAGACCTAACCGTCGAAATCTATTTAACGGTAAAACATCTTTCAATTTTTGTGGAAATTGGCCACGTTTTGATCTAAAAACTCTGTTTTTATTCCATTTCACTAGTTGTTGAATTTTGAATTCATTAGTCGATACATCCAATCATGTCCTATGTCCAAATTATGTCCAGATAACGTCCGAATGCGATTCTGATATTCTGCAGTAACAATAATCAGTTCATAAATATGAACAAATATTTCATCCACACATTTGCAAGTCTTCATTGGTCCATTTTTAAAAAGCTAAAGTTTTAAACGCCAGTTTTCAGGCTGTCACCGTAAATCTAATGCTCTTTTGCGAGAGTGAATCATTCAGATATATTTAGAGTGGAAAGAGAGCAGCTAAAACTTCTTATTCCGAATCAAGTTTGTGGAATTTCTAATATAATGTGAGAGCAATGTTAGCCGTATAATTTTGGTCTTTGTGGTGGTCTTCATGCTTCAAAATTGTAACATTTTCGGTAATGTATGAATTACACAGATCTACAAAAAAAGTCATGCCCTTTTGAGGAAACTAGGCATTTTCGATGTTTTTGATGCGCTGAACACGATTCCGAAGTCCGTTTGTCCTCATCAGGCCCCATTTTGGTTTATTATTCAATAATAAAAAAAAAAATTCTAACCCCCCTGAAGATTTCATGGTTTACGTTTCAAAGGGTGTAGAATCCAAATCTGCAATAAAAAATTTTCCGTTCGTCCGCCGTACGCACGATTTTTCCCAAACGGCTGGAGCAAAATATCTGAAATTTTCAGGAAAAATCATTATTGGTCCGACAACGCCCCGATTTTTGAGCCAGCTCTCTCACTTAATTTAAAGTGCCCTTTAAGAGTTGTCAAAATTTTGTAAAATCCCTAAAAACCTCAAAAAAAGTCAAGGCGGCCTAAATTTGTACTCTTTTTGAAGAACATACCATGAGGAATCGAATGAGCCCCTCCCCAGGTCCGTAGGTCAAACCATTCCCGATCTATGGCCCGATTTATGGTGCCAACATTTGCGTTTTTTTGGTTTATTATTGTTTGTTTGATATCAGTAACCTAGTGAGTTGTAGTGAATGTGTTAGTGGATGTGATACTGGAGTGAACTCCTGTAGTTTATAGCCGATACACCGGTTGAAGCATTCTGATATGCATGAAACGCTTATAATATATAGGTAAATATTATTCAACATTGTTACGGGGGTTTATTATTCAATATTATTACTGGGGTAAATAAGTATTCTTTCACTGGGGTATTCAATTGGCTTGCGTTCATGATTTGAATTTCTACTAAGCTTTGGAGTGTGCGTGTTTCACAGGTGATAGAGCGATTATTGAATTTCAGGAGATATGCATAGAATACGTAAATCGGTTCTCAACCAAAACACCTATTTGGATTGATCAGTTGATGATATTTGTGTGCCTCCTGAGAAGTCTACTTTGGCTACATCGTTTTAAATTTGGGTTTGGGGAAGTTTTAACGCAAACGAGCGCTAAAGTTACTTGATAAATTATGAAATTTAATAATCGCTAAATTCTTTCACTGGGGTTTATTATTCAATATCGTTCAATTTGAATTTCTACTAAGAAGAAATTTCAAATCATGACGAAGCCAAACCAGTGATCAAATTTTCAGCGTTTTTTTGTTTAATCGTTTATGTTTTCATCGCATGCCTATGAGTAGTAATGTTGATAATATGGAGTGAACTCCTAAAAGGCTTTGTAGCCGATACACGGGTTGAAGCATTCTGATACGCATGAAACGCTGCAAATTCTTTCACTGGGGGTTTATTATTCAATTGGCTTGCGTTCATGATTTGAATTTTTACTAACCTTTGGAGTGTGCATGTTTCACAGGTGATAGGGTGATTATTGAATTTCAGGAGGCACACACATATGATCAACTGATCAATCCAAATAGGTATTTCGGTTGAGAACAGATTTACGTGCTCTATGCATGTCTCCAGTGAAAGAATTTGCAGCGTTTTTCGAGTAAAATGGAAAGACCCATATTTTCATGATGTTATTGAAGGAGGGAGTTGTGACATTTGGTTTATTAAATGGCTCATCCATCAAAATCGTGATTTATTCGCTTTTCTTCCTAAAGTCCTGTGCAAACCGGGCGTTACGTTATTTCTTCGTAATAATGTTGTTTTGAATCACTTTAATAAATCACATCATCAAACAAAACAGAGTACGTACTACATACCTGCTCATACGCCCCTGGCGATATCTGGATGGGTAATTAACTTTTCAACATCTCACTGATGAAGTTCAAAATTGTATTCCTCCATTCATAATTGTTGATGAGGATATACCTTACAATATGTAGCAGTTCGGGGAAATGATAAATGTCGCTACAAGCTGGAAATCAATTCCGCCAGAGCTAATTAATTTAAAGCCTTTCATAAAATATCGCTTACTTGCCTTGTTCCGTCATTGAAACCCAATATTATCACTTGATTACTGAATGTCATGTCATTTGAATATTATTTAAATAAAAACGCTGCAAATTCTTTCACTGGGGTTTATTATTCATTTGGCTTGCATTCATGATTTGAACTTTTACTAAGCTTTGGAGTGTGCGTGTTTCACAGGTGATTGAGCGATTATTGAATTTCAGGAGATATGCATAGAGCACTTAAATCGGTTCTCAATCAAAATACCTATTTGGATTGATCAGTTGATCATATTTGTGTGCCTCCTGAAATTCAGTAGTCGCTCTATCACCTGTGAAACGCGCACACTCCAAAGCTTAGTAGAAATTCAAATCATGAACGCAAGCAAATTGAATAATAAACCCCAGTGAAGAATTCGCAGCGTCTTTGTTTATGATTATCAGAATACTTCGACCCGTGTATCGGCTATAAACCCTTTCTGGAGTTCACTCCAGTATCAACGTTTACTACATCACTAGGTTACTGCGATGAAAACAGACAATACTAAACCAAAATAACACAAATGTTGGCACCATAAATCGGGAATGGTTTGACCTAAGGACCTGGGGAAGGGCTCATTCTATTCCTCATGGAAAGTTCTTTAAAAAAAAGTCCAAATTTAGGCCGCCTTGACTTTTTTTGAGGTTTTTAGGGATTTTACAAAACTTTGACAACCCTTAAAACTTTAAATTAAGTGAGAGAGCTGGCTCAAGAATTGGGTCGTCGCCGGACCAACATGGATTTTCCCTGAAAATTTCAGCTTTTTTGCTTCAGCCGTTTGGGAGAAATCGTGCGTAAGGCATACGGACGGAAAAATTTTTATTGCAGATTTGGATTCTACACCCTTTGAAACGTAAACCATGAAATTTTCAGGGGGGTTAAATTTTTTTTTTTTTTTTTTTTTTTTCAAGAGCGATTACAATGGTTTATTATTGAATTAATAAACCAAAAATGGAAATAATATTATCTTCCGAGGGTTTTTCATTGGTCAAAGTACCTACTCATACGATTATTGGAAAAAGTTGGAAGTCAGACGATTTTGAACGACACAGCGTGCCATTTACGCGAAGTTGCCCGTAGTTTTAGAATCACCCAGAGACAACTGAAAACTTCAACATGCGAAGATATCAGTACCTTACTACTGGCAAGTAATTTTATTTATATTTTGATGAAAACCGTGTCTTGTCCCAAAGACATTCGAACTGCAACATCGTGGGGTAAACAGAAGGGGATTCAGCTACTACACTTGAAGTAGGTAAACTTTAAAGGATGAAGCTTATAGATGAAGTTCAGGTTGTAGCTTACAATGTCATTCGTCGACAGGGAATGTAGCTTATTCTGCTATTTAGGCTGGGATCAGTGATGTTATGTTTTGCCGCCCACATAGAACAGAAGATAGTTAGATAATGTTCGTTTGCAGAGAACGTAGCTTATTGTGGACCAGGATGGAGTCCACCACTTCATTTGTCCCTTGACGTCTCAGGGAGGATCTTCATCAAATTTAAAATTTCTAGGGTGAACTGGGATGAATTTAGCTCATTCGCCTTACTATGTAAACCAACTGAAAAACTCCAACCAAAACTGTTTATACAGGATAAATATCTCAGGAGTTATGCACAATCCGACTCCTACGTGTTCTGCAACTCATTTCCGACCAAAAATGTCTCTTTGCAATTTTTTGCCAGAGGCCTCGTTTCCGAGCTATTCGCGATTTAAGATTTCTTTCGTGTTTTCGATCTTAAGTCATTAAAACTGTCATAACTCCCTCAATTTTGGAGATAGCTCAAATTTGATGACACCGTTGGAAAGAGTTGAATTTTCTATATATATGATGTCAGAAAACTTTTTTGAAATTTTGAAGATGTGCGATATATATTTGATGAAAAGAAAACATAGGAGTTTGAAAATATTTGCTTAAGGAAATGGTGTTCAACTGCAGAAAAACGTGTGTTTTCTGTTAAAATTGAGGTTTTCCAGAAGTCTCAAAGATGAATGGACTCTTCGCAGACGGAAATGAGTTGTAGAACACATAAAAAAGATAACCAAAAAAAGACCTGTTTTGAAAATTGGGAAAGCTACGGAGGAGGCATTGTCTTGGTCAGGGGCAAGGATATGCAATGACCCGCACGACCCCCCGGTCTTGAAGGAGGGGTTGCTTTGTGCGCCGTGTACTATCAACTCCAATATGATTTGGCCGTAGCATTGGGTTTTGCAATGTTGATAATTTGTTGTTTCTGACCAAAATCAGTTTTAGTAAAACGTTCATTGACCCAGCTGTTGGACATGGGTGAGATATTGAGGTTTGAATCGAGTTCATACAAATAGTTTAAAAAATGAAAATGAATTTAATGAATGAAAACGTTCGTTTGTGATCAGCGTCTACGGCATTTCCAAGCTGTCCAGCCAAAGTCAGGATAGTCGAAGATCCGAGAGACAGCTATTGTTTGTGTTAATTTACGATTGATTGCGATGATTTGCTTGCAGTTGAGTAGCTATACCACAAGTGAGTATCTTGACATGATTTTTGTGTACGGTTTTGCCGATGGTAATGCTTCTGAAGCAGCAAGGGAGTCACACTCCTCCTGTGTACAACTCTCGCCCTAGCGAACACGTCGGATAGTATAAGGAAAAAATATTGGTAAATAGTATTGTTTATGTCACTGATCCTTCTTCATCTAGTAAACTATCTGTTTTTTTATCTACTAATTGTTTTTTGTCGAGAAAAGTTACGTATATCCCGCCTCCAACCTTTTCTCGTCGAGACTTTTGGAAAAACCTCAATTTTAACAGAAAACACACCTTTTTCTGCAATTAAACACCATTTCCTTAACTAACAATATTTCCAAAAACCAAAACGACTACACCGTTGGAAAGCTGACATTTTGGCGCACGTTTTACCAGGCCTGCACAGTTCTGCGTCAAGCATTCATGGGGTTTCTGGGCGAGATGAAAATCAGGCGATTTCAAGATTTTGACAAAACTGCCATTTCGCGCAGCAATCGCACATCTTCAATGCAATTTCAAAAAAGTTTTCTGACATCAAATAGATAGAAAATTCAACGCTCTTTCCAACGGTGTCATCAAATTTGAGCTATCTCCAAAATTGAGGGAGTTATGACAGTTTTAATGACTTAAGATCGAAAACACGAAAAAAATCTTAAATCGCGAATAGCTCGGAAACGAGGCCTCTGGCAAAAAGTTGCTATGAGACATTTTTGGTCGGAAATGAGTTGCAGAACACGTAGGAGTCGGATTGTGCATAACTCCTGGGACACCCTGTATAACTGCCTGGTCGTCAGAGAGAAGGCGAGGTTCTCAGAGTGGTTCTCTACCATCCTAACTAAATCTACGCGTCAGTAATAATATTTTACCAATTTCCATGATTTAACGCCCCAACCCGCAGTCCTAACCTAGCCATTAAGCCAAGCGAGTACTCCCATTAAAAGTAAATGATGTCATTAGGAATCGAACCTGGGACCTTCCACTCTTGAGGTAATCAATCTACCATCTCAATACCTCAGGTGGTATGTTGCTGAACAGCGCTGACAATGGAATCAAAGTGAACAATCCTCGGGTTAAGCATAGACGATTATACACGTTGTTATTTCCATCATAGCTAACCTGTTCAGTGTAAATTCAAGATAAGGGAATCGATTACACTTTTAAAAGCCGAATAGCTGCAGATTCTATTTTTATGGAGCGTCAATTGACATTGACAGTTTGCGTGTTGTTACAATGCAAAATTATTTCCAAACATCCGACGTTTTCTCGTCTCCAGAGAGGTTATTCTTAGCGGTGAACTTTTGTAGTAATCTGCGTAAACTCTCTAGAGAAGAACACCTGATCAAAGTTTGGCCGTGATCCAGAAATTCGTATTCTTTCTTTCCCACACCCACCATCTGATCCATTGAGGCTCTCACTCCTTTTAACTCAACAGCTGAGCGTTCGGCTGATTCTCTCACATCCGATTTACTCTTTTCTCGGCTATTCCTGGATACCTATGACGAGTTATACCGATTTCCATGGAAAGAGAATGGTACGAGGTTATCGGGCCATTAAGTTGTTAATCAAGTTGAATCTTCGATTTCTCGCCTGGTTCCGAGCTTTTTTCCAGTCTTGTTCTGTTCTGTTTCTCACCTACTTACAAGTTGGAGCATATCGTTTTTCAAAGCTGAGCTTTCAGGCTTTCCAAACCCTCTTAGACCGTCCGCGGATCTTGTTGGAGCCTTGCCGACGGTATTTATACCCTCAACCGACTTTTTGTTCCCGTGTCATTCCCATCTGACTTGGACGAGGTTCTGCCAACTAATTCCTTGAAACTCTCACATACTCGTACACCGCAAAGTCTTTCCCTGCTTCAAATCAGCATACTGTTCCTCATTGATCTAAGCAGATCGGAAACCGAGATTTACATAAAACGCAAAACTTACATTTACTCAATATTTGATGAGCATTTTGCAACATGATGTGAAACTTTTTCTGAAGCATTAACTACAAACCTTCCATTAATGCAGAATAATAGAATTAACAAACCCCTAAATTATCATTCTAAATGTATATTAGACTGTTTTTAAATGAATGCTAGTGAAGTGATGAAATGAAGTAGTTACCCCTTCCAAGGGATGATACGATTAGCCTGCAACATCCAGTGGATACTCCTGCACTAAATAGCTTTAGGTTCATTCTCAGGCTTTGCAGTTTCAATATACGGGAAGGAAAATTTTTCTTTACTCATCATTTTGCCGAAACTATAATTTTGCACCATCTATTGGTGTTTCAAGACTACTTTCTGGTGTTCTATCCCTACGAGGGAAGAACCGTTGAAATCCCCTTGATATTGGAGACCAATTTGAGAGATTGTTGGCGCCGGAGAATAACGATCAAACTCCTCGAGCGTCGGGGGAGTATTATTGACTCACTTTGCGAATAAAATATTGCCATCTGAAGTAGAGGAGCTTGAGATCTTTTGCGATTCATGTACAGGATCAGCATAAAAATGTGTGTCACTCTCCAGCCAACCTGATTTTGAGTTTGCAGGTAACCGGCGCCATTTTCCAGTGACAGAGTCAGTTCGTGGAAGTGAAACCCAACAAGAGCAGCCTTATTCCTCCTGAAATAAAAAAAATAAACCATGACGTTTTTTCAGGTTCAGACGCCGCAATTCAATAGGGACTGCAGTTGAAGCCAGTTGTACCTTACATCGGAAGAATTGGGGGCCAGTTCCAACACGTGTTGAAGCATATTTTGGAAGCCTTTTGTTACCCATCTTACAAATTTTCGCCCACCACCAAACATACTCGGCAACATCCCATTTCAAATGGGTGAGGCCAATTCAGATTCCAGGCTGTCCAATTCAATTTAAAGCACTTACTTGAAGACTTTTTAATCCACCTGCAGATTCGTTAGAAGATGAGGAAACAGGGCCCAGTGAAAAGAGTTTTCCAGGTTCACGCTGAGTTGGCTTGGGATTTGAAAATTGCCCATAAGAACTGCCACCTGCAAAGAATAAACCTGATCGGTCAAAATGCACCCCCAGAAAGCTGAACGAACCTGACCTCTAGAAGAGCATCCCCGCAGGGGATATGATCTGGGCCGATTTTCTTTTGGAAAACCATAACCTTTGAAGAATTCACATAAGGTAAATGCTACAGTATTTCAGGGCACGGCAAACATCCAGCGTTGAGTCTGAGAAGGACAAGGTCATCTGCATAGAAGAGATGAAGTTCAGTCAACATTTGATGTTCATTCACTGACCAAAGGAATCAACCGATTTAACGAAAAGATTTGCCAAATTCCTGAGATGGAGTATTTCTGGTGGATTGGTCAAAAGCTGAACTTGAATGATTGCAAGACAACGAGAGCGGATGACATTCAGTAATGAATTTTTCTGAAGACGACGATTTTCGAAGCCGCAAACAAATTGCGATGCTTACAATCTGATGAAAACTGAAATTGAATCCGTAGTCCCCCGACATTTTCGAACACCATGCTATTATTTTCTGAAAATTTCAAGGAGCCTCCAAAATCTTGAGCATTTTTGTGTTATGAGGGACTTTGCTGTATCAGAAAAAAAGCCTCTGTGCGTGGTACATTGATGATCTCCAAATGAGCTGAAGAGGCACACAAGAACAGTTCTACAAGGTTTAATATAAACTCATGAAATTATGGTTTCAAGTTGCTGAATATTGGAGACCAATTTGAGAGATTGTTGGTGCCGGAGAATAACGATCAAACTCCTCGAGCGTCGGGGGAGTATTATTGACTCACTTTGCGAATAAAATATTGCCATCTGAAGTAGAGGAGCTTGCGATCTTTTGCGATTCATGCACAGATCATCGTAAAAATTGTACTCTCCAGCCAAAATTTTGAGTTTTTGGTTTATTATTGCAATGTCAAACGCCAATAAGACCATTCGATTGCTCAAAATAAAAAATGATAAACCGGATGAAGTAATCGACTGAAAAAAATTTCATGTTTTACGTTTTTCAAAGGGTGTAAACACCATCAAGATCCAATGAAAGTCCTGCAAAATAAAATTATAAACATCATGTTTAATCCGGTTAAAAAATCGGCAAACGAAGGAAAAAACAACAGTTCACCGATTTAGAGGATTTAGCTCACCGTTTTTAAAGAACCCATCAGAACACCTGCAACAAACAAATTGACGAAAAAATCTAGCAGGAACCTTTCCCGTCGTCCTGTGATGAGTCTGATTCCCCAACAAAAATCCTGAAAAGGAGTAAACTTATTGAACTCCTGACACTTGCCAAATTCCTGGAGAAACCAACCTCAAAAGACTTCAACTTGAAATTGCAAGACAACGCGAATGACAGTCAGAATGAAGAAGACGACGATTTTATTGATGATATTTAGGCTGATGAAAACTGAAATTGAATGATTTCAACATTTTCGAACACCTATGCTATTATTTCTGAAAATTTCGTTTTCTTGAGCATTTTTAACCCTGCTGTATCAGAAAAATCAATGTCGTGAAGAATTGATGCTTCTTCTCAAATGCCAGGTTTCCGCAGAATATTCAAGAGAATTAGTTTATTCATTTACGATGCTATCGAAAATATCTCTGATTTATGGTGCCAACATTCCCGTTATTTTGGTTTATTATTGTTTTTGTTTTGATATCAGTAATGTAGTGACGTAGTGATGTAGAATGTGGAGTGAACTCCTAAAAGGCTTTGTAGCCGATACACGGGTTGAAGCATTTACATGCATGAAACGCTGCAAATTCTTTCACTGGGGCTTATTATTCAATTGGCTTGCGTTCATGATTTGAATTTCTACTAAGCTTTGGAGTGTCCGTGTTTCACAAGTGATAGATCGATCATTGAATTTCAGGAGGCACACACATATGATCAACTGATCAATCCAAATAGGTATTTTGGTTGAGAACAGATTTACGTGCTCTATGCATATCTCCTGAAATTCAATAATCGCTCTATCCTGTGAAACACGCACACTCCAAAGCTTAGTAGAAATTCAAATCATGAACACAAGCCAATTGAATAATAAACCCCAGTGAAAGAATTTGCAGCGTTTTTATTTACTCAAAACTAGATCAGCTGGATAAGGATTGTTATTCCCCCTTACAAATTACTGTTTCTGAGAGCGGATCTCTTCTAGTATGAAACACTGGAACCTAACAGTTCAGAGAGTAAGGAAAGTAACTGTTTCTGCAACCTTGAAAGAGCTCTATGGGATTTTCTCAAGACAAACGCAGTCCCCTCTCCTAGTTATGTAGTAGAGCCAAAACTAGAACTAGTTCTTTTGTCCTTTTAAAATTGTCAAGTGGAATCTGCTGCGAGCTAGTCAAATACGACGAGCGACGATAATTAACCGGACTGAACGCGTTTTGCATATTTTCGCCTTCGTCCATCGGAGTTTCGCAGCGGCTGTGCTGCTTCCTTAGCCCAGATGATCCGCCTAAACGAGAGCCAGAATTTGCATAACATAAATATTCGCAAGATGTTCGTTTTCTCTCCGCGGACAAAACATCATTCTTTGGGTCGAACTCGTCACTCGGTTTTCGTTAGGGGGAGTTCTGGAAGTGGGTGAGCGGTGCAGTCTTTCTCATACGCTGCGCGATATCGGATATCCGATTTCCCTGGTTGTTGACATCATGGAACCAGCTGAGGTAAACAAATGTAATGTAGCATGGGTCTTATAAATGGGATTTCCTATAAATTCCTAGCTATTGTTTTGTGTCAAACAACGCAGCGAATGCTCCAATTTAGGTAGGTATTTATTTCTGACGAAATCATTCTATCGCCTGGACACCTCGAAGTTGTCTTTCTAAACTAGGTACTGAAATGCGTTTGCGAAAATGGTTACAGCAACGGAAATATTTTCCAATCTACGAATGGTGCTGACGGTAATGGAGTGACTTTGTGACATCGGGAATACTATTGCAAGGTATTGAAGATTCCCGTATCAGCTAAGGAACCGAAACATTCATTTTTGGTCGATTATTTTTAAGAATGAACCTTTGTAAAATGAAAAAAGGCTAAATAAATGTACAAACTTTTAGCAACAATAATTCATATAACAATACTAATTTTTATACTTCGGCTATTAGCTTTTTTTCAAAGTACGACAGAAATAACTGTAATGGGAAATTTTAACTTGATGTGAAGAGATTGTTTGCCGTGGAGAAATGTTACCCTGTTAACGTTTAATATTTAGTCCTGGAAGATCGTATGCACCCAACACATGCTACGCGCTTTCTCCGAGTGAAGCAACATTATTTTGTTATCTTGAGGTTTCATTTTTTTCAGAATTTTGATTCCAAAACACCCATCGAATGTTTCGCCATGGGCTGTGGCATGGCGGCTCACAGGCAAATCGGCGTTCCTTCCAACAACTGATACCCTATGGTTGTTGACCCTGAGATTTAGTGCTGTCTCAGCCTTGCCAACGTAAAATGCAGGACATTTCTTACACATTAACTCGTACACACATTGATGTTTGGCATTCAGCCTGCAGCTTGCATTTGTACGAGTTGGACCTGTTGGCCTATGAAAACAGCTCGTCCTCGACAAGTGTGGAGCAAACTTTACACATTCTCTTGTCACTAGAGCGTAAACCTCTTACAGGTGGTATTGCCCTATCCGATCGTCTATGAGACAAAATGTCTCCGATCGACGAGGCCTGTCGATAGGACATTGACGGTACTTCTGAAAAACTCCTTTCTTGTGGTTGAACTAACCGCGAGGAGTGGGTAGAGATCTTTTAGACTTTGGTTCATCTTCTCAATGCCGAAAAAGACTGAAAAAGGGTTCATTTGGTCTGGAAAAGGGTTCATTTGGTATGGAAAAGCTTTCACTTGGCTTGAAAATGCTACACATAGGTCAGTGATTGACGTGGAACGGTTAGTGTTACACAGAAATAATAAACCATTGTGTCATCATTTCCAGCATTTTTAAGTGCTGAAATTTGAAATTAAGTCTCTTCGGGTGGTCTATAACTCAATTATATTATTAATAACTCAATTAAACGGTTCAACACTAATTACTTAGCAGAGGGAACCCTGAGAAACTTGAAGCATAGGTGGTCAAGTCGAGATTTTGTTGACCGATGGATGCAAAGCAACATTAAAAAACACAGGGACTAAAACAGTTTTGGAGCAAGGAAAAGATGTTTTCATTATGTGTTTTGAATGATTTGGTTGATGGATCGGCAAATTGGTCAGTATATCAGGGAAGTCGTCAAAAACTGCCATTCTTTCATATTTTGTACTTCTTCAACTCAATGCACTATTCAAAAAATTTGTTCCCATTTATCGTTGATAATTTGAAGAACGAACATTATTATTGACGTTTATTGACATCTTGAATAATATGATGAATTTATTCAACTGTTTATCGAAGATGAATATTTCAGATTTATAGCTGCATGACTGCACAAATGGAAGTGCGGATTTTCAAACGAGACCAATCATTCAACTACTCATCAACTCTTACTCGTGATTTCAGACGTCTCTCTCGATGATTGCCATCTGTCAATTCTGATCAATCGATAAATTCAACTAGATCAACAAAGCAGCATCGTGTCCGCTTGTCATTCCTTTAACGGCTTCCACCTCGTAATATCCCATTTACACCGAAACAATTTCAACGCGAATTTGTGGAGCTTCCTCAATCTTAGCTGCTGTTGTTGATGTTCCTATCCGTTTTGAAAAGATTCGACTCACGTCAATGACTCAGGTTCCCCAGGAGTTGACCCGCATTTCCCGAAATAGCCCGCCCGCCCCACGCAACCCCTCATTTCTCTTCGGTAAACAGCATTCCGAAACATCGGTCGCTGGTCTTGTAGAAATTTTGAAGGAACAAAAGTGAATTTAAATGAATAATTGATATCCTGCAAATGAATGACTACATAAAGGTTTATTTTGACCTACTTTGATGATATTAATGTGGTTGAGTCGGTCAGTCCTTGTAATGCCAGCTACAAATGTATTGCTGCTTAACCGTTTGGAGATACTGAATCAAAAATTGCATACCATATCATAAACTTGTTACAATACCTCAAGAAGATTTGATGGCCTCCCTGAGAGGCAGAAAAAAACCTCGTAAAAAAGATCATCCTTGAAATAAGCTGGTGTTTTCGAGGATCACTAGGTTAATTTGACGCAGGATTGCACTCTGAATGTAGCTAAGATGCGCAGCATTGAAATGAAGATTCAATTATACAAAATGTGAAACTTGATGCATGGGGTGACACTAGGACTTTTTGAGCAGCTTTGATGATATGCCAGTAGACTTGAATGGGTCAGTCCTTTTGATGGCAGCTATAAATTGTTCGCAATTTGTCCATTTGAACTCAATGTTTCATTTCAAAAGCTTCATAGCAAATTACTTTTTTACAATAGCTCAGGAGTTGGCCATCCAATGTGGCAGACCAACTTCTCAAGAATGATTTGTTTAGAAATAAAGTCGCATTTTAAAGCGTTACTGGGTTAATCGGAGCCATGGTACTTAAAGTAGAATAGGTGTACAGTACAATTATGAAGATTAAAATAAACATTATCAGTATGTCATTTACGTATACTATGCGAGAAACGTGATGTCGGAGATAACAATGAAACTTTCTGAACTACTTCGATGATATGCCAGTGGATTTGAGTGGATCAGTCCTGTTAATGACCGCAGTTGATTGTAGGGCCGTTTGCCCTTTTGAAGTTACTGATTGAAAAACTTTATATTTTCGCTGTATTAACATTTTTGTTCAGTTACTGCTTGCTTTACTTTATAACTTCATAAGCTTCTCTCCTTGTTTTCTGTTTTCGTTAACAATGTTGTTTATGTAAATTGTTAATTTGTTGATATTATCGCTGTTATAAATCGCCTAGTCATGGAAGAGGATACGGAGGCTTCGCGTAAGCAAAAACTAAGAAGAAATTTGGATCTGGCAAGAAAGAATTACTAGTTGTGAACAATATTCTGCCTAGTGTATCTTGTGACATTGCACTATTTAAAAAAACTGATATTTGAGGTAACTTATCTATATACGCCATTAAATTTTGTCACTTTTTACACTATTAAAAAAAATTTAATTGTAGAAAGTGACCGTAACAGGGGTTTTTTCAATATTTGTATGCATTTAAAGGAATCACTATTGCAAGCTCGAAATCTGAATAAAAAAATCTGCATTATTCTCGTCAAACTCGTCCTCAAGTTCCAATGCTCTAATCAAGTCTCTGTGGCTCATTTTTGGCATAAATTACGCAAAATAACCAATAAAACGAATAATCTAAGAGGTGGGAAAACGCTGACTAGGTATATGACCAACGAAAAACAACAATACAAAAAAACAGAAATAATTCAATGAATTGTAACGCAGCGAAACAGAATCTAAACGAAGATGGTTCAAAGAATAGATGTGGTTGATTTTGGAAGAGTAGTTGGTTGCTTTTTAATTCTCGATTTAGCTCATTTAATCGTTGGCTTATCTGAACCGAACATCTTGTTCAACAGCAGAGACATCTGGTTTAATGACTACCTAAACGTTGATTGAAAATTTGGTGAAACCGGACCTATATGTATATTAGGAGCGCAGCACACAAAATGACGATTCAAGTACGACTACACCATCCTTGACTGTACAGGAGTTAAACTTGTGGAATGAGTGGAGGCTGGAAGAAAAGGTCTAGTTATGCTAAATGCCAATTAGATGCGGTAAGAAAACAGGCGCTAATAGAAGTTAACAAACAGCCTTCTACAACTGTTGTCTCTTTTTAGAGATTTCAGTTAGTCAAGCAATTATAACAGTCCGGGCAACTCAGCCGACAAAACTAGGGCTGGTCGCAATTTTAGAATATTCTTATTTTCTCGACAACAAGGAGTCGGAGAGGAAAGTTTCGATGCTCGTTTGATGATGTTTCGTTCTAGTTCTTAGTGACATGCGGAATTCGATCTCGTCTGAACACAAATGAAAATCAAGGTAGATCAGAATTTGGATTATCTTGATTTGTCTTAGTGATCAGATTTTCTACTAGAAAGAAAACAATGGGTGGTATGCATAAAGTTGAGTAAAAGGTTTAGAGATCTATCTCACGTGACGCGTGCGTTTTTGGGCTTTATCTCAGGGATTTGGCACTTGAGTGGATGTTCCTCCAGTGACAGGTCGGCGATTTTGATCCGAATCCACAGGCCTCTCTCTCTTCTTCCACGTAAGCAATGCTTACTAAGCATCCACTCGCGTCACCTTTTATTTGTTTCACGTCCGATCAGTTCTTGCCGATCTTTCATATCCCCCACCTTGTACCGAAAAAGTCCGAGTCAAACAGTGATTCCGATGGCAACCAGCAAGAAGGATATGTGAATATAATTAAAAACTATCTAATAATTTGGAAGGTACCTCAACCTTCAGAGATTAAAGAGAAAAAACGACTGGCGTTAGAGGAGATAAAAGAAAGGCTTTGCCGTGAACGCAGGAACCGAAACATGAAATCAAGAGTGAAAATGAAATCGATAAAAAGCGAATGGGAAACAAATCGCCGAAGCTTGAAAACTATGGTTGGTCGTTGTAGATTAGCAACTGACTTGCAAAGTTGCACAGGTTGCAAAAGGCAAGAAGGTTCATTGGATTTTAAAACAGTTCTATCTCTATTAAGGTTCAACTTTGCAGTCGTGTGTGGGTTATATGTTATTAGTTTGCGTGAATTCTGTCGACACACAAATGATCTTTCAAACTTTTATTTATTAGGTATGCATTCAAATTACTTCTTGATCTATTAGATTCTATTCCTAATGTGTTTCGCAGTGGAAGCGATTGAGTTTTAATGGAATCTTAAATTCTTTTCGAGGGAGAATGATGTTGAAAATTAATTTAATATTTTCTTTAGTCGGGGTTCTAAAATGGTCTTCCTTTCAGCTTATACCGTTTAAGAGCAATGGAAAAAACCAATGTTAGAATAAAGACAAATTAATTGTACGTGTTTTTTATTTAATAAAACACGATTGGTGTAATTATATAGCAGCCGCGATTCGTCCTTCTGCTACCATGAAATAGTGTTGGAAACATATATGATAATTAATACTTATTTTCACCCCAAAACCCTAATTTAATATTTCAATAATGCTAATTTGAAAAATATAAATTAATAGTGAATTGGTCATTTTCATGAATAACAAATCGGATTGGAGTTTATATGGATTTATTAAATCAGATATATATCCGATATGAAATCAAGAGAGAATTTGGGTTATATTAAGGAAACCGCAAATATAGACTTACAGTTGAAAGACGGTAAGAGGTTAACTGATCTCTCAACTTGCCTCTTGGGGGAGAGAGCGCGGAGGCGGAGCGATGAACTATCTGAACTAACTGATCTTGTCGCGAACTGACAAGAAAAGCTGATTTTCGTCCATGGCTGTTACACTTTTTCCTGTGCTAAAGCTCACAAGTCAGAGCTTTATTTGAACTTTATACATATGAAACGGAGATCAACCCCCCCCCCCCCCCACCCCCCAGCTTGAATTTAAGGGATGAGATTCATCAGATGAATCACAAGAGTCGAAGATTAATCTAACTTTCTACGCATACCAATTGGAGCTTTCGTTCACAAAATGGTGAGATTGAGCTTTTGCTCAACTTTATGCATACCACCCAATATTTCAAGAAGATTTGAAATTGTAAAACCTATGTGTAATACTCATGACGTCGACAACGAAATGCTTGATTTTCGTTCTTTTTCTCTCTATTTCATTCAAAGGAGAGGTGGAAGCCGCCGTGGTGGATGAGTCCGGACCGGTTAGAACACTATGCATAAGTCAATTAGGTTTGCTTCATCTCAATAGTTTTCATTCGTTCTGTTTGTGGGTTCGTAGGGCTTTTGTTTGGCACAGGATTTTTAAGTGTTATCCATGTCAAGGAGAAAAAGGTTCATTTACAGATGAACAGATAGGCGAAATACTAGAAATAAACAATATGGTAATAATAATTTGTCCGCTGGAAGTAGGGGCGTGGTATAGCATGCTGCTTGTGAATCGACTAGTGTGATTGAAAATCGTGAGCATACGTTTCCTCATACCTATCTCCAATTCTAGCCAGCTCTGGGGAGACGAGACTCCGACATTTTAGAAACTCTCAGTAAACATTCAAAGTTGAGTTCAAAAGTTTAAACCGACAGTGGATTAAGCTCGGTCTCCAGATATATCAAATAGTTCGGTGCTAACGGAGATGGAACGATTTCCTAATAAACTGAAACTGCACCGACTCCACAGCATCGTACTCTAAGTAACCCCATGACTGCGCTGCATAACAAAATTCCAATTTTTAATCTCGTTATGTTTTGAATGAAGTCATTCTTTTGCTAGGACGTCACAAAGTTGTGTTAAATCGACATACACACTGACATACGCCTGACGTTTGTTTTCCTCGGATTCGGTCTTGGAATAGTCTGGAACGGATTAGCATTCGGTTATTAATTTTCTCAAATTTTGGTTCCTCATATCCCCCCTGATCAATTTTAACAGGGCCCCCTCTGCCGACGAAACCGTGCTTCAGAGAGGCCTCCTAAAAAAACGAATCGCTCCAACGAAAGACCTCAGCTCCCTGTTAAAGTGTTCAAGTGAGTCGTCTGACCTGACATCTTACGCAGAACTGACCAACAACGCACCGGCCGGCTTGGTCGTATTTTTAGGCCCAGCCCCGCTATAGCAGTTCCGAGACCAGGCCGCCCCGTATTTTTTTCTTCCTCCGCGCGTTCGACGCGATCAAAACATGCCAGCTCCCCCTCAGTCTCTCAGGTTGACTGCTGACATGTGCCTTCCCTAAGGACACTTCTATTTTGTGTTAATCTCACCCTCAAGTTACTTTTTGAACGAATACCGAATTACTGTCACCCGGTGGCGTCGGTTTACTTGGAAATGTCCCGGCGTCTGCTCACAACTGCGGCGAGAGTACGAATGATGAGGCGAATCACGGAATAGCAGGTACGTTAATCTACGGTCTATTTCTAGCAACAAACTAACGGGAGGGCTGCGGTTCTTGGACCGATTTTCGTTTTGGTAGTGCGAACAATAAAAATGCCCTCCTATCATTTGCTCCACCTGTTTCGGTAGATTACGCGGATTCTATGAAGTCTCTGCCCCGAAACACCATTCTTTCTCGAGGCGCTTCCGTGTAATACGAACGGATATGACTGCGACGGGTACATACAGTTAACACACACCACATTTGATATATATTTCCACCAGGTAAGTTAATACATGGCCTGGATTATGAGAAATAAAACCAGAGATGCTTTATATTTAATCATAATAATCCTGAAGTCTCGCTGAGGCTCAGTATGAAATGTTAATGATGCATATGGAACAAGCAAGAAATTAACCACTAGGCTCATACTTCATTATTGCCCTAATTATGAGATTTTGAGAGAAACTGACCACAAAGCTTTCATATCTAATTGCTGATTCTCTAATCAAGCCACTATCCAAAACTCCCACAAACGTACGGACTATGTCACTCGCGACGAAGTTGTGGAAACCCATTTTAATTAAGACGGAGTAAGATACAATAAGATACCTATCGATCATAATATGGAAGGCGGCATGTTTATGAACTAAACGATGATTTGAAGCGCTATGAATAGTTATATCACTGTACGTATTTTTTCTATAAACGGAGAAAACTTAAGTAGTATGATCCAAAGGGCACGTTCCATATCGATGAATGATCAAAATTTATTGAAAGGAAATCTATTATTAAAAGTATAGTATGGGGGAGAACTTGTTGATTCCATTTGGAATAAGGTCTCTTGGGAAAAAGAGTAGGGAAGGGGTGTGTAATTTATTGAGAGGAATAGAGTTGGATGAGAAAAAGTGGATTAGTATACCTTATTATGGGAAAATTTAAGACACAGTTAGTAAAATTCTGTACTCTAGAGGTTTCATTGTTGGGTTCGAGAATTAAAAAAGGTGCAAATTCTTTCACTGGGGTATATTATTAAATTGGCTTGCGTTCATGATTTGAATTTCTACTAAGCTTTGGAGTGTGCATATTTCACAGGATAGAGCGATTATTGAATTTCAGGAGGCATACAAATATGATCAACTGATCAATCCAAAAAGGTATTTTGGTTGAGAACAGATTTACATGCTCCATTCATGTCTCCTGAAATTCAATAATCGCTCCATCCAGTGAAACACGCACACTCCAAAGCTTAGTAGAAATTCAAATCATGAACGCAAGCCAATTGAATAATAAACCCCAGTGAAAGAATTTGCAGCGTTTTTTATTGAACCTCAATACCCCCCCACAATAAAAACATCTATAATTTATCAAGTCCTTTAGCACTCGTACTGCGTTAAAACTTCCCCAAATCCAAATTTAAACGATGTAGCCAAGGTAGACTGATGTAGAGGAGGCACACAAATATCATCAACTGATCAATCAAAATAGGTGTTTTGGTTGAGAACCGATTTACGTGGTCTATGCATATCTCCTGAAATTCAATAATCGCTCTATCACCTCTAAAACACGCACACTCCGAAGCTTAGTGAGATTAAAATCATGAACGCAAGCCAATTGAATAATAAACCCCAGTGAAAGAATACTTATTTACCCCAGTAATAATATTGAATAATATTTACCTATATATTATCAGCGTTTCATGCATAACAGAATGCTTCAACCCGTGTATCGGCTATAAACAACAAGTATCCACATCGGCTATCACTCCAGTATCCACATTCACTACAACTCGACGCTATCGGCCGGACATCACTAGGTTACAAACAAACAATAATAAACCAAAAAACGCAAATTTTGGCACCATAAATCGGGCCATAGATCGGGAATGGTTTGACCTACGGACCTGGGGAGGTGCTCATTCGATTCCTCGAGGTATGTTCTCAAAAATAATCACACATTTAGACCGCCTTGACTCGTTTTGAGGTTTTTAGGGATTTTACAAAACTTTGACAGTCCCTAAAGGGCACTTTAAATTGAGTGAGAGAGCTGGCTCAAGAATTGGCGCGTCGTCGGACCAAGATGGATTTTTCCTGAAAATTTCAGATCTTTTGCTCCAGCCGTTTGGGAGAAATCGTGCATCCTTTGATACGTAAACCATGAAATTTTCAGGGGGGGTTAGAATTTTTTTTCCAGAGCGATTACAATGGTTTATTGTTGAATAATAAACCAATAATCTTAAAGCTTCTTTGGGTTCGGTTAAGGATGAAATTAACGTTCAGAATGAAAGAGGGGTTTATAAACTAAAATGTTCATGTGGGTTTGAGTACTGTGGTCGAACTGGTAGGAAATTAAGGGAACGAAGAAAAGAGCATGAAAAGGGTTTTGGGTTCAACAAAGGTGATTCTGCCTTTTCAAGTCATCTGAATGAATCCAATGATAGCTTTATTTTTGATCTGAAAAACAGGCAATTTGTAGAATTTCCTCACTTTTGCCCAAAGGGAGGTACGTTGGATGTGCTTGAAAAATTCGAAACTGTTGAGAGTTATAGGTCAGGAAATTTTCAAATGAGGTTTTTCCCCTAAATATTCCACCATTAAACCTTAATATCCCAAGACCCAAAAATCTTGGTGAAATCCAATTTTTTCCACATTCTTCTAAGTCTCTTTTTTCTTTTGATCCAAAATTTCTATAATTAGGATGAATGACAAAATTCAATTTTAAATGTACCTTGTTGGATACCTTTCTGAGACACCCAAAAATCATGGTATCCTGTAGTTTACCATAATATTCTGTGATTTTCTCGCTTTTTTGAAGACATTGTTGAAACTTGAGTTACATTTCTGTCAAACATTATGTAAAAAACTAAAACACCAAAAGTTCAGGAAATTAACTTTGTTACCTTCAGTTCAAACTCAACAGTTTGGGAACGAAACAGCCATAGAGGCGTTCTGGTTCCTGTATTCTATCATCCCACTTAGAAACCGAAAAAAAAAAAAAAACACTTATAAACTTTGAACGATAATATGAAGAATTATAATTCTTCATCCTAGTTGGGTTTTTGGGTGGACTAATGTCTACGGACAATTTTCATTCTCATTCGCGGGAAATGAGATTGAACGGAAGGTACCCAGGAAGATACCGTGCGTCATTAAAGGATAATGGGTTCATTCGTGCAATAGGTTTGGGTCCGATTCTCCATAATGTTGCTGTTTTTTCCCCTTTCACTCAGTGAGCCTTAAGTGGCATTGGTTGATCCTCCTCGTCACTTTCACTTCCCTGAGCTAATAGGAATCAATCTCCTTTCAGCTGGGCCTATATAAGATTTGCTTTCTGCGAACCTTCAGTTCATGTTTGTTGCTGTTGATTACCGAACTGTCGAAATCGATTCAATGTGTTACTCATTATGTTTGTGGACATATAGACAACGTTCTATCTTGAAATGGGTTTCCATAACTTCGTCGCGAGTGGCTTAGTCCGTTGTGGAGCATTACAACATCAGAGAGACAGTGAACAACTTTGCGATCAGTTGATCAATTTGTCCCCCCATCATAATTTCGAAATCACGGATCAGGCGAGGAACAACCCTTTAACTGCCAGAAAGGCGGAACACATTGGGGATTGTAACTGCTTCGTTATCAACCAAATTATGGGATTTTGAAAGAAACACAGAGCTTTCAAATCTGATTGTGGATTCCCTAATCTTGTCATTATTCACAGATTGAATATAAAAGAAACTAGCCCAGTACCACAAACTTGATGTTAAGAAATCAAAATATCTACAATTTTTGCTGTCTACATTTAAACAGTAACGCTGCAAAGTTTCAGAAAGACCAGTTTGAAATTATGCATGTAGACCCTCAGTATCTTCCAAGGTTTAAATTAGGTACCTACCGCTGTACGGTTTCTTTTGAAATGTTAGCTTGACATATGGAGTATGGAGCAACCATACCAATGAGGTTGTGGACCTGTACAACATCAGAGAGGCAGTGAACAACTTCGCAAACGATTTTGTATGATCAGATGATCAATTTGTCCACTTATCATAATTTCAAAATCACGGAACAACCCTTTAACTGGCAGAAAGGCGGAACTCTTGGCAAAAGTCAATTATCTGAATTTATTATTCATTATTTAATGGCTAGGATTTCCGTTTATCTGAATAACCTCACTGCTAAAAAAATGTATTGCTCATCATGCTTCCTTTCTTTGTTATGTGTTCTTTGTTCTGTTCTTTGTACGTGTTTTGACGGCACGAATTGAGATGGTTCCTTTTGAATTTCACTCGCGTTGTTTGTTCCGTATCTTCTAGCGTCCGAGATAACACAGTTATTTTCATTAAACTTTTCTTATCAGTAATAGCTGTGGGTAAATGAACCAATTACCTTTTACGACCGCAATCTAGAGCTCAAACTGAATGCGGTAAAAAGTAGTTGGATTCTACTCTTTGTGGTGTGTTGTTCAGTTATAAGTTCGGAACGTTATTGGCGGTGAAAACATTTGAAACAGTTTTGTTTTATCGATGACAGACAAGAATAACTTTATAGTAGGTATTTGTTGCTGTTGTGGGCATTTGGCATGTATAACGCATTCCTAGTCGTGATCAACGATTAAATTAAGCGAGAACAGTTTTCATTGCGTCAATGAGAATCATAATTTGGGATTGGAATGTAAAGAAGGAAGAATTTCAAAGAATCTGTTGCCTTATAATTACGACGAATGTGAAGGTGAGATTTTTTTGAGGAATCATTAGTAATTTAGTAAGTTACCCTTATACGGGCATATTTCTGTCTGTCTGTCAGTTCTATCGAGATGTCGGCCCTGACCGCCTAAAGACTTCCAGTTTTTATTAAATACTAGTGAAATACATTATTTCATTTTCTGTTTTGCTCGCCTGTCTACTCTAGGGCGTTGAAAATTGATAGAGAGCTTCTCGAGGGCAACAACAGACGAATGAAATAACTTGGTAAAGTAAATGAAATAATGATTAATTGTTATCTGCTTTCATCGTCCTAGAGTGGACAGGAGAGATGTTAGCTAACGCAGCTGACCAGGATGAAGTACATAGTTCAATTCGCCTCTTGTTGTCTCAGAGAAATTCCTTATCAATTTCAAATCTTTCAGAGTGGAAACTAGATTTTATTAGCTCAATCAGCTGAACAACATGGAGCACGACATTTCAATCGTCTTTTATTGTCATAAAGAAACCCCATATCGACGTTCTAGAGTGGACAAGAGAGATTTTAGCTCACGCAGCTGTCCAGGATGAAGTACAAATTCAATTCGCCTCTTGTTGTCCCAGACAAATTCCTTATCAATTTTTTAAAACCTTTCAGAGTGAACATTAGATTTATTTTAGCTCAATCAGTTGAACAAGATGAAGCACGACATTTCAATAGTTTTTTATTGTCGTAGAGAAACCCCTTATCGACGTTCTAGAGTGGACAGGAGAGATTTTATCAGACTTAGCTGACCAGGAGTAACACATGATTTCATTTGTCTTTTGTTGTCCCATAGAAGCTCCCTAGAGTGGACAAGAGAGATTTTAGCTCTATCAGCCGACCAAGATGGAGCTCGTCATTTTATTCGTCTCTTGTCATCCCACAGTCTCTCTATCACTTTTCAACGTCCTACGGCGAATACCCATGGAAAATCACGATTTTTCCATTATTATGGTTAGTTTTTCGGCTGCTGATCAGTGGAGTCAATAGTTTTTTAATAATAAGCAAATGTAGACCCTTTCCACTACAACTTAATAAACACAGGAACTCGCTACACGGTCAAAAGCCAGAAATCTCGATGTATCAGATTGAAAGATGAGCATATAAGCGTGCCAAACAAACTTTGGTAACGCTAAAAAGAAAAACAAAGAATCTGCAAATCATTACACAAAACTTTGTTACTGCTTATTAGGTATCAATTTTACGTAGATTACTGGATTATATTAGACTATTCTATGGTACCATACTTGCTTTTGGCACCTTAATATTTGTAATGGTGTTCAAGATGCCTTAAAAATATCTCCATTTCATGTTACAGCGACGTAGATACACATTAAATCATTAGCGACGAAATAGTGGAAACCTATATCAAGAAGAAACACAGAGCAGAAAAATCGTATAGTATTCCCATAAAATTGAACAGTTATGCACGTGAAATCGATTTCAATCGTTAAGCTATCGTCACCAACCGTAGTTTGCTTATACATAGTAATCCGTAGACCGATTAGGAAAGAATTTATCCATAAGGGCTGATCAGTGTGCCTCCAGACCATGTAATTGACTTCTAGATGTCTCAAATGAGCTTTTTTAAAAACTCCAAACCGTAAGTGGGTTAGGTGGATAGAATAACAGAAAGCCGTGGCTGGTTGGGGTTATGCGTCCTAAACGATGATTTCGCATGAAGCTATCCATTGGCAGCCGCTTGAGTTGAGAGGGTTCGCGTACAGACACGTAAAAATGACGGTAGACATCGGATGGATTTTTTAAACGCTGTTGGTTTATTATTCAATAATAAACCATTGTAATGGCTCTTGAAAAAAAAAAAAAAAAAAAAAAAATTGCTAACCCCCTCTGAAAATTTCATGGTTTACGTTTCAAAGGGTGTAGAATCCGAATCTGCAATAAAAAATTTTTCGTCCGTCCGCCGTACGCACGATTTCTTCCAAACGGCTGGAGCAAAAAATCTGAAATTTTCAGGAAAAATCCATGTTGGTCCGACAACGCCCCAATCCTATAGCTAGCTCTCTCACCTTATTTAAAGTGCCCTTTAAGGGTTGTCAAAGTTTTGTAAAATCCCTAAAACCCTCAAAAAAAAGTCAAGGCGGCCTAAATTTTACTTTTTTTTTTTTTTTTTTTTAACTTTCCATGAGGAATCGAATGAGGCCCTCCTCAGGTCCGTAGCTCAAACCATTCTCGATGTATGCCCGATTTTTGCTGCCAACATTGCATCCACATCCAGTACATCACTAGACTACTGCCATCGACAAAAACAACAGCTTTTTTTTGTTTTTGTTTTGATCGCAGTAACCTAGTGATGTAGTGAATGTGGATACTGGAGTGAACTCCTAAAAGGGTTTATAGCTGTCAAACGGGTTGAAGCATTCTGATATGCATGCTCCGTCTTACCAAATTTAAAATTGTAAAATATAATTTTTCCATTGTAATCGCTCTTTAAAAAAAAAAAAAAAAAAAAAGCTGCAAATTCTTTCACTGGGGTTTATTATTCAATTTCATTCATTTGGCTTGCATTCATGATTTGAATTTCTACTAAGCTTTGGAGTGTACGTGTTTCACAGGTGATAGAGCGATTATTGAATTTATCAGTTGATCATATTAAATATTAAATGGCCGCTGAAGTTCAATAATCGCTCTATCACCTTGAAACACGCACACTCCAAAGCTTAGTGGAAATTCAAATCATGAATGCAACCCAAATTAATGAAATTGAATAATAAACCCCTGTGAAAGAATTTGCTGCGTTTTTTAAAAATTATATGCGTCTTGAAAAGCGAAACAACTTTTGAGATGGTACAACCATTGCTTGGTGAGGTGTATGGTCAGTTACTGAGCTGACACGGGCAGGCTTCCATGGTACTGGAATGGATGACCACTAGGGTCCTAGCAGGATGACCACTCATATGGTCAGCGTTTAGGGCGACTACTCGCGCCCTGATGGATGATTGAGTTGGCGTTGTGGGGCCTGGAGCTGGACTCACACAAATAACAAGGACTCTGCAACATTGTCCTTGAAGTGACTGGAAAATTATTATAACGGTACTTTTCTCAATATTGCAAACCCACCTTTGTACTGTTTGTATTATTATTCAAACTAAAATTTTACTTATTTTGGTCTCGCCTACTCAGGTAGAACGGTGATATGCGCAGGGCTATCCACGAGCAATTCATTTTGCGTATTTGTGCAGGTTTCCACCTTTTCTCGCCTCACGAACGATAATTATTATTAAACACCAGAACTATGCGCAAGGCCGGGAATTCCCATACAAAATGATCGGGGTAGAGGTCATTAACTAACCTACCTCAAAGAGGCTTCGCTCGCTGTGCTGTCCTTGAGCATTTTACTGTCCCCGATAGAATAATGGGAAGAGAAGCGTCGTTTCTCACGCGACTTTATGATGCCAAGAGACGGATTCCCACGCCAAGAGATGGATTCATTAGATGACAATAACGGGATTTCAAGATTTGATCTGAACTTTGCAAGTACATCATTTGAGCGGTCTTTTGAATCGTAATGATGACTTTATTAAACCAGGTATTGTGAATATTAAAGAAACAATTGTCAACTCAACAGACCTTTTAAAAAAGGGAGCGTTGCGCCTGACGTATTTGGCAACTTTTAGGTTTTTCAACCAAACTTTACAACGTTGTTTCATAAACAATCAACCCTGTGCTAGATTCCGCATGAAGATAATGCAAAAAGGCTGAAAATTATTATATAAAGGTTGATTTATCATTTCTATATTAGAAAACCCCTCTATGTTAATCATGCACATGTTTATCACATTTAGTCTGTAATTGTTGATCAATTATTTACTTGTATTTTAGACCCCTCAAAAGGAGCTCCATCTATGTATATTTTAGCTCCGTAAGATGAAGAAATGAGTTATTAGGGACCTTCAGCTAATCAATGTGTCTTCATTCATTGTAACTGACTCCCAGATGTCCCAAAGCCGATAGGATGACTTCGTCATAAATATAATCAGTAAACACCAATTCTTTACTACATCAGCGAAACAGATATCTAAATATTTACTATGAAGCAATGCATTGTAGATCGGAATATAAATTAAAACCAACAAATGGAAGAACAGTGATCTAAAATGACAAAATTAAATAGCAACCTCGCTTCACTTGACACAATTTACTAGGCTATTTTTACTGAATTTACACACGTTCACGTTAACGTTTGTGTTGATGTATTTTTTTCTGTGAAAGTTTTAGCCCTTGGGGACAGTCCGTGTCGGCTAATTACGACCTTTGTGACATTTCGAATATTTTCAAGTTCGACTTCACCTTTTAGGATTTGTGTAAAGTGATGCCTAGAACCTCATTCCAACTAGACCACATCATATGCGATTTTTAACCTGAGTTTCAGTCCAGCAGTTTCGTAGAAAAGGCCCAAACGAGGAACAGCATTCGGTTGACGGACAGATTTAGCTAAATTCAGTTTTAAAAATTTTTCACACAAACCAACAAAGTTGTTCCTCTGCTTAAATATTCATTAGTTTTGATTGATGGGTGTATATTGCTGAGTTGAATGCATGATGATGATATGATAACTGGTGTTGGTATTGGTTTTGGTGTAAAATGTTTAGTTTACTCTTCAGATCTGTTGATAATTTCGGTATTTACATTGGTTAACTGTGTAACACTACAATACAACGACCAGTGATTTAAATGAGGCTAGATAATTTATAGCTGCAAGCTCTTTTGGATACACATACCTACTGTTTAGTCTTTATAATCGTTTTGGATAAGTGCCTCGTTTTATAGCTCAATACAACTCCCACCACCGTTTCCTAAAACTACTACCCTACAATCACGTCACAAATTCCTGCATAAGGGTACCAGCGTAAAGGGGACTTATGTATGTTAGTATTGTTCGATAACTATTATGGTCCTTTGATATATTGATTTGGCATTTACTGTGTGATGGATATGGTTAGTTGGCCCCTTCCCGCTCTTAGAATATGTCGCCTTGGGAGATGAACCGGACGCCTGCAAGCGTCTGATGCATCTTCTGAGCGTGGCGGAGCATACTAATGTATCCACCTCCTTGGAAGGGGCAACTATACCATTCAATCACCCTCATAAATGCTTGCACTAGTATTCAATAGTAAGAAATATCAAAGGGTACAAAGGGATGACAATTCTTTTTAGCTTTTGGTTATCGCTCTGCTGAAATTTCAAACGGATTTCGCATGAATAAATTCAAAGGGGTAAGAAACGGGTTAATCGGATAATTCACGCCTTTTTCTTTTCCTGGCATCGAAGCAAAAAGAGAAACAACGTTCAGTAAATCCCATCTCGTCAAAAGAACGGCAGATTCTGACAGGCCAGTTCCAGCTGTCGGATATGCTATGAGCTGACAAGACTCTTTTCAGACATGATTCCTGCCAATCGTTGTGTAAATATCAGAATCTTAACAGATGTTTCGTAGACTCGAGCTTCCTCTTTTAGAACTAGGCGAAATAAAGGAAACAAATAGTGTATGACGGTTCTGCGCAGGCGAAGGGCTAGAACCCACAGTTTTGGAATCGAGTACTGCAAATTCAAACATTTCGAACCTATTATTATGCTTTAGCTGCCGAAACTCAAACTCCAGGATTTCGTTCACCATTAGTACGCAGGAAGTATGGAAGAAAAGGGTGTTTTACTCCCATTTGGCGAACGTTTTGCGCATTTCCATCGACCTATATAACACTGTAAGCCTCAACGTTCTTTAAAACTCCCCCTCTTCTAAAACGAACCTTTAATCTTCCTCTCGGAAATAATAAAAGCCTCGTTCTCAGCGATGGAATTGATTTTTCGCTACGGCCCATGCGATTATGACGTACCTTACTAAGACCTTTTACAGCGCTCTAAGCGGTTTCAACAGTTGCGGAACTCTAACAAACCGTCCGCCCACCAGTTGGTAAAAGCTCTGGTAAACCTTTAGTAAACATCAACTCGAGGATATCCGGTCGGGAAGTAGACTCGGGGCGCCCTACGAGGCGGCGTATTTTATTTAAAGTCTCCCGAGACCGGGCAAGCTCCTCATCCCCATCTCCCCTGCATCCCGTCTGGCTCTTTTAGTCACGCGCCGAGCGAGCGACTATTTGGGTAGCACCGCCCGATCCCCTGACCACACGTACCATCTGCACGCCCCTCCTCTTTTTTGTACCACGTATACATTTTACCGTATAATCCCTTGATTGTTTTCCTTTGTTCCCTCCATACGCGTATGTTTTCGTTCAGTAAGTGTGTCGGAGTGTTTTTTTAATTTTATTAAAGTTTTTTTTTCTAAACCTGCAGTTCGCGGTTTTGTTTTTCAACTCCGGTTTTTAAACGTTCGACGAGCAACGTGTGGTCGTTTCGAGTTGTTGTGGCGCCACCTGGAGGAGGGGATCCCCGGACCAACAGGGGCGGACTAGCAGCCCAAAATGCCAAGGTAAATACAGTTTTATGTAATCTACACCTTCATATCAATGCATTTATATTTTAAACACCTACGTATGTATACGTCCAGCCTCTAAACACATGAATCTTTTTTAATACAATGGGCCCCATTCTCAATATAGAACAATCAATTGATACCATGAATAAATAGTGAATCATTTTAAAAAACTACATTCATATATATGGTTTTGGTATCCTTTTGTGAACATAAGATTTGGGTAGCGGATATGCCAAAGGAAAGTGTGCTAATATTAGTAACGCTGGTCTAGCCGGATCATTGAGCAACCTATTGAAAATTATCCAATCAAATTCCTGTATATATTTCAATTAGTATAATTTGTTTACAGTGTGTAACTGTGAGGGTTTATAAGATACATTTTTCACATCTTCTTAGACATGGACGGATAAGGGGGGGGGGGGGCGTGGTCCTTCATCAAAACTGGCATATACCTACACACTTTCTTTTCACGATACAACTATTTCCCCTTAAACTTACAGTTAGCTCTACGATTAGATGAATCGCAAAGGTTTAATACTGCATTTAATAAATTTTATTAACGATATTGTCAGTACTTATAGAACACTGACAACTGTTGAAGGAACAATTAACCAAATTGTCAAGTTCATATCAGAAACACTATGGACATAACTCGATCAGAATTTTAACAAAATGGGTATATTAATAATTAATAATGATCATTTATCGTAACGACGGGGGGGGGGGGGGTAAATTAGTGAAATGTAATAGACCATCACCTTGAATAGTAGCTTAATTGTAAGGGCCATTCCTTGTCAGTTTCCATATAGAGAAAGATTAATTTGATCATTATTGACATGAAAAAATCATTGCTCATTATTGGTGATCAACTGCTTTCAAATCCGAATAGTCCTACCATAATATATTGGGGCCCACAGACTTTAGAGAGTAGTGTGTATGGTGTTAAAAATCCGAAGAATGGATTTAGATAGTAATTATTATAGTTACACTGATTTGAACGGTATACTCGTGATATTATTTTGCCAGATTCATAGTGATAATAGACAAACAACTAATACAGTCATGAATTTGATTTGAATATTGACTCATTGGGCATTCTTGTTCACAACCCACACTAAAATACATCTTCGTTGTATAGTTTCATGATTGATATCAACCTTTCAAACATTCTCCATTCAGATACCTAGGTAGGTGTCATTGCGTGAATGACAAGCAGTAAAGTTATAGTATTTAATTTGTTTTAACTTGGTCCGTTTGTAAACTCGATGACAATTTATGGTAATGGAATTGGGCCTCCTTGATAGAGCATTAGTATTCAAAATAGCCTTAAATTGATTTGATCAATTGAAATCTTGTCTATGTACGAATATCGGAATGTTAGACCACTCATAGGAGCCAAAGATTCAAACACAAGTCACGTTCATTGCCAGTCTTTGAATTTGATTCATATAAAGAAATGCAATAAAAAGTTAAGATTCCACATTCATTTCAACTTTTTGTAGAATGGATTAATGTGTTTACCTCCATTGTCAAAATTGTTTTGATTGTGTTATACAATCCCAACCGCCCCTCCCCCCCACTAAAGCAGTATATTTTAAACCCTCATCTGAAGCCATCTGCCGTTCCAGACCATTTCTTTCCTTAGAATTGGGATTAAATGAAAAGTCAACACGTTGAGCATTCCAATAGAAATTTGCTTACATAAATATTAAGACTTCCAAAAAAAGGGTGCACACCATTAAAATCATAGGTTTTGATACCATATTACTCCAATAACGAACCAACTGAAAAGTAGAAAAGATATTCAAGAACCCGAGTTCTAAATTGTTTTTATTTTTCTAAAATGTTTAAAAAACGACCCAAAGTTGAAATTTCTAAAATTTGTTTAATAGCAGAATTTCTATTTTGAACTTGTTTTGCTCATAAATTTGTTAGTTATCAGAGAATGCTCAACATCAAAAATAAAAGAGGAATATACCATCGTTATTTCCCTTTACGGCCTTGAAAGTGACAGCCATCGTTTTTACAGGCCGCAATTGAAGCCAGTTACGCCGGCTTCTGGATTTTCAAAATAGATCTGAAGTGATCATTTCCCATTCGAGAAAATGGATTTCGAGTCCCTCCTCACCGAAGAATATCGGCGATAAAGCTTGCGTTTTGTTATCCGAAAGCCAAATCAACCTTGCAGGAATATAGCTTCCAACGCGTCCAAGAATAGAGTCAATTGTTGTCGTCATTGGCCCTCCGATTTGGCACATCCATTCTGCACCGATCTGAATATGAGAGGGCGTGCCAAGATTTCTATCATCAATATAACTATTTCATCAACATCAACTCCCAATCAAAACCTTGATCAATGATGATCCATTACTCAAACAAAGATGAGCTTATTGATATGAAAACGTTTTTGGCAATAATAAAAAAAGAAGTCACTCACATACTTACATCAATTTGATTTATAGAGTAAATAAAAAAATCTATTTACTGTTTTGGAGATTAAAACAAACTAGATTTCGACTCTACTGTATTTGAGTTCTTCCATTTTTGGTGCTAATAAATTATTCACCATATCTAAAAATAAAAAGCTGGAGAATGTTATTTTCGTACATCAAGTGGATTTCAATCAAGCTTCTAGTTTGAAAAAGTCACGATCACTTTATTCCAGTCACCTCTACGTAACATCATATAACGATTTCCACTGAAAATCAGACCCTGACCTGGCCCGAAATACATAGGATCTAAGCAACTGCGCTAGATCGTGCTGCGATTTAGCTTATCTATCGCCAATTTTGGAGTCTAGAATTCATTCGAGTAGTAGCAACCATAGGATCCAATATCACTTTACAACCGTTGATCACCCGTGCTTTTTTTGGATGGAATTGAATTTATTACAGTAATTTAAATTAAAGAAGTAGAGAACTGTGTAGAAGAAACATAGATTAATAGTAAGACTACTATATTGAAATGGGATCATTAGGCACTCCAATTTTTCTTAGGGTAAATTTCGTTAGAGTTGTTAAAAAAGCTTTCAGTATGATATTTTGAGGAAAAAGATGGAATTGATCATTAATGTTTTGTTTTGTGTATTTTGGCAGAGAGCAAGAAGACGAAAAGAAAGATGACGATCACTCCAAGACTCCTCACCAAACCAAGCTGGTGACTCCAGCATTGGCAGGTCTCACCACTCTGCTGGCTGCCTCTCCCATCCTTTCCGTCAGTCCTGGAAAAGAGGGAGAAGAGATAAAAGAGGAAGAGGGCCACGAGAGGAAATGCATCAGAATCCCGGATGATGACGGCGTCATCATACCTCTGCATGGTGATTCTGATGAAGAGATCAACCCAGATAGGTACAAAGATCCTTCGTTGGTGGTAGTGCAAAGTACAAACGAATTTGTGGAGAAACCAAAGCCGAAGAAGGAAAAGGCTCCAAAACCTTCCAAGACGAAAACCAAACCAGGTAGTACGAGTTCTGCTCATAAGTTGGTGACACCGACTCTGGCAGGCCTGACGACCGTCATAGCAGCATCACCTATTATATCAGAACCTTCCGAGACACCTGAAAAAGTTAAAGATGACCCTGAAATAAGAAGATTCATAAGGAACCCAAAAGATGGGACGGTGATTGTTCCACTTCACGGTGAATCTGACGAAGAAATAAATCCTGACAGGTACGAAGATCCATCGCTGCTAACAAAACAAAGAGTGGATGGACCTGTTATAGAAGAATATGTGCCACCAACGACACCTGGTGGCACTAGGAGGAACGAAGGGTTGTTAGAACAAGAAGCAACCATTATTGAGATGCCCGATAAAGAAAAATCTGGATCAAAGAAAACATCGAAGAAAGACGCAGAAATATCCAAAAAATCAAAGAAAAAAGACACTCCACAAATGGTAACACCAATGTTGGCTGGTATGACTACACTATTAGCTGCGTCCCCACTTCTACATGAATCATCAGAAAATCAGGAGAGAGAAGGGGAGGGACAGCAAGCAGAAGAGGTCCATGAAAGGAAATATATAAGGATTCCAAATGAAGACGCAATCATCATTCCATTACATGGGGATTCGGATGAAGAGTTAAACCCTGAGAGGTATGAAGATCCATCCTTACGAGGCGTTCAAAAAATTGGAGATGTTGTTGAAGAAATCAAACCAGCGAAAAGAGTAATTGCTGATCAAAGCAAGCCATCTAAGTCAGACAACAAACAGTCATCCTCAGCAGCTAAGTTAGTCACTCCTATGCTGGCTGGTATGACAACACTGTTAGCTGCTTCTCCAATCCTTAGTGTATCACCAGAAAATAAGCAGGAAGAAGGTGAAGAACAGAAAACAGAAGAGGTCCGTGAAAGGAAGTTTATTCGAATTCCAAATGAAGAAGCAGTCATTGTGCCATTACATGGGGACTCGGATGAAGAGATTAACCCTGAGAGGTACGAAGATCCGACTTTGCAAGGCGTTCAGAAAATCGGTGATGTTGTTGAAGAAATCAAACCAGCAAAAAGAGTAACTGCTGAACAAAGTAAGCCATCTAAGTCAGAAAACAAACAGTCATCGTCAGCAGGTAAATTGGTCACTCCAATGCTGGCTGGTATGACAACACTGTTAGCTGCTTCTCCTATACTGTCTGTTTCCAACGAAGAGAAGGAAGGAGAAGATAAAACAGATGATGTGCACGAAAGGAAGTTCATAAGGATTCCCAATCAAGAAGGCGTTATCATTCCCTTACATGGAGATTCAGATGAGGAAATCAATCCAGAAAGGTATTCGGATCCTTCATTACAAGGTGTCCAAAAAATAGGAGACGTAGTCGAAGAAATTAAGCCAATCAAAACAGTGGGGGTTTCGAGTAGCAACCAATCGAAAAAAGAGAAGAACAAAACTGCTGCAAATGAGACAGCATCTCCTAAATTAGTCACACCAGCTTTAGCAGGGTTGACAACTTTGCTGGCCGCATCTCCGATTCTTAGTGTGTCTCATGAAGACGAAGATGGTCATGAGGGAGACGACGAAAAAAGTGATGTTGAATCAAAACAGGAAACTAGAGAGCGAAAGTTCATAAGAATCCCAAACCAGGAAGGTGTTATCATACCGCTGCACGGAGATTCTGATGAAGAAATTAATCCAGAGAGGTATGAAGATAAATCATTGCAAGGTGTCCAGAAAACAGGAGATATTTTGGAAGATATTAAGCCGATGAAGATGAGATCTGAGGAGAGTCAATCTCCAAAGAAAGATGAGGCTAAGAAGAAAACAGATGAACCATCTTCTGCAAAGATGGTTACTCCAATGTTGGCAGGAATGACTACTTTATTAGCAGCTTCACCAATTTTAACTGTGTGTCCGAGTAAAGATGAGAAGGAGGGGGCCGAAGGGGAAGAAGGTACGCAGGATGATAAACCTATTGAAAGGAAGGTTATTAAGATTGCTGGAGGTGATGGTGTTATAGTGCCGCTTCATGGTGATTCTGATGAGGAGCTGCATCCTGACCGGTACGATGATCCGTCGTTAATAGGGATACAGAAAATAGAAGGTCCAACTTTGGAAGTCCACCAGGCACCTCCTCCAAAACCACCAGAACCTAAAGGGAAAGCTTTGAAAATCGCTAAAGTCAAAGCAATAGCGGCAAAAGAAAAAGCCACTAGAGAGGCAGCAAAACTCGTTACACCTATGTTGGCAGGCATGACAACTCTTTTGGCATCCTCTCCACTGTTGTCGGTATCTCCCAAAAAAAGTGAAGATACGGATAAGGGTGAAGATGGTGCAGAAAAAAGCGAAGAAACGAAACCAATTGACCAAGATACGATTGAGAGGAAATTCATCAGAATTCCGAATCAGCAAGCTGTAATTATACCTCTTCATGGTGACTCGGATGAAGACCTTCATCCTGATAGGTATGAAGACCCTGATCTTCAAGGAGTTCATAGCATTACGGGGTCCGTTGTGGAAGAAAGTATAGCTCCTATAAAACCTAGCAGGACTAAAACCCAAGAAAAGGTGAAACCTCAAGCCGAGCCCGAACTGATCTCTGAAAAACTTATTGAAGCTGAGCCAGCAAAAGAGTCGATGCCTGAGGCAAAGATAGAGTCTATTACATCGAAACAACCTGAAGAAGTTGCAGATACGACTGCTAAAGCTAATGATGAAGTGGCGCCAGAATCCAAGGGAAAGGAAGGGATTGAGTTGGAAAAAGCGCCCGAAAAACCAGCCAAACGTACAAAAAGAAAAGCTCCTAAACAGCCCAAACCTGTTTCTGCTGACTCGGAACCTGTTGATCTTCCCCAAACGGCAGACGAAGCTGCAGAGACACCGGCTGAAGAGAAAAAACAAGAAGCTGAGATGTTGCCCCTGGACATTAAAGAGGTACATCCTGCCAGGTACGAGGGTCAGTCTGTTCATCCCTAGTTCACCACTGAGAGCGTAGCATGACATCATACATCAATCATACATCACCCTAATCTAGCACTGCTCATTTTTTTCGTTATCATGTTACTATCTAAAGATGGTCAACACTGGTGGTCTTTGTGTTATTTTTCTTGGTAAAAACACTATACGTAACTTTCAAGCGTCTTAACCCTTTAAACTACCACTTCACTTTTTAACGGCAGTGAAAATGTGTATTTGAGTTGAAACGACTCACCAGTGACTTTTGATGTACATCAACGATAAATTTAGACTGTTAATAATACATTAAGATGAATGGTATTCTAGCTCTGTCATTCTGCAAAAGTTGAGTGATATTCGAATTCAATTAGTTGGTTTTGATAATTTTGATTCACAAAAAATTAAATCTGTATAAAATTTAAATAACCGTATCTATAATTCGATTGTGTTCAATCGGTTGAATCAATTGAAAATTCGTATTAAAAGACAATCAATTGTACGTTGAAAATATAATACATGTTGTGAGAAAGCTATTTCAAAAGATTTGAATTCAAGTTTTTTTTTATACCAAATATGCTATATACAAATTTTAGATATTCATTCAGAGTTCTTTCGAGAGAAAATAGAATGTTAAAAGTTACTTGAGGCGTATCAGCACCAACAGTGCCGTGAGGCATTAATTTTAATGACTACATATCGTGAATTATTTCAGAAAGAAATTAATTGGACGAACGTGTATGTGTGTAAGCTTGGGTTGAAACACCGACTACCAATCAGTCCGTGTGTCAACTTTTGAAATTAATCTAGTATTTCACGTCACTCCTAATTTCCATTTCCCGCTTTTTCCATTCCTGTGTTAGTATTCCAGTAATTTCAAGTGTTACTTTTTTTTCCAACTTCTACCTCGGTAAGTTAATTTTATTCCCTTTTAGAATTCAGAGAGCTTAATAACATGGTTTGTTTGTAATTCTAACAGCTCAAGTACCAATAATAGTGCAATATTTGTTGTTTAGCTATAGTATGAGTGTTGTGCTAGAATAAGTATTATATTTCCATTCTGTATTGGATGGATGGTTGTTTCATCAGTTTTTTATAGTTTTAGTAATCGGAGTTTTCGAGTATTGACCAAATTAGTGCGTGAACCATTTATTCTAAAATGTAGGCACGAATATCAACAATGACAATTATAACGTTGATACGATCTTTATTTTGTTTATTATGAAATAAAAGGAATGTCTTAAGATGTGCGGAATTGACTTTTGTTAATCCCAATGACAATAAAATGATAGATGATGAAATTGTTATGTCTTTGAACGCAGGATGATTTTCGAAAACCGACAGTTTGTCACAAGATCGAACATCGGTCCAGGATATGTCGGTGATTTCGGCATCTTGATCAATCAACTCTAAAGGATTACATTTAAGGATTAATCTAACGTGTTACTTTACGACAGTGGCGGCTTCTACCCTGAAACCCAGGGGATGAACCAAGACCGCAACGGACAACCACGAAGGGAACGTGAGACAAAACGCTGCAAATTCTTTCACTGGGGTTAATTATTCAATTGGCTTGCGTTCATGATTTGAATTTCTACTAAGCTTTGGAGTGTGCGTGTTTCACAGGATAGAGCGATTATTGAATTTCAGGAGATATGCAGAAAGCACGGAAATCTGTTCTCAACCAAAATACCTATTTGGATTGTTCAGTTGATCATATTTGTGTGCCCCCTGAAATTCAATAATCGCTCTATCACCTGTGGAACACGCACACTCCAAAGCTTAGTAAAAATTCAAATCATGAACGCGGGCCAATTGAACAATAAACCCCAGTAAATCGGGCCGTATATCGGGAATGGTTTGAGCTACGAAATGGTTTGAGCTACGGAATCGAGGCTCATTCGATTTCTCGTGGAGTCTTCTTCAAAAAGAGTCCAAATTTAGGACGCTTCGACTTTTTTTGAGGTTTTTAGGGATTTTACAAAACTTCGACAACCCTTAAAGGGCACTTTAAATTAAGTGAGAGAAAGACTTTTTGTCGGACCATATTGATTTTTCCTGAAAGTTTCAGATATTTGCTCCAGCCGTTCGGGAAAAATCGTGCGTACGGCGGACGGACGGAAATTTTTTTATTGCAGATTCGGATCCTACACCCTTTGAAACGTAAACCATGAAATTTCCAGGGGGGAGGGGGTAGAATTTTTTTTTCAAGAGCGATTAAGTACAATGGTTTATTATTGAATAATGAAAGCTACCAATACGCAAACGAGATCAATCTTGTCCGCTTTCCCGGCTTCAAATCGTGAAACAAATGACTCAATCGTGCCTTTAAAAAAAGTTCACAAGTAGGTACTCAAATACCTGAAAAAATAAATTTTGAAATGATTGTCAGACTTTAGAAACCCGTGTTTTGCAACGCTTCTGACGGGCAATAAGCGACTTTTACGCATCGTTTCCTGCAAACGACTTTTTGCCCTTTGAGTCTATTTTTGCGTTTTAGTCTTAACTGATTCAAAATTTATCCAGTTTCTGCGTGGTAAATCGAAGAAATTGTTGGATAAAATATATTTAGTTCATCATTCTATTCGAAAATCGAGAGGTAATTAAAAAACGCTGCTAATTATTCCACTGGGGTTTATTATTCAATTGGCGCGCGTTCATGATTTGAATTTCTACTAAGCTTTGTGCGTGTTTCACAGGTGATAGAGTGATTATTGAATTTCAGGAGGCACACGAACATGGTCAACTGAACAATCCAAATAGGTATTTTGGTTGAGAACAGATTTACGTGCTCTATGCATATCTCCTGAAATTCAATAATCACCTGCGAAACAAGCACACTCCAAAGCTTGGTAGAAATTCAAATCATGAACGCAAGCCAATTGAATAATAAACCCCAGTGGAAGAATTTGCAGCGTTTTTTATGGTTATCAGAATGCTTTAACCCTTGTATCGGCTACAAAGCCTTTTAGGAGTTCACTCCAGTATCCACATTACTACATCACTACGTCACTAGCTTACTGATATCAACACAAAAACAATAATAAACCAAAATAACGCGGATGTTGGCACCATAAATCGGGCCATAGATCGGGAATGGTTTGACCTAACACGATTCCTCGTGGAGTGTTCTTCAAAAAGAGTACAAATTTAGGCCGCCTTGACTTTTTTTTGAGGTTTTTAATTTTACAAAACTTTGACAACCCTCTGCGTGGTAAATCGCTTTTTCGTTTCATTTGGGAGAAATCGTTGGATAAAATATATTGTGGGAAAAATTTAGTTTTCTTCGAAAGCTGCTCCATAATTTTTTTTTTTTAGGTTTAATTTATTTTAAACAACGAAGTTCAAGCGTGGAGAACGCGTCTCATATGAAAGATTCGAAATAGAAATGACATTTGAACGATATCAATTGAGAACAGAAGAGCGAATAGCCAATTAATAGGTTTGTCATTGTTGTGCCTGATTGGGGGTTGGCGTGCGGTTGAAGGAAAATGTAGTTAATTATCGGATCCGATTGGAGATTCAGGAGTTGTTACGCGGAGCGGTAATTTGTCTTTGGTTGGAAACAGAATGGTTTTCGGTATTAGAGATAAATTAAGTTGTGAGGAAGCTACTACAATACGTCCGTGAATGAGGGTGCGTGAACGGCGAGCACGTTTCAATTTGAATGAAAATAAGGTTTCTAAATGAAAACAGGATGAAACAGAGATTCGTTGTTTTCAATGAGTAAAACAACAGTGCTGTGAATCGTCGAGGTAGCCAAATCTCTCTCGCAGCTTCTTTGTTTATCGTAACACGGTCGTGTATAATCAGTTTGAAAGCAAGTACCAGTGGCGGCTCCTGCCCTGAAACCCCTGGGTTGCACCTAGACCGTAAGAGACTACCATGAAGGGGAAAAAAATGTGATTTTCTCAGCCAAATGCAAATTTCAAGTACCAATATGAAAAGGAGATAAAACTTGTCCACTCTCTCGGCTTCAAATCGCGAAACAAACGACTCAATCTTACCTTTAAAAGAACGTCACTAGTAGGTGCGGAAATACCTAAAAACTAAACATTTTGAAATGAATCATCAGGAAACCGTGCTTTGTCACAGTTGAAACTCTGATATCTGCCCAGCAAGAACCATCGTTGAGGTGAAAGCCCAATTACATCTTTAACCCAAGCTTCATTCCTATTATTGCAGCAAAGAAGACAAAAGAAGCAGGAAAGTGTATTACTTACCATACATCCACACAGCCAACCTACCTTTTCGTAGTAATGAGGGTTGAACTTGCGAATTGTGGAACTGTGTGTTGAGGTTTGTTGCAGTCCTGTCAATAGTGGCATTGGCGAATAATCATTCTTTTGCTCTACTGAAAATTTTGCCATTTCACGTTTTATAGCACTTACTGAATCATCGCGTATTTACAGCTAACACAGTTCAGTCACAAGGGTTGGGAACAATGAACTGATGATATGATAAGAGTGTGTTTTGGTGATTCTAGCGGTAAAGCACGCATTCTAGCGAGTGAGCAGACAACTATGTGTGATGTCTGAAATTTTGAGCTCTTTATATCGGGTCCTCTCATTGGTTCATTAATTGGACATGGAACCAATCAAAAGCTGTGTTCCCCTTCCATTCGGGGGACAGACGGACAATTTTCCTGGACACTGAACCCCTAACCGCCCTCACCGAATTCACGACTCCAAAATCCTTTCAGCCATCCTGTGGCCATGTTTAGATTTGAAACTTTTCTGCTCTTCAATGAGGATTAATGGGAAATAGTTGAAAAACAATACGATAATCGTATACTACGTATTATCAGGTATCTTTTTCATTTTGGCCAGGGGGTGCAGATGCGCGTGTGTTCCTGTCAGCACCCACCCCTGCTGTACGACCGTCTGTTTGCTCACAAATCGCAGGGCTGTCTTCAAACACAAGGATGCTAAAAGTGTCTAGACGCAGACCTGTTGAAGATGGATTCTGTACAAATATATTAGTTTTATGACCGTCTCCGATCGAGTTTTTTTTATAGAAATCGGAAGAAAAACAGGAATTACTGTTTTTTACTTGTTACGGTTTACTGGATAAACTGATAATTATTTAGGGCACAACAGTGCGGGAAGAAGGTTCAATACCTAACTATGAATACCTCACGAACTCTTCAGTTCTCTTCATTTGGGGGAATATCGCAATGTACTAAATTATGGAAAACGTTGGAACAATGATTTTTATGGAATCCAATTATTCATCTTTCCATTCTCACGTAGTCAGTTTGGTCCCTTACTCTATTTTGGATTGTTAATTAATAGGCAGAATCTTACGTTTGTGTAAATGATTTCGAAAAAAAAAATTGTTCTTCTCATATCCTACGCAGGAATTACCTCACACAAAAAGAATAGCTTATAGCTGGGTGATGGAGTTACTTTCTAACTTCAGAAAATTATTTTCTCAGCATTTAAATATCATAATCTTGTGGTTTGTGACCTCAACGGTGTACAAGCAGTGAGGAAAAGAAACAAATACGTAAAAAGATACACTTTGAATACTAAGCGATTTAAAAGTTAAGGTTTTCATCTAAGATTAAATTGAACTGAGGATCATCATGCGGATATCATATTGTTAGTCGAAATATAACTGCTACAATTAATTTAACTTGGTATCGAAATAATTCGAGTGGTTAAATACTTATCACGAACTGCCTTCTTTATTTAAGTACTATGTAAACAAATTCACATGTCGATTTTGTTTGAAAGAGATGTGAAGGAACTAGAGGAGGGTTTAATAATATCAAATACCATATTCTACTGGTTTGCCGCTGTTACCACTCATAGAATTTTTCAACTTTAGCACAGTTTATTAATCATGCATAGTTTAGTCCTCAAAAACTAAAGTTTTGTTTAATGACTCCCATTTGAGGTTCATTGACGTGTGAATATGACGCAAATAGTGAGATAAATTAGATGAAAAGAACGATTAAAGAATTGGGAGTAAAAAGTGTTGGTATATATATTACCGTGAAACCCCAAATACGGTTAGTATTTACCAGAAAACCCTAGAATGCCTCAATAGCATTGTTAAAACCCCAGTGTTGTCTCTTAAAACGGACTTTATTTCAGCAAATCTTTGGGTTTTCCAAGAGGTTTGGTAGAAGCTAGTATTTTTTCAATCAGAGAACGTGTTTCATACTTTTACCAACTGGTTTTTACCAAAATTAACATTTCCAGCGGGGAAATCTGCATATTTCCCAAGAAAGATTGGTAAGAGTTCCAATTTTCTCGGCTTTTGCGTTTTTACCGAAGCGGTCAGTCTACCCTAAGATAAACCAAATATCAAGCGTTAAATCGGTTTCTTATAGATTTTGGGCTTTCACCAACAACAGCGAGAAATGCTAATATTTTCTGTTAAATCCCAGCTATACCGCATTTGGGGGGTTTACAGTAACAAATAAACTGGTTTTAATTCTCTGGTTTGACATCCGCAACAGTTGACAGTCGCGAACAGTGAATCCGAACTTTATAGCTTTACCGACGATCTCCGTCGCACAGTAGGGTCCAAAACAATACCTTTTACTATTGGCGGATTGGTGGTTTAGAAATCCTAAACCATTCTGAACAGGCCTACTGGTGCTAAGCACATTTTCCAAACTTAGCGGCACGAAGCCGTAAACGGTGCTTCCTCTCTACACTATACTCGTACCTGAAGTGAGCGACGTTTGAAATTAGAGGTAGTGACTAAGTGGCACATTAATGCATTGAAGTTTTTTTCTTTGTAAGTGGAGAGTATTTTAAGCGATTGGTGTTGAATTTCCGGTCTGAAAACACTGGGGTTCCCCGCGAGTCTCGCAGCCTTCGCGCCGCTCTCTTGCCAAAATCCGACGCGGCGCTCTCCCGATTTAGAACTCGGCGTCCCAGATCGACATCACTTAGTCGAACCAACAGATCCAGTGATTTAAGTATATTGGGAAAATTCTATTCTTCGAACCTTAACAGGTGTGTGGGCTGGATAGCTCTCGTGAAGCTGAAGCATAAGTGGAATTTTCTATAGTTCTGAACTCTTGTGTTGTATATGGTGTTCAATATAGCTGATGTATTGCGGCTGTAAAAGATTTCATTCATCACTATTATTAGTTACAAGCTGGTTTATCCGGCGTAGCCCGGGTTAAGGTAATCAAATCTGAAGATTTTATTATGAACTTATGAACCAGATGAACTTATTTTATGGGGTATTTCTACTTCAATGGATACTACTGGCTCAGGGAAAACTGCCGTAACGCTTGAACGGTACTGCAAAGACAAATTCAATTGTGCAGTATAGGTTTAACCCAGTACGAAAATGAGTCCTACTACATTTATTATTATTCTGAAACGTATAAAAGAGGAGCTGGATACTTATGATAACTTTCGCTATGTACACTGCATCCAATACCTGTCTTGTACACACAAATGAGGAGCTTACTTTCAAACAGGCACATATCCATTCCGACAAAATGTTCAGGAAGTGAAAAAAAAAAAAAAAAACGATTTGCAGATTAGTGGAGATGTTTTTCTGCAGTTTCTCATCGGAGTAATGTGTGAGAAGGCACAGATAAAGATGCTTCAGAATATGAGCCAATTTTCTCCAAAACACTAGGCTGGATATCCATTTTCACTTTGGAAATGTGCCCTTTTGATCAAAACTCATGGATTTGTGCCTTTTTGAAAAAGAAAGAATTCATTCTCCATTCTGTTGGTTTTATTGAAACCTTTACCTGACTCCATATTTCCATTTGTCATGCCTGCCATCTATCGAGTCTCGTGTAAATATTCAACGTCAAGACGAAGGCGCATTGCTTCTTTTTGGATATGTGCCTTTTTGAAAACCCACGACTTATCGCCTGACGAAATTCGGAGGATATGTGCCATTTCGATTGCAAAGCACTGAAAAAAATGTAGGGGACGGATTTGTTCCCTTTTGATGCAAACACATAACTATAGCCGCGGAATTGACGTGGATGTGTTCTGTTTTGTACGGAAATGATAAGGGGATCTGATTCAACTCATATTCAGAGATAGAAAATTGAGAAAAAAACGTTTTCTCCCAGATTTGGATATGTGCTTTTTTGAAAGTAAGCACCTCAAACGTTCTCTTCACTTTCCTTAGAATCAACGATTTGTACAACATCAAATCTAATTATGTTAGGACACAATCGGAACTGCCACGTGCTTCTTGTACACATAAATACATATTGGCTGGAAAAAGACAGTAAAGAAGACTCCACGAAACCAAGAAGTATTCAATTCAAGTATTGGGCTTACAACATGCGTATAGACAACCCAGAAGCTGAGCCCGCGGCTTTTTTCACTTAATACATTGTTTCTTCCTCCATTCCCTTCTACTTTCTCTGATTCTATATTTCCTTCCTCTTTCTTTAAAGTCTAGTTGTAAATAAACGAAATTGTTTAACCCCTACAGTTCGACATACGTTATTACTTAAGTTTTAAAAGCACAAAATTTGCTTGGCATGAGTTGGATCTTGAAAACCCTGACTTTCAAAAGCTGGTACTGAATGTGCAAAGCTCGAAGAGCCCTCAATATTTTCATTATTTACACATTTTCTCTCTTCTACTGGTCATCAGATTGCACATTAAAATTTGAATTTATACACTTGATATTGTTAAGAGGATCAATTGGATTGTTCTTTTCAATTTAGTTCAAAAACTGCCAGACCGATTTTAAAAATTCTTTCACAATTTGGAAGTTATAACTTTACTGATGACATATATATATAGTTTTTTTTTTATCAAAAGAATTGGAGATCTCCATCTAAAAAGGAACAGTGTAACCTTAAGTATCAAAATCTTGGCTTAAAAGTCATTATTTCGCGTGCTCTGCAAAAACTATTGACGACCTATTAGATGGTGTTCTATGCATTAGCAGTATTTATGATTGGTCCCGAAAGACTCCATAGATATATAGATGTTATATGCCTGAGTAGTTCAATAATAGTTTTAGAATTAAAATGATAGTTTTTGTTTAAATTATCAGGCTCAAATAAAGGTGGAATCGAATAGAGGCGCTATTGGTATCATATAATTGTTACCCACACAAATGGTTCGATAATTAAGGTTGTTTAAGTACGTAACAATTCCACTGCAAGTTATTCGTATGTATTGGACTTACAGTTTAAAAGTAATGATGCGAGTAAAAACTTTATCAAGTAAGGAAAAGTCACCGCATGAACGAACTTTCCGACTGTTATACTATCAAAAATACTAATTAAGTATTCGGGTTAAATAATAGTTCGTAAATTTGAAAATTAATCTTTCAATAGAGATGAAATTGACAGTCCTACAAACTTTCGAGTAATAATTATGATCATGGGAGTATCGCCGAGTGGCTTTGTGAGGCCTGAGGCAATACGATTCAGGTTCATTAAAAATACTGACGTTCTTTTCCCCGCCTGTAGGTCTTGTACTGTTTGCTATTTATACAGACACGTACCCAATTATGGAAAAATTAGAGGGAAAATTCTGCAAAATTATTACACAAAGGTTTATTATATCTATATATAGAGAACAGGATAGCTGTTCAACGTAAATCATTGACCTATATATTTCTGACGTAGTTCGTGGTACATTATTTACACCCGACACTTCGCAATTCCATGTCTTGTCATTGCATTCAAGATAAAAATACTTGGGCTACCGCCAGCCACACTGTCTACATCAGACCTCCCGTTCAACGGGCTCTGCCTCCTGTCTCTGCAGCCCGACCGCCAACCTAACCGATTTTTTCAAATGGTGAACGATTGTATGATCGTTCATTAACCAGAATGGTCTCATTCGATTCAGAAAACTAATTTCAATCTGATTCAAACTAAAAAGCCACCCTCTTACTTAAAAATTTTTTGAGATTTAAATTTTTTTAATAGTTTAATCCTCAAATGTATCCCTTAGGTCAAAAAGACAAATATCGTAAACTTCGGTTCAGTTGTTTCGGAGAAAATCTTCAGATTTCGAATGAGACCATTAGATATTGTGAAGTCGATATTTTGCAATTTATTTTGGTAATGCCATAATAGTTTTGATCAATTAACGTAAACCAATTTAATGTAAGCGTTATTTTATTTATTTATTTTTTTTGTTACAGAGATCACGAATACGAACCGGTTAACCCGAAAGAGCCACCGTCTCCTCTTGTGGGAACGAGACAAAGCTTAGCTGATCGAGCAGAACGAGAAAAGAAAGTTGAGGTTACTTCAACAGTGACTGCATCGGTTTCTGCACCGGTGACTGCGCCAGTACCAGTTGCTGCATCTTCAGGCCCTACAGATCAGGCCGCTGCTCCTCCACCGTCCAAATTGGTGACTCCATCACTAGCAGGAATCACTACTTTGTTGGCAGCTTCGCCAATTCTCAGCGTCACTCCTCAGCCGGAGGAAGAAAAGAAGGAGGAGGTTCTTCAGAGGAAGTTCATTAAGATCCCTAATGAGGAAGGCATCATCATACCTTTGCACGGAGACTCAGACGAAGAACTCCACCCAGAAAGATACAAGGATCCTTCTCTGCAAGGAGTACAGCGGATAGAAGGTCCGGTAGTTGAGGAAATTAAATCGCTACCTCCACCGAGTAAACGAATCGAGGAAGTAAAACCTATACCTCCAGCGATTAAACGAGTTGAAGAGATCAAACCACCTCCACAACTCGAACCAGAAGAAAAGCCTAAGGATTTCTCGCAATCGGAATACGAACCAATCCAACACCCTGACGACATGGCCCTGGACGAAGCTCAACCATTGTCCATTCAGGATAGATTTAAAGCAGGTGCCGGAGAAATAAGAGATAAACTCCGAAACATTACTGTTCCTAAAATATCGTTACCAGATCGTCCCAAGATCAATTTACCAGACCGGTCAAAAATGAAGTTACCAGAAAGACCACAATTCCTGAAAGAGAGGCCGCAGTTCCTCAAAGAACGGCCGCAATTTCTAAAAGAACGTCCACAGTTCCTTAAAGAGCGTCCTCAATTTCTTAAAGAGAAACCGCAGTTTTTGAAGGAGAAGCCCAAATTCTTGACACAAAAACCTAAGTTCCTGACGGAAAGACCTAGGTTCAACTTACCCGATCGATCTAAATTCAAAGTGCCTGAGAGATTCAAATTTGAGAAAACCAAGAAAGTCGATAAACCCAAGATAAGGAAACCTAATCCTAGTAGTCAGAGAAGGCCCTTGAGGGATGTGATTACTATTAGTTCAGAATCGTCGCATAATTTGTTTGAAACCTTGAAAGCTAGAACGTATCCACGATTCATGTCGAAGAAAAAACGAGAGAGAGACAGGGCGGCGCAGTTAAAGGCTGCAGGGACGAGTATGGAGACAGAAAGCAGCCCACCGTCGCCTCCTATGAGCACTAAACTGTTTCCAGAGAGGTACAGAGATATCAAGTTCGCTGATGAAGAACCAGGGTATGTAGATCATGATCAAAGGATGGATGTGCATAGCGAAGAAGGGTATGAAGAAAATACTGCGCCTTTTCATGAACGTTATGAGCGAACAACTCCTTATATAACGACGCAGAGTCCAGATCAAACGATGAAAGCGAAAATTGACAGTTCAAGTGACATCGTCGAGTCGGATAAGGAGCAGATTAGCTCTGGTGCATCGAGCATGAGGCATAGAGCTGGAGTTTTGGAGGAGATTGATTCTGACGAGTTTTTCTTGAGGCAGAAAGGTTTGAGCAGAGAAGACGTCGATGTTAGCAGGTACTTATCGAAAGAGATTCGCGACGCTTTCCGGTCTCCAAAGAACGTTTTGGCACATATGGACTCTGCAGATTCGAGATATACAGATGAATACGAAGAAGAAGAAAATTCTGAAATGAGATACACGGATGAAGCCCCCGAGCCTCCTAGCAGGACTAAACACAGGTCAGAGTCGAGGGAATCAGATTTCAACACGTTCCCCATCAAACCCACTAGGAGGAAACACAGTGAGCCTGATTTTGGGTCGAAGGAGATATTCGAAAAAGTTAAGAAGCCTCCCAGGAAGTACAGGTCAAGGTCTGATACCAGGCAGGGTTCAGTAAGGAGTCTGGATAGGTCACGGAGAAGTATCCTGTTTGACGACACTCCACAACCACCATCACGACAGAAAAGCTTGAGGAGCTTGACACGAAGCCGACCTGAGAGCGCCACAGACGTGCGTGGAGGAAGTGTGCGAAGAGACGTAAGTTTCTATTCTTTCCAACTACCTAAAAACTTCAAATACAATATCTGTTAACAGTCTATTAGCAACTAGTTTCTACGGCTATGTTAACTTTTATGAATTACTTTGGTACCATTATAGTAGATATGCAATCCAAATTCCCGATTTGTATACGATCTACCCACCACTTTGCGAACTACAGTTGTTTGGGTGCACCAAGACTGTAACGGACAACCACGAAGGGAACGTAAAACGATAATGAGCTTTTCTCGCCCCAAATACAAATGTCAACTGCCAATATGCAAAGGAGATCAATCTTGTCCAGTTTGTTGGCTTCAAAACGTGAAACAGACTCAATCCTGCCTTTAAAAAAAGTGCACAAGTAGGTACGTAAATACCTAAAAAAAATTTCAGAAAACCGTGTTTTGCAACAGTTGAAATTCATATCTGCCCAGCAAGAACCATCTTGGAGGTAAAAGCCCAATTCCATCTTTAACCCAAGTTTCCTATTATCCCAGCATAGAAGAGAAGGGAAGCAGAAAAGGTGATTACTTACCTCACATCCACAGCGAAAATTTACCTTTTCGTAGTAATGAGGGTACACTTGCTAATTGTGGAACGATTCATGCTTGCCTTTGAGATTTGTTGCAGTCCTGTCAATAGTGGCACTGGGTGCTCAGCATTGCGAATAATCAGTCTTTGTTCTACTGACAATTTAGGGAACTCACGTTTTACAGCACTGACTGTATTCATCGCGAATTTACAGCTAACACGGTTCAGTCAGACAGTGAACTGATGATATGATGAAGAGTGTGCTTTGGTGATTGTAGCACACTCTAGCGCTGAAGCACCCATTCTAACAGGTGAGCGGAAAACTCCGTGTGCTCTCAGACATTTTGAGCTGTTTCACTAGTCCATTCTTTGGATCCGGATCCAATCAAACGCGGAGTTCCCCTTCTTTCGGGCACAGACGGAGAGAGCTCCCAGACAGCAAACACCAAACCCCCTCACCATACTCACGATTCCACCATCCTGAGGCTCAGTTTGGTGCTCCTCTGCTCTTCAATGAGGATTTATGGGGAAAAAGTTGGAAAACCGAATGATAATATGATACTTATGATATTATTATCAGGTATTTTTTCATTTAGGGCAGGGGTTGCAGATCCGCCTGTGCTCCCGTCAGCTGGCGCCCCTGATCTACCCCAACACCGAGTTCAGATCCAAAATGGGAATGCAGCGTTCCATCTAGTCTGTTTCTTCCTTAGTACTTACTTGTCGTCCAACGGTCACATTCTCCAGATACAATCATATCTTTAGATTCACTAATATCTCCAGATTCTAATATTAAATATCCGTTTAACAGTACAATCTGAAAGTGTAATTGTTGTCTTATAGGTTGCACACGATATAGACATGGCGCCTGTGAGGCCTCTCAGGATATCACGATCTAGAGGTGCATCTGTGGACGAAAGAACGTCAAGGGGAGCAGACTCTCTCCCTCACGACTACGCCGAATATGAGCAGGAAGAGGAAGAAGAGGACATTGAATTGGAAGAAGAAGTGGATGAAGAACTGGAGGAAGAGGTAATCATGGAAATATGAACTTTAAACTATCAACCAGTAGAACAGTACACTAGTGTCCAATCACTAAGCTCTTATGGTATTGCTTACAGAAAAACTGTTTGGCTTCCTCGTAGGTAGGGAGACGATGAATTTAAAGGTCGGATTGCTACCCATTTGGTTAAGAAGCCCAAGATCTAAGAGTGAGAGATAAATATTTCTGCAAAAGTACTAAAATGATCATTTTAACAGATAAAAATGGGGGTGTGGTTTTTGGGATGATGTTATTGAAGTTTCGACCTTGATTTAATCGATGAGTAGTGGTCCATTCATCTACAGAAATTTGTGAAGTAAAAATTTGAATGTAAAATCGTTAAATTTCTTTTATAAAACTACAATAGCTAAAACAAGGATCGTGATTCGTGAGTAACAACTTTATGAAATGGCAAAAGGATTGGGCCCCATAGTTTAACCCATACAACAAAATGTAAGAGCTGAAGAACTTCAATGGGAATTTCAAGGAAGAAATGTGGTTTCCCCACTAATAAAAAAACAGGATACTGTTATGAGGAAAGCCATTCCACCCGCAGACAGGCTACACTTACGTTTATAACAGCGTGCAGGTTTCAGATTTCAAGGAAAAGGTTAAACTTTCAAGCGCTACTGAGCCATACAAAATATTGAGGAACCTTCAATAAAAATCAAATTCATTTGATTTCTTTCAATATATTGACATCAATAATTATTGCTTCAATATAGCCCTCACACCGTCAATATATTGACAGAAATGAAATATTGAATCAATATATTGATCAACAACAAAATGTAAGAGCTGAAGAACTTCAATGGGAATTTCAAGGAAGAAAGTGCAATAGCCACGAGAACGTGGGCTGATATACATTGCAGTTGAACCATCATCTGGGTTGCAGAGTTGTTACGGTTTTAGATTACTGAAATGAAGGGGAAGGGCGGTGGGTCTGCATGTTATTGACCAGTGGGTTGGAATGAGAAGGTGCTTTGTTAATCATGGAGCAGTAGTTCCGGACGAACAGGTTTCCAACCGTTTTTATTTCCCGATCTTTGTGGAGCTTATTGTTAAGACGATGCTAATTCACATTGATTGTTGATGTTACTATGCAATTTTGTAGCTATCTATATGTAATTGAGTGTTCTAGACAGTAGGTGAAATTGAGTGTTCTAACAGATCAGTTGGTGAAATTCTTCAAGTACTTTTTTGACGATGAATACATGGTAAAAAGCTGCTACAAAGAAAGATTCCTTTCTCAATTTTGAGTGATTCGGTGAGTTTTCTAAATCTTGAATAAAATTCAGTTTTGTCAAGTGCAGATTAGCTGCCACCTTTATTCATGCTGCTTATCGGGGGGCTGGATACGAATTTGCAAAGACGAAAAATACATGGATGGACATCACGCCAAAACTCGAGTCTAGAAGACTGATGTGCTGATATCCAACCCTATTGTTTGAGAGGATGACTGAAAATGAGATTTCTTATCTCTGGAGAACAAGTCAATCGGGCCATGTGGATTTACTTACATAACACTAATCTTGAATTGGGCACTTTCCAAATATGTAAAATTCTATTTATTGGGTTAAAAGTTTGTATGTACTGGTTTAACCAGACAGTGCGAATTGTATCAATAAATAAATGCTGAAAATTAATCGTAAGCAACTTCTCTCATTAGCAAGAGAATGGTTTTGATTGCAATACGAAGTAATAGACATATGGAAGTGCCATAATTGCATCTAATTGCTAGTGAAAAACGAGATAGACCTTGAACTTTTGAAGTAATAAAATCTACTAACTGACATCCAGAAAAAGCGCTCTGATTGGAAACAGATATTTTGTCATGTGCAAAGAAAGTCATGTGATTCGATCTTCTGAGAATAAGTTTCTAACTTGATACTAAACAATTATTGTTTTGCAGGTCCTAGATCAAGGAGTTCACGAGCACGTACAGGTTTTCCGAACGATTCCAGTCACGTCTGAGGTCCCTGTAAGATCTTCTGCGATGATGGACGACGAGGAAATACCTGGGTATGCGACAGTGAGGAAGCCCAAGCCTCCAAGGCCACCTATTCCTCCTAAAAGCAGGAAGGAACAACTGCAATCCCAGTTGCATTCGATCAAAGCTCAAGGTATAAACTTTTTTCAAACGTTCCCCAGGCGAGCTATGAAAAGTTTGAACAAGCCAAGACTCCCGATTCGCCCATTGAGAAATTACAGCGCTTTAGGACCCGTGAGGCCTCCAAGGAGGAACAGGGTGTTCAGAGAACCCGTGTACGTCGATGGGGATTTGCCAGATTCTCAGGCTGAGCAGGGAGAGGATTTGAAATCGTACGATCTAAAGCACGAATATGAAGAAACGAGGGACTTGCAGAGGGGAGAAATCGTTGAGAGAATGAAAGGGAGGCCGTTACCACCACCACCCAGGCCCCCAAGGAGATCAAAAGACGACGAATCTTTGCAATCAGGAGCTGATGTGCAGGAGGAAGAAGAATTATTTGAGCCTGAAGAAGACATTTGTGAACCAGAAGAGGAAGAAGTCGAAGACATTCCCACGAAACCATCGAGAAGAGAGGAGTTCCTTGCGTCTCTCAAAGTTGATGTTTTGGGCTCTCAGCGACCATCTACTAGGGAAGAGAAAACCCAGATAGGCGCAACTCATGCTCATCCAACGATGGAATCTAGTCAGCAGACGTCCTTTGAACAAGCGGACATTTCAGTTTCAATTCAGACTGACCCGCTCCCCGAAGGTTTTGTTGTGGACGATCAAAGCGAAGGTTACAGCCGTTCAAGGAGTCGCACAACTGAACCAAGTATTGCGTCCCAAGTAGAAAAAGCTCAAACATCAGACCGACGAGCTGTGGAAGAAAGTATGCAAAGACGAGATGTTCCATCTCTGCACGATCCACGTAGATTATTTGATCCAGAAGTGGTGCGGGCTAGTGAAGAAGCAACGGAAGAGACTCCACCTCCTCTGCCACAAAGAAGTTTTCCACCTATACCTATCACAATTCCTCCAATCACTATTCCACCAATCCCTCCAGTTCAAGTATCATTCCCTGACAAACTTCACTTAACGCAATTAGACGTAGACAAGCTAAATGTTAATGAATTACAAGCAAACTCGATTAAAGTATCCGATATAGACGGTGTAACGATGCAGATCTCAGAAATTGCGAGTACGAGTGGGAATTTGATATTGAATGGTATTGAACTACCTCCAGACTTTATTAAGAATTTGGTTGCTCAAATACCCGTTCCTGAGCCCTCAAAACCGGTAGTTATTGAAAAGATAATCGAAAAGCCGGTGGTGATTGAAAAAGTGATCGAACGAGTGAGGGAGACGACTCCACAACCTCATTTGAAGAGGATTATGACACCACCGCCGCCAATTGTTGTGCAACATACGGCGCAGTCGGCCGATGAAGTGCCTTCGCCGCCTATTCACCAAGCGAGCACTGTTGAGCAGATCCCAAAGCCTGTCACGTCGCGCACTCGTAGGAAATCCCCTACAAGACTGGTGGACGATTCCGAAGACGAACTGGCGTCGGTAATTCTTGAAAGAGAACGAAAAGAACGGGAGCGGCTCCAAAAAGAACCCAAACAGAAAGAAGAACCGAAAGAACAGGAACAGGAGAGAGTCGCAGGAGCAAGTCCGATCATTCCCGAAGAGCAACCTCTAGAGCCATCAGCTTTAGCGCTCATCAAGCAACTGTTATCCATCTGGTACCGGAACATCGTAAGCGGAACGGGCTCCCTGGTGAACGGCATCAACTCCATATTCCCTGAAAATGACAAAAGGCGAGACGCTCAAACAGCTGCTGTAATTCTCATAGTCATTATCGCAGCATTGATCCTCCTTGGTATAGGAGCTGACCAATCGGTTCACCACCACCACTGGGACTATCTAAACCCTCCTCGCTAACCAATGATCCACCATATCAATGATACACCAACGTGGTGATACTTCAATACGTGTGTCATTCTAGTGTCAATTGATGAAATCACCAATATATTTTGTACCCTATATTCCTTCCCCCGTTTTCCTCCTATCCATCAATCGAGTTCGTAGTCAACATTCGATGCGTGCATCTTAGAGAATCATCGTTTTTCAATTTACCTACCATTGAATGAGAGTTGAATTTCATATTTTTGTCTGTTTCAGAAAGTAATACCGAGCGTTATTTAGTTCAGTCTTGTTTATTCTTATGTTAATAATTTGAATTATACATTTTGTAAATAAATTGTTGAACGAAAAATAAATAGCTCACTTTTTTCCACGACACGCTACAACGTGACTTTCCGTTGGGCTTGTTCAAATTAAATTTGTATTCCAAATGAATTTTTATTGGAATATTTTAAATTCGTTCATTATTAACTTGGGGAAAAGACGAAAAATACGTACAAGACCGCAAAGTTATCAAATGATTGTCTGTTTGGGGACTTTGCTGAAAACCATACTCCAAACGCAGTAGATACCTTTACATAAAACAAAATCATTTTTTATTAAAAAAGAAATCAACAAAAAATACAATTTAAAAAAACCAACATTTCCCATATTGTGTCATCAGTTGCAGCTACAGATTGTACTATTTTACGGACATGATGCTCCTGCTCCCTCAAGCGTCAGTTGGACATCCTCTCCACTGATGTCAAACTTTTAGTCAATTGAACAAGTACCTACCCGTATTTCATAATTTGACTTGGAGAAGATGAAATTTGTTCTGGAAATGGTTGGGTTTCACTTGGAAATGCTATTAATCCACTCATACCAAATAATCGACATTTCTGAAGTTGAAAGTGAAGGCCACAAACCATGATGACAAAAATGATAAACTCATGTATTAGAATTGGCAGCGTTTTGTTGCTACCAAACATTCAAGTATCAATAAATCTAAGGTTATTGGTCATTATTACCCTAAGTCAAAATTTGATTAGAAACATGAATTCTAATTAGGTCATACTTGGAAAATTTGCTAACAATACTCCTCAATTCCTGGATATGGCGTTTTAAAGTATTTTTAGGCTTTATTTTGCTTTGTTTGTGAGGTGCCATCAGGAGGTGTGAGTTATTTGCCACGATGACAGAGTTTCTTGACTGCTGCGTTTTAGGCGAACATTCCAAGCAGCATAAATTGGAAATTGCGGACTTTGCAGGTATCTTTGAAAAACTGGCCGAGGTCAACGTCAAGCTTTGAAGAAAGAAGACGGACCTTACCGAGGTCAAAGGAATCAATTGTTCGTTCATAGCCAAATTCGACATTCTCAAGATTAATGTTGCCAGCAAGCAGCAGTTTTAGTTTCCTAAGCTCAAAACGTGTTCCCTGTCAGATACCATGACTCCCGTCCTCCCAGATGACAAGATCCTTATTTTCATTGATCTTCTTAGCCAGTTAAAGACTGACATGGAAGCAAGGTTTACCGATCTGACTAAGCAACACATTCTTGATTATATTCTAGATCCGTTTTCATTTGAAGCTGTTCGAAAAGCTTGAAAAATATTTGCTGACAGAGTTTTTAGATTTGAAATATGACTGTGAAGCGAAGCTTATTTGCTAGCGGAATGGTTACGAGTTAGGCGAAACTATGGACAGTCAATCACAACTATTCCACTCGTACACTGGAAATGATAGGGGGCCGATGAGTATTACTCCAAATCCATGAAGGAACGATACTCCTAAAAAGGCTAGACACCACTGGTTTGAAGAATCTAACTTCGTTGAGGACTTCATGAAATTACCCAGACCGGTAGCTAAAATGCTAATATAACTATCAACGTTTGATTAACTAAATTGACGGAATATTCCAGAATGATGACAAAATTATGTTTATGAAAAAAATGTGTGTTTTCAATAAGATTACCATGAAGACTATACGATAAAGTAAAAATGATGATGGGGTTAGATTTGTGAAATTATCAATTATAATTTTTTGATCAATAGTTTATTACATAACATTAATATTTTGGTAACTATACAATGTACTATGAAAATGACAGTAGACAATACTTGTTAAGAAAATAATAAAATATGTTCATTTCAAATTGTGGATTAGACTTTCGTTTACTTTTTCATTTTTACTTGTTAAAGTTTGTTAATTAACAATTTACACGGGAAAGTCGAAGAGTAAGCCATACTCAACTTCTCCTAGGGTAAGTGAAATGGTTTTTCCACTGGACATTTTTGGACCGTGTAGATTATTCATCTTTTATATACAAAAATATTATATACATCAGTTTCATCGAGTGTTAGCAGTTCTGGTTTGCTGTAATTTTTAAGGAAAAGTAGAAAAGTGACTAGATTTTTATGAATCCACAAGCGCTAACCTGTGTGTTTCATCGTATTGCACTGTTTGCAGTATATATACATTGCACATAATAATTATAAAACATACTAAGATCATTCAAGATAAGTATGAATGTTAAAAATCAGTTAAAGTTAGGTTTTATGTCATCATGCCTAATGAAAATGCTGATAAACATGGACAACTTTATGGAATAGTTCACTAGAACCCATTAATCGAACTGACCAAACATAGCAGACTAGAATGTCGTCATTGTATGAATCTGAATCTGATTTAAACATGTCTTATCGCAGAAAGTCATTTTCGTCACTTCGAAATTTCAAATATATCTCAAGTACAACCGATCCGTTGTCAGATATCTGTAACATTATAATTTTCCATCACCCAAAAGTCATTTAGGTTCTACTTGGAAGGCGCTCATTTTATGGGAAAGACTACCTAAAACGTTTTATAACAGTGAGTTGAATACTAGCCTATTACAAAGCTACATAAATTTTTGTTAAGGAGAAACTTAATTCATTTCAGATGAATTAGGTTTCTGTTGAGGGCGGTCATCATTGGGCTGAAATATCACAAACAACAAAAAGGGACCAACTTCACAAAACTGGTGAGGTCATATAATCTGAAATAAACAACAACACACTTCCAATAGCGTTCAAAACTGACTAATTCTATTTTCTCGAGAACAAGAAACGAGGATGATGCCTTAATGGTTTTCTATACTCTTCACGATAAAAATGATCAAATACCGAATAAAGAAGAATTCACTATTTCAGAGGGGGGTGAAGGTCAACCAGAACTTTGTTGAGTGTAGGCTGCAAAAGAATCTAGTTGATCCACAAGTTGCAAGGCAGTTAGGATTGTAGATTGCTATGAAGTAGGAGTCACATGGATAACAACTGCAGGAAACGATCAACTCATTACTGGGTTTCTAAAATGTGGGAAAGGCCTGCCAAGTTTTTAGAATTTCAACAGCTCACAAAACTGGCAGCAACCCAGTGCGGATCCTGGAGGAAGGCTCCATAAAGGAAGACCCTGTTTCAGATGGTTGGATGGAGTGGAGGAGAATTGTAGGCGTATCAACATGAGGAATTGCAGGGACCACGAGTCGTTTACGGCTGGATTGGACGGGGACTTGAGCAGGTCAAGGGTGGACACCGTCTGCAGCTCGGACTAGTTGTAGTATGATTCCATGATTTGAATATGAGCATTGTTAGTGTGTTAACCTTGAGTAGTTTTGATATTCTCCATGATAATTTCGATCCTTGCGGCCTACAACTACCCCGTAGTTGCTGTCTGTGGTGATAGCTTTGTAAAAGCTTAAGTTAAGTTTAAGCTTAAGTGAGTTTAAGAGCTATGATGGAGATCAATTTCATCAATAGAAGGAATGTTAGCAATACTCTAGTTAGAAAACTGAAAAAACAACAAGTCCCCGCATTTATCTGTAGAGGAAACCCTTTTTAATATACGCGTGCATCTCTATTCATGGGATTAAGACCTTTTACTTTAAACTATAACATACAATGCGGACCGCTCATTCACAATCGTGTAGTTGGTAACTTCAGCTGTCAAAATAGTTCCCTGCCGTAGATTTTCCAAGACCAGTGGATTTTCTTGCATTCACAATTGAGTAACCAATAACTAAGTGGCTACAAAACTTAAATAGTAGTGTAGATATTCTATTTGTAAAAACTAAATTAGAATATCATTACTTAGACATTTTATTGTTTCAACAAAATAATACTTATTGTTCGTAGTTTGATGAACCAATGTAGGATTGGTACTGTCATTTCTTTCAAACCATACTTTCAAGATTGTTCAATGGACATTTTACATTTTCCAAATTATAGCAACGTAAGATTTAAGAACCTTCTCGTAATTCATAGTAAGGAATAGCAACAGACGTAACGAACCAGCAAAACATTCAAGTACTGCTAAGAGAGTATTTCCTGTAAACGAAGGCGCTAAGCTCGAGAAGTTATTCAAATTAAACTAGATTCAAAACAAGACAGAGAGATCAATCACAATAGAGGCAGTTAGACGTAAATACGCATTCTCAAACGGTTGTTTACTTCTAATCAAAACTTGAATCGAAAGCAGCTTCGTTTTTATTGTTCACCTGGCAGCAGATGGTTTACCGAATAAATTAATACAATTTTTGCATCCCTCAAGAACTGACGAATTATGCTGTATGCGTGTTTGACATCAAGATTGACATTCATTAATTAAAGATCAAACCATTTTACCACTCTGTTGACGTGATACATGCTTTGCCATGTTCAAATAATTTACTTAACAGGAAGCATTTATGAAAACGAAATATTAAAAGTGTGGAGATACCTACTTGAAAAGATACAAATTTTAATTAACATATTTTTTTATGTACACTCATACTCTACCAGAAATATGGGGAGAAGAATATAGAATGAAAGGAAAAACGATAGAAAAGACTGCATATTTACGGCCGATCTTATTAATACAGAGAAATTTGTTATCATAGCAAATTAATAGAGTTGTTGAGGTGGATTCACAAGACATAACCAGAGGTGCCATCTAAACAAAAAATGCGCCTAATTATCTTCATTGTTATGATCAGTAGGATCACGTAATTTTGTCAGTGTGTGGACGTGATTTAAACAAAAATTAATCGGAATGGTAAAACGGTTCTGCGTCAATTAAATTCGCCAATATCACAAAGAAGAAAATGGGACAACAAGACGTTCAACTTCTAGATGTGCTTTGATACCATCCTGATGAAATATTGTAAGATACACACCAACAGCGCCCCAGAGACTGATGAACGCAGCAGATGGGCCCTGGAGAGCGAGCGGATGCTACCGGACAGTGGATATTCTGGACTTGAGTTGAACGAAAAGAGGTTCGTTCCACACTTTTCCCCAGTCTATCTTGTTAGCTTTAAGGAGAGCCTGGGGAGCCTTTGTCATGATTTTGGGAAGCCTCGTTCCTAGACTCAGCGGGAGATGACACAGTAGTTTCTGGATACTAAATTGGGGAGGGGGATTGGGCTTGTAAAAATGTTCGTTTTCCCGTAGGCTGTGGGAGTAAGGGAAGTTGGATCATTTACGGGTAGTTTGGCTGAGTTCGGAGCGGTAGGGGGACATGGATGGCGATGAGGGGACCACAGAGAGCTGACCTAGCGACCCGGAAGCAGGAAAGAAGAGAGACAAAAAAGTGAACCAGCCCGGAATGATGATCATATCCAGAGAGGAGCTTTAGAATTCGGCACGTCCACCTTCCCTCCGCCCAAACCCACCACATGAATGTACTTTGATGATCCAACTCTTTATATTTCCCGTGTACCATAAAACCAGGAAAGTACCTCCAATCGCACCCAAAGACCTAGGACTCCATATGAGCTAAATGTAGCTGCTAGTTTACCCCATAAGCTACCTCAACTGCGCGGATACCAGAAACGGCATTGATCATTCCATAGCCACTCTACTATACTATTGCCCATATAGAAGCGACCCCAGACCACAGGGACGAAAACCCCTTCCCCGCCATCAGGTGGCAACACCGCAGAGGACCCTTTAACTCAGCGGACTATCCCTCATTAGCAGCCCCCTTCAATCTCCCCCTCTTAACGCAAGACGTTTTAGTTGTTTTTGTTGAAAAATGTAATTTTTTGTGAGATTCAAAATGTTCTCGTCTTTCTGAAGAAAACAAGTCTAAATTTCATGTTAATCGGTTCAGGAACACCTTATCAAACAAGTGTGTGCCCGTATTGCAAAAGTGTAATAAATTGCAAAAAACGCGGCAAATTTGATTACACATGGGTTTGTTATTCTTGTGTCGAACTTTACACTTAAACTCATGTTTCTTTGATCCAACCCTGTCAGATGGGATGGGGCTCGAAAAAGTACGGAAATAATGTCATTTTCCACCATTTTACCCCATGAAAATGGATTTCCTCGCTCTGGGTCAATCTCACAGGTAAGGGAATTTTTACTCATAATGATGGCGTCAAATAATCAATAGCAGGTAAATGGCACATGAGTTCGACGAAAACCGCCATTGGGTATTTTTACCTACATAACGTCTAGGTATGTTTTTCCAGTTCGGATTTATACTCGTTGTGTCCCTCTTTTCATGTACATCACGATTCTGGTGATGGCATGATCGAATTAACTATTAGATCACATTTGGATTGCATATGACACGTAAGTACCGTACCGTAATTAGGGTCCGATGCGAGCCGTCAGGCCACTACCTGGAGGCTCGGATTTTGCGGCGTTGCCAGACCCAGAGGTCTTTAGAAAACCGCAGGGTCGCTCCTACGTGGGCAAGAGTATAATCCTTGTCACAACCCCTAAATAAATGAATGGGTAAAGACAATACGTTTGAATCATAGAAATCTAGCAGCTCCGGCTATTGTACATGACTAGGTAGAACTCACTTAGTAATTCAATCCATGCAGGTGCCATGAGATTGCGACTGTGCGCCCTCTTCGTCGCCCCCCACCGTTTATTTGAAATACAATCAGTTCCAATAGTATAGCCTATTAATGACTCACTTAATCTAATAATTAAATAGTAATAACTTGAAAATATAATACCGGCCCAGGGCCTGTGTTTGTCAGGAAGAAACGCAGCCCAAGGTTCGGGGATGAACTCCACCCTGGAGAAGGGAGACCCATCAGGAGAACAGAAGAGAAGCTACGCTCATACCACTGCTTACTATGCATACCGGGCGCTCTGCTCGAAATAGATGACGGCCTAGGACACTGGTAATTCAAACCTCAGGGTGAAACACCCTTCTATAGGAGATTGCTGGGTCCCAAGAACTCACTGGTTACACTGAATGGAAGTATACATTCCAGGAATGGGGAGGGATCCGACAATAAATTCAGTTTTTCGGTTCATGAGACTGACAATCCCTAGTTACCTTCTACATCTGACAACTTTCAAGATATTCAAAAAGTTCAATAACTCAATAACAATGTAATATCTCATTGACATCATGAAATCTTGAAACAAGATCATAAAAATATCCAATAAAGTTCGGAAAATCAATAATGAAAATATTTACGTGTTTACATGGTTTCGATGGCCAAAATATTCGAATCAATAGAAGCTATTTCTTTGTTAACATAACTACATGATAGATATCGTGATTCAGCTTCACATTTTGTTTGTGGACTGTGTACAATAGACGGTAGTAAACATGTTCATATAACTGACTGATGCAGATATCGCTTAGTTCCAAGATATCTTATGTTGATTCCCAATAATTTTGAGGTTCATCGAAATCAATATCGAAGTATCTATCAATATTCAAGAAATTGAAGTGTTGTGTTTCCGACAGCCAAGATATTGCATCTATCCGACAAATCATACTGATACCTATTACAATTTAAATGAATGGCACGTATTTAACTGACTGTACAAGAATTTAACTGAATAGTGACGTATTCCATTGGCTGCCAACTTCTTTAAGTGGCTGTCGACATATTTGACTGACAGTAAGTATATTTAACTGACATCGACAGATATATAACAGATCCATTAAAATAGAAACCTCCATTTACGGCCTAGATTTTAGAAAAGGTGAAAATTGTTTGGATCGTTTTTAACTGAATATCGACGTAACTGTTTGTAGATATATTTATAGGGTGTCGGAGTTTTAAACTGACTGTCGGCGTATTTAAATAGACATTTGCGATGCGGTTTTGACGTGACCGATGAGCGGTTGCGTGTCCACGACGGCTTTGACGCTGGGCCACTCACCGCTAGAGTTGCCTTCCTCGCTAGGGCTCGCCCCGCTCCGTCCGTTCAGCTCGCTTGACACTGAATCTACAACATTTTCAAAAGAAAAGGGTCGTTTAAAACGTTTTTCAAGCTAATAAAAAATCCACTTTCCCTGTTTCAAGAACCCTCTTAGAATATAATGTATGAGACAGGAGGTAGTGAGCCCAATTTACATCAATCTGAGTGGTAAAACTGAAAACACACGTTTCAAACTAAAGTTTATTCATGAATTCTGTTTGACTCTCAATGGAATTCAAAGCTGATTTCATTGCAGAGAGGCGCTTGAATGTAAATAACAAGAGCCGAGATGCCACTTTCCAGGCAGGCTTAGAGGAACCTTATTATTGTAACTTAAATAAGGGGTGAAAATGTCAAATTTTCTCAAAACTTCGTCTTGAATATATAACACGAAAATATTTTTTCAATCATCAACCTAAGGTACAGGAAGGAACATGACTCAACTGATGAGTTCATGTTTGTTATGGAATGGTATAGTGGCCCCTTCCAAGCAGGTGGATGCATTTTTATGCTCCGCCACGCTTAGAAGGATGAAACAGACGCTTGGTAACGTCAAGATGATTCATCTCAAAAGGCGTCGGAATCTAAAATCGGGTAAGGGACCAATAGTAACCATATCCATCACACTCCAATAAGGGCTTCTGAGAAAAACACTTCTAGAGCCGGGACAAGGGCAACCTGTCTCTTAATACCCTAAAAGTTTCAGGGGCATAAATGGATTGTTCATTCTCCATTCAGAGGGGGGGGGGGGGGGCCCTCGCAATGAGTTGGGCAGAAAGAATGACAATATTAAATTGATCATATTTAAGGGCATACAGCCACTGGGGGGGGGATTGCGAGTAAACAGGGGCAGCAGGATAATCAGGACAGTTGACAATATAAAGGCCAGTGGACGCAAAATACGCTCTGCTACCATTTTTTTGAGGTGATGGAATGGTATAGTTGCCCCTTCCGAGCAGGTGACACTGCCTTATGCATTATAAACGTGCTCCGCCACGCTTAGAGGAAATGATTCAGACGCTTGTAGGCGTCCGACTCATCTCCCAAGGCGACAGATTCTAAAATCAGGAAGGGGCCAACTAACCAAATCCATCACACATTCTATTTCACTCCGTTTTTTATTGAAATGGGTTTCCATAACTTCGTGGCGAGTGACTTAGTCCGTAGGTGACCGAATGTCTTTGAAGTTGGCATTCTGCCCTCAGGGACGTTATTGAAGTAATTCCTGCTTGGAGTCATTGTTCAACAAGAGTAAATCGTTACAAAGCCATTAGAAGATAATTCATTATATCTCAGTCAGAAAATCACAAGACTTAAGACAGAAGACGAGGAAAACTGTGTTAATGAAGAAGGTAATGCAAGAAGGTTTGTAATGTTTTGTCAACAAATGTCATAGTTTGTACTTGCTTTTCATGTTTCGACTATTTCTTATTACGAAAATTTTGATTTTGAGTCTATCTACGATAACTTTTTTGTCCCAGAAAAAAAAACTTTAACAATCTACAGTATGAATTGGTGATCAGTTTTATATCAGTTTAGACGGATCATTAATAGCGTGAGCGGGTGTGCTAATATCGAGTAAGATCTGTCTCAGGAACACAACCGACATGATTCGAACAGTTGGAACGATCTAATCCGTCCAAAATCCTTCAACATCCAGTATGATGGCTTGAAAAGCTGGTTTTAAGCAACTTATTGTTTGAAATAATAGGATCAGCAATAGACAGGAAACGCTACGTTTTGATGAGCAGAACAGAAATGAAATCAACATCTTAGCGATTCGCCGAGTTTCAATATTCAGGGATTCAGAAGATTAATTCACTGAAGATGCAACTTATCCAATTCAGCGACCGTTACACCCTTAGTATCTTGGAGTTCATGAAACAATTATTTTTTCAAATCTTACGTTGCAAATATACTAGAAACTGGAGAGTCAGTACCTAATGTACGATTTTGAGGTGATTGAAAAATTCTTAAAAATCTGACCAGCATCGTGTACTGCGCATAAGCAATCTTATATTTGTTGCCTGAGGCTGAAAGAGTTAAATGCGCTAAATCTTTGGTGGTAATGGGATTTTGTAAAATTTGGGTGACTTTGATTGTTCCAATATAATATATGATAGGTATTATCATATTTGAATATGATCATATTTTCTTCATCAAATTTGTATATTGACCAGCCGCCTTGGCGAAAATAACCAGCAATATGGATTACGTCTACTGGCAGCTTCAATGCAAGAGATTTTGGTAATACCTACTTAGATTGAACAGTAAAATTGACGATGTACACAATTTTAAACTCAGAATAAAATAATATTGTATTGTAACTAGCAAATATCTCATAACTCTTTATAGGAATCAAATAAAGGGTGGGAAACCTGAATAAAAGCCAAAATGGAAATGCTATCTACTTTTGATAAAACAGAATAGACAGAAATTCAGTAGACCATGCAAATAGTAAAATAATTGCGAAAAAAATAAGCGGGTATTAAGCGGAAAAATGAGAGCAACGAACAATAAAATTTATAAAGTGATAGATGATGAATTATCAACAAATTTTAAGGATTTGAGCTGCAACTTCTCTAAAGTTAATATGTATTCAGTTTCAGAATATCTAGAAAGACGAAAACATGAGTTCTTGCCACAAAAACTAATTATTGCTTTGTAAAAACAAAGCGATCACCATAGTTGTACGTGTTATATCACAAATGCTTTATAATTACTACCTGTGTACGTACCTCAACGTTCACCAGATTATATGACTGGTTTTTAAATTCCGAAAACCTCGAGACATGCTGATTAAAGAACTACTTATTTCATGCGATTGGCGGACTGCACTAAAATAAAATTGAAATTTTGAGGTAAATACTAAGTCGTTATTGAAGCTTTACAGTCAAACGATCTAAAAATATAATGAGAAATGGAATTAGAGTGGTGGAAAAAATCTTTGAGAATCAAATTCTAGTTGAAGCGTAGATTAAAAGAGTGGAAAATTCAAATTTTTAGTAAACTATTATTGAAAATAATGACGAACTGACTTGCCGGACAGCCCTAGAGCAGCTAAATCAGGGACCGACATGGACCGAACGCTGCAACACGGAAATTCTGCATCACGATTTGTTTAAAACATTAAATGATATGCACATGCTGTTTTGCTTGATACCAGAATTCATTACTTTTCGTTAGTCCAGTACACTGGACTTCAGTATAACTTAGATTTTTGTTTCACAAGTGAACACGTTGACTGCCAGTGAGTACCGATTTGGTACTCAAGAGAGGGTTACCCACAGACCATGTGTACCAAATTGGTACTCACCTACGATCCTGACGTCATCGACTATTGACACTCTATGAAGTGTGAGTTAGCACGCAGTGTACCTACTTCTAAGAGGTTTGTTGGCATAAGGGGCGTACATATGGGGGGAGGGGGGGGGCCCGGGACCCCTCCGAAATTTGGAAAATTTAAATTATTATTGTATTTTTCGGTCCAAAATAATGTTAATAAAAAGGAACCTTTGTATCAATTATGCATTTTTCTTACACCTTTCCAAGTTATTAACTGAATATTATTTGAGCCTAAACTAGGTATGCTTTCCCCTGAGAAAAGAACCACTTTTCTATCAGTTTTTTTTTTTCAGTGCTACAATAGCTGAACATGTGATTTTCGACACCTGATTTGAAAAACTTTCCGGACCCCCCTATGAGTAGGGGGAGGGAGGAATAACGGCCGTTTTCTCGGCCACCTCCGAAAATATTACATATATACGCCACTGGTTGGCATCCATGGCATGACATTGCTTAGCATCGTACTTTTATGTCTGGCATTTTGTACCGTAAATATCCCACTTTGAAGTGAGATTTGATTTTGCTAAACTTACACATCGCTCCATGTGAGTTTTTGGACGGATCCTTCTCATCCCTTGAGTAATTTTCAGAATTTTTTGTTTGTACGTTTTTTTCTTTTGTAATTATGTCAATTCGAATTTACATCTAGGAAGATTTTCCATTTTCGTTTTGAAAAACGGATGATTTAGGCAAGATTTTAGCGTTGACTAATAATCATTACAACGTATTTTTACCTTTTTCATGAGAAAATTAGGGGTGAGTACCAAATTTGTACTCAGCAAAAGGTTCTCTCCTGGGCCAGTGAGTACCAAAGTGGCACTCAGGGTTTTTGGGTCCTTGAGACCATAATTTCGTCAAAAGGTCGGCCGGCCCATCAAAATATCATTTTTCAGAGGTGTTCCTTCGAGAATTTTCAAAAAAAAAAATTGTTAGCCTGAGCGCAACCCTCGGCCTCCGTAGCCATGGCGGTCAACGTGTTAAGGAAGAGCCATATTGAGCTCACTGCTGTACTTAATTGCCTTTTATATGAAATACTGATATTCGCTTTCTAAGGACGGATCTTATGACGAATTTTAGAAAATGTGGTCGGGATCACTTCGTAAAATCCGATATAACGGTGGAGGAGTGTGAGAACTCCGTTTACTCTTGATAGAGCTCTATATCTTCATACATTTGTACGTAGCTATCGGGGAATCCATTTCGGGAATGACCGCTTCAAATGATCGAGATTTAACATTCGGCTCTACGACAGTTGAGAAAAAGCTCATCTAGTTTGATCTAGTGGCCAATCAATTTCGGTTAGTATTAATTAGTTTTGATTTTTTAAAATGAGATATTAATTAAGCTCGATAACTTATGAACCCCTTTCTCCAAACCCCTCCTCCCTCTCATCCCATATTTTCTTGATTGCGAAACATTAAGATTTAAAAAATTTAAATTTTCACCTGTTTCCAACATTTTTACCCTTAAAATAGGATTTTGGTAATCAGATGAGCTCCAAATGGTTTCGGACCTATTTGAATCGATTGGGGGACCAAACTTGCTTGGAAATGCCACCTCATTTACTTATGTCAATACAAAAACTAGAGAAAAACATTTTTGAGAAGTTTCGGCCCTAAGCATATAAGCGTATGAGGCGATAAGGCTGTCAACAAGTTAGAAACAACTGAACCTCAAATGGAGTTCATGGGAGGAAGAATTTTCAACATAAATTCTGAAGCCCTTTGTGGCCCATATGGCGAGGCATTTGCAAATTTGGAATCTGCGCAACTTAAAACTTAAAATGACAAAGTTTAAGGGGGCATCATATAAATTTTCTTTGCTACACGATTACAGAATCTTATTATTGAAATACTTAACCAAAATACGTGAGAGAAATTTATGACTGGATGATGAAAAAACATGTCTGGGAGAGCTGGAATGTTCAAGATACTTCAACAGCATACAAACACGTACATTAGCAACAAACAACGGACAAAATAACATACTTCAAAACAATTTTTGTCGATTAAATACAAATGTGTATGTTGAGGGTGATGCTTTTGTCGTACTAGAATGATCTGCATAATTGTTAATCCAATTTTGAATTCAACTTTGTCGGACCGGATATTATTTCTGATTGCCGCGTGGAAATGTTTGTTCCCAATCGCCGATAAGTGAAGATTACCTTGTGCGAGGCCCCCTGCTACTTATCATCCTGAATTCATGTTACAAGAGAATAATGTATGTAACGTTTTTTCAGGATCAACTACGAACGGTTCTCTTTCGAAATTGTGTTAACGGCTTGTAGAGCTCTTTACTTGACGTCGAAGGATTCAATGTTTTGTATCCACTAATTGGATTACCTTACGTAATTAACGTCAAAATCATTCAAACCATTTGTCGGCTTAAGTAAAATGATTTTCCCTACCACGATGCTTCACATATTTCACAAATCTGAAAGAATTTTATTGGATAGCCATCAGGTGGATCCTGCAGATATCTTACACCTTCTATCATTTCCTGGGATTGTCTACAAACATAGCAAGCTTGCTTTTATCAAGTAAAATTCCAATAAATTCAGTTCATGTTAGGAAACTCGAAGATCGTCGCACAGTCCGTTCAAGCTTTCTTTTTCTGGGTCATTGCATTTTTTCAGGTAAGGGCTGCACTAGTGGTGTGGCAGGGTTGAGTTTTAAGAGTCCTCGCTCGCACTAATCACAACCAAAATTAATTAAAAGGAGTGTGTTGGATGAGATTGAATGATTTTCCTTCACGGTTTGTCAACTGGATATGTTTTACCTTCAATCCAGACGAATCTGTTAAAATATAACCCTTATCATTTTGAGGAATTCAGCAATTTCACGAACTTTCAAAAGTTGCCCCTCTCACGAAATAAGTCAAAAGGTTTGCCGAAATTCATAAAAACTGCTGCAATTCTTTCAATGGTGACAGAAATGATTACGTTAATAAATTAATTATGACAGGCGAGTATGCTTCATAATGACCTCTACGATTGCTTCATTAATAATAGCACAAAGAAAAAGGGTTTTATTGAAACTGATTATAACATTGGAAAAATTATTAGTTCGTATTAATGAAGGAAATTCAACGCTAAGTCCGAAAATATTGTAAAAACGGGAAATAAGTAACGCTTAAGTTGATAAATAGTGATTTATGACGTAAGGTTGGATTCAATAAAAAGAAGCTCCGAATTACTATACAAAGTCTTATTATTTATGTATTCGATAACCAGCCTACACGGACCATCGGACTGCGTAGAGATAACGCTTTCAAGGTACACTCGGAAACGCGCTGAAATCCAACTAAATTTATCGATATTAAATTAAAATATAGGCAAGAGGAATGCTTCCGATAGCTCAGCTCAACTAACTTGAAGCTTGGGAGGTGGCGTTATAGACAGTGTATCGTATAGCAACTTGGGCTTTCGCCAGCCTCGCGTTCTAACTCAGAGCACCCGTTCAACTTGAATGCTGAAGCCAGACCATCTATCTGACTGATTTTTCAAATAGTGAGCGAACGGATAATCGTACAGCTGCCAGTGGTGGCAATCAATTCATAGAAGTAATTTCTATCTGAATCAAACCAACAAAACCACACTCTTACGAGGAAAGTTTCCAATTTTTTGATAGTTCAATCTTTATAAAAAATCTCTTTGGGTTGATTGATCAAGATGCCGAAATCACTGGCACATCTTGGATCGATTTTGGATTTTTGAGCCAAATTTAGTAAACATTGGCCCACAGCTTTCGGAGAAAAGCTTTATGGCGAATGGACGGATTTTTCATTCATTTGTTCTTTATTTAATTTTTGAAACCGGATCATGAAATGTGAACCAATAACTTGAGGATTACCAATAACTCATAATTAACAATTTTTTTTCTTGGTCGATTCAAAGGTTTATTATTGGGAATGAAAAACCAAAACACGAAACAAATCAACTTTCGAGCAGAGAGAGATAGGACACTCGATAAGGGGGGAATAATTCTGGATATAGATTAAGCGAAAGAGTTTTCGTCGGTTATCTGTTTCCAGAACGTTTTTATCATTTAAATGATTAACAGAAGTACAATCCATTTCGGCGACCGTACCGACCCGAAAGTTACCCCCTCCCCCTCAACACTCCTTCAACTAACCTTCGGGTGGGCTCCTTCCGCCCTTTGTCATCCCGGCATCACCACTTTTCCGTCCGCCCGAGGGGGTCATTCGCGTACCTGCCACCTTGGTAAGAACTAGCCTCTCTGGTGCTCTGGTTGAATCTACAGATTTTTTCATTGAGTTGGTTAGGCTTAGTAAGTACCGTTTATGAACACAGGATGCGCTCACGTAAACCTTAGCTCACGTAGCTTTCATCTCTGTTTATTGGCTCCCCTCCTCTGAGCTAGAATCCCATATTTGTAGGTTGCATAGGCAGTTTTTCATCTTCGGTACTTAAATGTGTAAAATTAATCATTTAAATGAACTGGCTGTGGAACCATGGAGGTCTACTGACCCGCTTTTATTCTAAAATGAGTTTTATTCGGGCAATGTCCGTGAAAAATGCCTTTTCCTCCCATTTTTCACGATATGATATTTTTATCTGTACATGACATCTATTGGAAGTTAATTTCCGTTATTTCATATTTGAAGACTAGGAGGTGCAAAAAAGTGAGGACGCTCGAACGGAATGTTCGAAATGTTTGGAATTGACTTCACTCCATTGTTTACCTATCCGTTCTAAATCGATCGGGTTGACCCCGAGTTTCAGAATACGCTAAAATTTCATTACTCGGTCGAATGATATATTTAGAAGAATGTGTTTGATTGAGTTCAATTAATGGTGAAGGAACGAAGCCGCGCTACCTTCATATTTCCACAATTCGCCGGTTCACATATTCCGGCAAATGGAAGTGAAACGAGCGAAATTCAAGGTACCTGAAAACCATATTACAATGCGAAAGGTCATTCATGATAAATGGAGCAAAACATTCATTTCCGAGGCCAAAACACAAAACGAAAATACATGGACGATCGCTAAATTAATGCACGGAATGCGATGAGATTAATAACGGAGAAACAACCATTCGTACAGCAACATTTTTATTCAGCGAAATCAAAATAATTATAACAAACAAATGTCATGCTTCGGCAGGCAAAATCACCGTGTATCTTGAGACCGTTGATTCTCGAATGCCTTAGTACACGATTCCCACCTTTAGAATCTGAAAAATATAACAGATATAACTAACCTACAAAATATCACAGTTTCTCTTCAACCAATGCGAATACTACATATGTTCAAACAAATTTATTCTAATCGTATCTTTGTTTTTGCTGCAATCAAGCATTTTTGTGTTCAAAACTGGCATTCGCTCAGAACACAGATGTTTTACGTCATTCACACGTATTCACACTATTTTCTAACATTGTTCTACCTATGTTGAACACTGGGGAGCGAGAAAAATTATTAAACGCTTATTAAAAGGTGTTAAGTATTTTTATGAATGTAAAATTAACACTGTTTCAATACTTTTAAACAGGATAGCCTGTTTAGGGTAAGAGAATTTACTTTTTGAAGAACCAGAGTTGTCTTAAATGTCTTAAATTATCATGTGTTTTTGCTTTTCGTTGAGAGTGACTCCACCAGCACCCACAAGTTCGTACGAACTTATTATATTTTTGGACAGGAGTAGACTTCTAAATGTTATTCTTCATATATAAACTGTGGCGTAAATAAATATTCTATTATATTTTGATCTAGTTTACCTATTCATTTTCCTGTTTAGTCATGTATCTCAAATAGTGTTTGTGTTGTTTGCTGTTCTTATGAATGATGTTGCATTTGCGCTCTCATGAATCTTAACACAATTTTCTTAATGAGTTAGACAGCAACGAAAAACTTACGAGTGAGAAAAATGACAAAATATTTAAATGGAATCTACTTCTGATTGCTTTGGTTTTGAATGGGAGGAGATGAACAAGATTGCCAAATGCCTCAAGTTCATACCTTTTACATTCATACTTGTAGGCTTTATGCTAATGCCTACGGTAATGTCTCAGTAAGTGTTTGAACTATGAGAGTTGGAAGAAATTCTTTCTAACCATTTTGAGCACCGAACGATGGAAAAAACCAACCCAAATTATTTTGAAACGACCAACGATGCAAGTACCCTCTACAAAGTAACCAAAAAGTGCTTAGCACTTATAATTATATTCATCAATGTCGTGAAGAAAATACATGCTTAATATATTCTAATTAGTTTCATTAAACCAAAGTAAATTACCAACGTTTGTGTTCACACCATAATGAACAAATTGAACGTATCATATCGTCGGGTTCCGGGTAAAAGTGACCAAGTAACATTTTTTTCAAAATGAGCTTTTTTTGTCATTCCGGTACTAAGGAACGTTGCGGGGGGTTCACGGTACGGGTGTGTTGTTGCTAAGAACGTTATCTTCAAACTGATGTGCAAGAAATACTTGAAAATAAATTTTACCTGCCTGACCCAAAGAGTTTTATGTGACCAAATGGCATTTGAACTCAACCACAAAACACGAGCTGGATTATAAATGTACTCTCGCTGGTGCATGTAAATGTTATCAATTGCCATTTGATCACTTTTACTGTGTAAGATTTGTAAGATTGCATAGTGGGCAGGTGAAAATGACCAATTACAGTGATAGGTAATGGATAACCTTTTCTAACAGAAATAGGTATATCATTGTTATTAGATGCTTGGCAACACGATAAATTAACGAAAAAACTATTCAATTCCTCAATTTCATGTAACTATGCGACAGATTTTCGAAGAATTGAATTGACCAAATGAGTAAAGCTTGAAACTCCAGGCAGGTAAAAATGATCAAATAGAGTTTTCCGGAAAACAGCTCTTATTTAATCTGAAGTGAATTTTGAAGCACGATATCATAGGCGGGCACTAGCTAACTACCTACAGGATAAAGAAAAATCGAAACATAGTCGGATGAGACATCACACAACCAGTGTTCGTAAGAATAAAATAGGTGAAACTTCAGATCGCTCCCCTGTAAAATTTTGCAAATGTTACTTGGTCACTTTTACTCGGAACCCCACGATATGAAACAGATGTAACCCATACTTTTTGAGACTTGGCAAATTATAGAGAGCAATTTTTACAGCATTTTTGATGTTGAATTCAATTGTGTCAAAACCAGATGTTTTCCATCTGCCGTTATTTTCGATCAAACACTGCATTTAAAAATACATAAAACGGGTTTTTTTGCATACTTCGTGAGCTTTACCTCTGTCTCCAGTGTAATGGAAGAATTCACCAAAAATCGAGTTTCAAATTCAGGTTATGCGCCTCATAAACCATGTAAAGAGTGGTTGAAAGTGAACAATTGATTGGAACTTTTGAAGTGCTATTTTCAACAATCAAAAGTATCAAGAAAATAGGTAGGTATATGAGTTATCCCAAAAACCAGACTAGATAGCGGAAATCGGGTTTCAAATTTGGATTCAGGACACTTCAAAAACCCAAATACCTCTAACAATCTCCTCGTCGCAAAAAAAAAAAAAAAAAACCTTTTTTTGTTGGCCAGCGTAATCTTTTGAACACTTGATCAGAAAATACTTCTGATGAACCTACAACAGCACTTCGAAGAAGGTCTAACAGGTTTGTTCACCTCAAATCAAGTGTCTACCGCCATCAGCACAATTTCAGCTCCGATATGAACATAAAGAATCTGGTTAGCATCAATCAGAAAACGTCCTGTGTCCTTATATTATACGAAAGATGCTCCGGTGCACACTTTGGTGCATAATAATGGACCAAATCTGCACACAATTGTGAGTGGATGTTGATGCTCGGCCAGTGGTTCGATGATTTCTACAGTGTTTGTGAGAATGTATGAATATTATAACGAGGACGTGATGGAATCGACCAGTTACCCCTTCCAAAGGGTAATGCGATAACCCAGCAACACCGACAGAATACCCCTGATGCTAAAAATTAAGATGAAGTTTAGCAGTTTCAATAAACGGAAAGAGGAACTATCATGAACATTTTCATGGAAATCTTTTGCATCAATTTGTGTCGTCAAAAAATCGTTGATATCCCACAAACGGATGGGATTTGGTAGTAGGTAGTCATGGTGTAGGATAAATTGATCATTCTTATTGCTGATTGGTCTATGGGATTCGAAAGAATCAACATTGTTCATAACACAGCGTCAAGGACGATACGAAGTACATAATTCTATATTAGTGGGCATTTGATCATGCCCAGAAGCTGTTACCTAATTTGAAATCGCTCCCTTTTAACAAAATGATAACCAGAACTCACAGGATTTGCAGCTATACCTCCCTCGTACGAATGTATTATTAGTAATACAATACGGAAATATGCGAGGTAACACGCAGAAAGTCACGATGATCTCTTCAACCACTGAATTTCATTATTCCTAATGAGTTCACTCATTATTTTGCAACACAAACGAATCGCAAGGTGAGCAGCGTTCATTTCATGAGATTGGGTTCAATTAAATTTATATGCACAACCTAATTTGCGTCGGTCTTCCATTCAAGGCAGCTCGATAAGCCTTTCAACTCACCGGCTACCTGTTCAACCTAAGTTGGTTATCCTTAGGAAATGGCCTCTTGATTTTCCATCATTCCCTCCCAACTTTATCACACCAATTTTCCCACCTCTGAGGGATGCCCTCTCCTTATTCATGTTTGACTGAATATCTTCATGAATACATTATCCATCACCAACGAACCCACTTTAACTGGATAGTAAGAGGTAATAATCTCATTTATACTTGATTACATTCAGTATAACAATATAAATTTTCCCCATTTTCTTGTATGCAGATTAATTTTGCATATAAACCTTTCAACCAATTTCCGCAGAACATGGAACTACTGCAATGGTTTAAGAACCTTCAATTAACAGCCTCATTTGAAGATAAATTTCAGCCATTTTAATAAAGGGTCGCTTTAAAAAAAATATAAACTCCAATCAATAGGAACCAAGATTAACGCGAACGGCGGATTGATTTCCGTTTGAGTTTGAACGGCTAATTGAGTTTGAAAAAGTTTAGGTTACACCAAATTGAACCGAGTTCCTGCGCGCGAGTTTCCGCCTGAGCGAGATCAACGTAAACCACTGTTGAACTACTGTTGCGCCTTCAAACTAGAATTAGTCCACCAAATCGATTAGGAAAATCAAAGTTGATGTTTTGTACTGTTTATAAACCATTAGACACTTCCCAACCACCGCTTGACCACTTGAAAATGTTTCCTGGATTGTATAAGTTTTCTAATTTATGCCGTTTGAACTTTTGCAAAGGAGAAAAATGTGATGGAAATGTTCGATTACGAATAATGGCGATTTTGTAGAGAATTAATTGAATACTACGACATTTTTATTCTAATCTTCAAAAGCGTTGATCAATTTTCTACAACGTATTGGAGGTGTTGGATAGCCCTGGTGTTTTTTTGAAACTTTATTTAAACTTTCAGTTTTACATACTATATGTTGGGGGTGTATATAGATACTGTATTGTGTAGCGGGCGAGCCGTGGCACATGTATTGGGGTTTATGTCCAGCGACAGTCCCGCTTGGTTATTAATATTTGTGTTCATGTAATAATGATTGAAGAGTAACAAATTATGCATGGTTAAAGGTTAGATTCAATTCTAGGTTAGAATTCAAATTCAAGTTAGATAATGCATAACGAATTTTTATAGTTAGTAGAAGGTTGGAATAGTTTGGTTATTAAGTTTCTGAGTATGGTCGTCGGATGGTTTGAGATAGAGACGTGGAGGCGGCTAAGGGTCGATTTGACCACCTCAGGGATGTCGAGGTCTTTGTGGAGTACAGAGTTTCTAACGCACCAGGGTGCATCCTTTATAAGGCGAAACGCTCTATTTTGATGAGTCTGGACCTTCTTTATTTGGGTTCTGCTGGCCAATTCCCAAACAGAACAACCATACTGCCAGATCGGGCGCACCAGGTTGAGGTACAAAAAACGTTTTGTATCTAGTGACAGAGCATGCGACCGAGCATGGGTATGACTAGGTTCAGCCTTGAACGGATTCTTTTGACCAGCTGTCTTGTGTGGTTGTTTTACGTGAGCCGTTGTTGAAGGTAGATGCCCGGGCATCGAACTTTACCAACTTCGGGTATTCGGGCGTCGTTAAGCATCAGTGGGTTTGTGCGGAAATTGGTTTTGAGTGTGAATATGGTGGCAGTTGATTTGGTCCCGTTTATTGATTGAGCCCCTGGTGAATGCACAAAACTCAATTCCGAATCTACTGGCTGTTTCAAACCTCGTTAACGAAATCCGCTATGCTCTCCGCGTAAAAAGAACCCAACTAACGTCACTACCTCTCTTCGAACTATAATCCTTATTTGAAGAATCAACTTAGTTTAAAAGAACGTGAAAGGAACGGACAAAACATTTCATTGACTAGGAAGAAAAACAAGTCTCTAAGCTTCTTCTATGTTGAGAGAGTGAGAATAGAAAGCAAGATAACTTCGTTTCTCTAGCCAACCCAAGAATCCCCACCCTTGCCACCCATTCAATCAACTTAACTTTATGTAAATGCCGCTCAGAGGCAATACCAGGTTCTCTTATTGGCTCTAAAATCGGATCAACATCCCCCGGTATATTCAGTTTCCGTCTATTCGTTCAAGTTTAGGTGCAACTTCAGCTTTTGTTATTCCCTTAGACGAGTTTCAACGGTCTAGTTCTCTTATCCCCTCGCCCGGAAAATCCGACTACTTTCAGACGCGGAAAAGAAAGGGAAAACAGTAACTACAACCATCTCATTAAAAGGAAAATTTTAAGTGGGAAACGAGACACCCTGGAATGACAACAGTTTACTTTCAAAAAGGCATATATCCACATTGGGTTTTTTCCGGGAAATAAAAAAAAAAAAAAAAAGCTGCAAATTCTTTCACTGGGGTTTATTATTCAATTGGCTTGCGCGTTCATGATTTGAATTTCTACTAAGCTTTGGAGTGTGCGTATTTCACAGGTGATAGAGCGATTATTGAATTTCAAGAGGTATGCATAGAGCACGTAAATCTGTTCTCAACCAAAAAACCTATTTGGATTGTTCAGTTGATCATATTTGTGTGCCTCCTGAAATTCAATAATCACTCTATCACCTGTGAAACACGCACACTCCAAAGCTTAGTATAAATTCAAATCATGAACGCAAGCCAATTGAATAATAAACCCCAGTGAAAGAATTTGCAGCGTTTTTTCCAAATTCGTTAGTTAATAACTAGGTTAGCAGTGTTTAATCGGGTATTAAGATTTGGTCAGGTGTTCGATTATTAAAGTACCGTTTAAACGGCGTGAACTTCACAGGGAGCGGTTAGTCGTTAATAACATTTCAGTCTATTTTCATTGGCCAAATGTATTTATATACATTGGAACCTTACTGCCAAACGTGTCTCACACGAAAAGATTTTGAACAAGTGTTAACTCAACAATTTAATCCTAGTGGCCATAAATCAGTATCGATACTACCCTGCAATTTAATAAATTAAACGTCATAGATTTAATAATAAGAATTGGATAGAAATTTAATCTTAATTATTACCTGATAAATTGGAGAGTTGCAAAGTTCCTTAGTGTACTTGGTTACCGGTGGGAACACATGCAGTCTCGATTAGTATTGTTTAAAGTTTAAATTTTTTTCTGGATTTCAATTTCAAAGAGTTTACGTGTTCTTTACCAACAATATTGCATAATGGGCCAAGGCTTTTTGTAGAACCAATCAGGGCTTATAAAAATATGTGAAGTCATTATTAGAAAATTAATTGTGTTATTATTTCGATGATCGTTTGTCGTTAATTTGAGCGGAACTGTAACTTCCGTTGTTTCGTAATAGGTATTTACACAATTTAAAGGACGTTTTGCAAAGATCCTAACCGTAGAGTCAATTGCTCGTATTTTCAGTTCGAGAGCAATTGATTTAGGTTTACATGATAACATCGGTGATAACCTGGATGACATCTGAAAAACAGAAAACAATCCGTTAGGCTCATACTATTAGTCATAAATCAAATAATGAATTGAACGTGAGAAAAGAATGCTAAAGTTTGAGATCTTTGTTTATCTACACTTAAAATATCCGAATCGAAAGCATTTCTATTTTGGGGAGAACAAATTATTCTTCATCTCCTCGAAGCACCGATTCCTAGGTGGTGTTCCGCGGAGCCCTGGGGTTCGCCCGAAAGGTATGGCTGAGGGGTTCGCAAGATATAAAATATTGAATAATAAACCAAAATAAATATATTAACGCTAGCGCACTCTAGTGCTGACACTGGAACTAGATGGGACCTTCAGCTGTCAAGGAATTGAACAAATCCAAGGCCTCACAGAAGAACAAGACAAGCTCGTGGATTTGTCGAGCTGTGGTACGATGAAAGATATTTTTAATGGCGAGAAAATATCCGACTTTTGGGAAACAGCACGCAAGCATTACAAAGAACTTGGAGATAAGGCCATGAAAAAAATCCTTCCGTTTGCAACAACCTATGGGTGTGAGCAAGCATTTTCCACATAAAAAACAAATATAGGAATCGGCTTGACAAGTGGTCGGATTTTACAGTGAAAGTTTCAAGTTTGGAACCTAACATTACAGAAATAATGGACTCTAAGGTTCAATTGAATGTATCTCATTAATTGAGGAGTAAAAATGAAAACTAATAATGTACTATATGTACTCTGTATTTTCACAAATATATCCCGAGTTGTATGTATAGCATTTATTTGATTTATTTTTTCACATATTTTGACTCTTTTCAGGTAATTTGAGGCTTGGGAAATACTGGGGGTCCTCATCATTGTAGTACCTTGATGAAGGGGTCCTTGGAAAAATTTAGTTGGGAACCCCTCCCTCAAAGGATAAGGTTGCTTCAGCTATTTGATAAGCTCTGAGCCAAAATTCCCAATACAGGCTTTGATAACATCTAAAAAACATATTGGTAAGTAAACATTGATTTTGAGGACGTCTGTATGGGCGGTCTGTGTATCACTTTAATGGGAGTAACGGTATAATCTATGATTGATGGATGGATATCATAATTAACCAGGAATAATTGTTTTATAGCTCCCTTCCTCTATATAATCATGGATTGTTCTAAATTGTAAAATCGAACAGCTGCAGTTAATTTCCTCCTCTATCATACGTTCTTATAATTGATCCAACATTAAAATTGTGTCCTCGATTTTTTGCTGGAATAAACCAAACTTGAGAAAAAAGTCAGAACTATACTCTCCATTCACACCTCCTTTCATACTGAAATTTGAAACTGAAACATGTTCCATAATTATACCAGGTTCTTATAAAAAATAAATCACGAAAATCGGCTCAGAATATTAGGTTGAGCTGGGCTTGATTATTATTATCACCTCATATTATTAATCATTAATAATAATCAATATAATCCCCTCCATTCCCACTTTCGACAGCAGGATTCTTAGTTTCCGAGCTTTGTTGCATAACTACACTAAAATTGGGGTAGATAAAAGTTCACTATTACCCCTTCAGTTGACCCTATTTCATGTTGAAATTTGAAAATACTGAAATATGTATCAAAATTGGTGAAACTCTGAGTTGAAAAACGTAAAAATTACATGAATCGGTAGAGGATTCTTGTTAAAGTGGCGATTGACAGCATCCCAAGAGGAACTGCTAAATTTTCGAGGTATAGCACAAACAGAATATATTCGGGATTGAACTAAATCAAGAAAAATCGCACAAGAATTGTACACAAAACATTGGAGAGAGTAAAGAAAAAACGTCTGCCAAGTGGGTGTGGCACATAGCTTCCTCGTATCCATAACATGACTGTATAGATCATTGAAAATTATTATTGACTAAAGAACTTCGTTCAATTAGGCGAAGTAAATATTGAATTAGGGTAAATTTATTGTTATGCAGGAGCATAACTTGAGAAAATAAAGGTGGGCATGTTCAACTATTGAACAAACTATAAAAATCCCTGAAAATTTCATCGAAATCGGTCAAGAACGCCCGGAGTTATGCTTGTGGCAAGGATTTTACGTTTGCGCATGTGCAGAGGCTACTATTGATCCGGGGGTCATGAAACTCATAGGGGACCATCTACACATCAAACCAAACAATCCCTGAAAATTTCATCGAAATTAGTCAAGAACTCCCGGAGTTATGCGCGGAACAGGGATTTCACGTTTGCGCATGCGCAGAGGCTACTATTGATAAGGGGGTCATGAAACCTATAGGGGACCATCTACACTCCAACCCGCACAATCCCTGAAAATTTCATCAAAATCGGACTATAACTTCGTGAAGTTTTGCCCGTAACAAGGATTTGCTGAAGACAGACAGACAGACACGGAACCAAAATTGTTCAGAAAGGTCTAAAACGCAAAATGCGAGTGGAATTTTTGATTTTGGAGACAAAAAAATTTTCACATTCCGAAAGTGAAAACAATGCTTCCGCTACCTTGGTAGACTCGGAAGCAAAAGTACCCCAGTAAAATGACCACCAATTTAGGCGTAAAGCCCGACGAATACGGGTCAAGATACCGTGAAACACTTTTTCCACTACGTAATCTTGCAAGTGCAATGGACAATCCTTCAATTTCAAAACGTTGGGAGTCAGTGTCCATTCAAGATTGAATTGGAAACTCCACTGTGAATAGCTCGCCGATTCTCTGAATAGTGCGACCTTTCGTCTACGCGGACTTGCTGATCGACTTCCGGGCCTAGCTCTCCTTTCATGCAGTCTCTCAAAGCCGGGACCACGTGCTCTACTATTTGTTGGGGGCCATTCACCAGCTTCCGCTTTAATCTCTGGCTGCCACAGAAGAGCTATCAGATCAATTTCCAATCTTGGCTACCAAGAGTATTGCAAGCAAGAGTTCATAAATAAGAATATTCTAACAACCCCAGCAACCACTTCTAGAAAGCACCCTAGTTTACGAATTTCCTTCTCAAAAACATTACACCAGATATAATTGAGCAATCTGTATGTTCCATTTCACAGAGTAGCAGCTTCCCCGTAGCTCTACGAAACGGTGGTTTCGCAAATTTTATATTATGATTCCGCAAACCATGCGTGAAACATCACAACAACAAAATTTTAAGCGTTGTTCAAGAAATTTTTCATTGAGATAGGGGTCGCTGAAATGTTGAGGAGTATTTTCTATCTCAGTAACAATTTACGTTATTAGGATAAAATGCTTGGCTGTTAAGTCCTAAAACTCTTGGTAACCTCTAGTTGAGAACCCATGGTTGGAACCAGGTTTAATTCTGATCCCTTTTCAGCAAGGCGATCAGCTTCCTCATTGCCTTTCATTCCCTCATGATTTGGTACCCTGAGTAACAACAATTTTAACCGCATCCTTGAGGTAGCCGAGGCAACTTCAGGTATGGTTTAAAGTTACTGAGAAAGCACGAATAGCATAAGGTAAAATTATCTGAGATTATAGTTAGTAGACCCTTTGCTAGTGGTTAGCAATAAGTTGTGTGTTGCCTACGTATTTTCAGTTTTCCAATCTGGACCTTGAGGTAAACATTGTACTGTACATCGTTCTTTCTTAATACTTATGATAGAATGTTATAAACTATAAACAGATTATCATTAAAATAATCATATTACTAATCAAATATCGCTTGGAGTAAACACTAAATTTGATTAGACAACGAATCATACCATGCGTTAGGTCGGGGTCCACGTGGTAATTGAAGGTGGCTGGAGTGGTGTCACACGTGGAGTCCACGTGAGACGACCACTCGGCGGATTGGCTGTCCTGCACGGTCGACTCGATGGAAATCGGGCTGATGGGCGGGACATTTTCCCCTTTCGCCGGGAAAATATCCCCGCTTGCCGCCGAATCGAAGGACACGTTCGAGGACCGCGTCGAGTTGGAGTAGGTCCGGTTGGGCCTCAGCTTGCTGGCTATAATAACATCAAGTGAACGGGCAACTTTCGTGAGTAGGAAAATCTCTTTTGTGGCCTATGAATCGGATTCGGCGCCCATTAAACCCCCCCACATCAAATACACAAAACAACCCTACAAACTCCGAATGGTTTGGAAAAAACGGATAGAAAGAAGCTGAATTGAAATCATGGGTAAGCCCTTCTTCAACTGACCTCGGATAACATTGTCCCCATACGACGTCACTCCCACGTTCTTACCTTCAAAGGAGAAGTGGACGAACGAACGAACAGCAATCCGATAATAAAGTTCCAGTCATGAACATATGAACAAATTTTCCTAAATTACTTCATGCACAAATATTTTTTAAGGCAAAATAATTATTCATTGTTGGAAATAATGAACCAAAAACTTATTCCAAATAACACTCTGAATTTCAACCAAAATTTTATTATTTTGTTATTATTTATCTAGCACATTCGTATCTATGAACATTTCAGTTGAAATTAAATACTGCTTTCTCCATGTTTAAACTTAAATATTTTGGAGGTCATCGCTGATGAACTGTTTCGAATGATTATCTGTTAAAAGCATAAACTTAATGATTTTCAGTTTTCTTGAACGAATTTAATATTTCATAGGTCCCTTATTGAAATGTCCAATTTAAAGTACCAATAAACGGAAGACCGAATTTTCAATCTCAATCCTAAGGATCGTCTGGAATATCACACACCCACCCGCAAACACACATACACACACATCATATATGCAGTATTAAAATCCAGGAATCGTTTCAAAACAAACTATAACATAGTTATATGAAGAGAATTGCGAACGGTTTGTAACAAAATATTCTCATTGAGATGGTAATCTTCAAAAATATGCTTTGAATCTCATTTTCAACTTCAGTTTTTCTCTTTATTCAACATTGAATTGAAAAAAAAAAAAAAACTTTAATTTCTTAGTAGTTTCCATTCGCGATTAACCCATTTCCGGCCAAAGGGTCGTACACGACCCCGCGATGTTACGATTTTTTTCAAATATATAAATCAATTTTGAATGGCTTTTCTCGTTGCTATTGGTCTTAGGACATCCCAGGGAACGTTCTGTATTTTTTTCAATGTGCTAAAAGGAATTCCTGTGGGTAAACTTAAATTACAAAGTTGGTCAAATTTCACTTCTTAGAAGTTCAAAAGTTACCACTTGATTTAGGTACGAAATCGTGAAAATATTGAACGTTTACCGGCTGGATGTCGTTACGTATCTGTCTCAGAATGAAATTATAGGACGAAGAGTTCAACACCTATTTCGAGGAGACCGTGGACATTGAGTTCTTGGACTGGGGTCATGAGCGACCCTTTGGCCGAAAGCGCTATCAGTCCCCTACTCCGCTCTCACCTTCACCGAGATTTTTTCTTTTCTTTTCTTTTTCGACTGAAATGTTTAGAAAACGCTAGTTTCTATACTCATGTATTTTGATAATTTTTTCTCCTCAGTTGGTTTATTCCGAGAGCTGACAAAAAATTTCGAGCAATGGGTACCGTGAGGGAAAATCGGCTAAAAAAAATCCCTCTTGAGACAAATAAAGGATTGGAGAAGAAAGGAAGAGGAGCATTCGACTCTGCATTCGGCTCCTCGTCAGGTTTACTGGTGGTGAAATGGAATGACAATTCGCTGGTGATTGTGGCAAGCAGTTTTTTGAACATCGCTTCGCTGAAAAAAGTGAAAAGATATTCGAAAGAAGCCAAAGGGAAGGTGTCCATCAACCAGCCTCTCATGATTTTCGAATACAACCGCTACATGGGAGGAGTGGATTTGCACAATAACGGAGTGGCAAATTACAGGATTGGCATGAGGAGCAAGAAGTGGTGGTGGCCGCTATTCACCAATTCACTGAGGAACGCAATCGTGAACTCCTGGAAAATCTATAATCGAGTGAATGAAAAATCGATTCCCCAGATTGACTTCCTATCTTTTGTCGTACGGGAAATGATGAAATTTGAATCGAGTGACTCTCGACCTTTTGCTGAAATCAGCATCATCTTCTCACACATCAAGTGCTCGGTTTGATAATGTTGGCCACCTGATAATACGCCACCCGACGAACACTAGGCGACGATGCAAAATCTGCGGCAATAAGTCAATTTACACCTGTGAAAAGTGCGCCGTACATCTACACCCTGAGTGCTTCAAGGAGTATCACTGCCGCTAGCGCTTCTGGCCAAAGGGTCGTAAACGACCCCTTATGTATTTTGTATTTCTACCAAAATTAATTTTGAAACTCTGTATTTCTGATATCACTAATCACTAATTAATTAGAAAATTTGAAGAAAACGTAGATTTTTTCGTTTTTTCTTCCCTTGGCCGGAAATGGGTTGATTATTGAAGTAAGTTATCACCCGACAGTGTGATGATTTGATTATAATTGGGTTTTTGGAAAGGGGCATCGAGAACCCACGTATTCGGCACGTTTTTGCCACATAGCATCTATGCGTGTGAGGCTAGATCGTGCTAGGTCGAAGTTAAGTTACCAACTGGATCCTAAATGGGGTCCAGGCGCGAAAGAACGGACTTTTTGCTTATATTTCTGATGAAACGTTATGGTTCGTAAGACGTACGGCGGAAGGACATTGCTGATTTTGAATCTATAAATCTTGAAACGTAAACTGACAATGTTTTTGGGCAGGGTTATAAACAACTTTTGCTATACGATTACTAAAGCTTATCATTTAAAGAATAAGGGTGATTCTCATTTAACGGGACAATCGCTGTCCTTCATTGATAAATAATTTTCTGTTCAACTTTTTCCAAAAATTATTTTTGTAGTTTTATGTGGCAACTAGGCCTACTCATGGCTGTCATAAAGTTCGGCTACTCTTCATTGTACATGCCGGTAATTGATCGAAATGTACCTCTAATCTCATTGTCATGGTCTGTCCGTGAGTCAGAATTTGAACTTAATCCGAAATTTTATCCGCTCTAAGTACGTTTTACCGGAAAGATTTTAACTAGTATTTTTTTAGAATTAGTTACTGGATGTTAGTGCGCTTACAAGTGGGACTAACTTTTAGATAGTCGGTACGAATCAAGTGCTCAAAGTTTGTCCCAAACCTTCTGTCTCATTGTCATGGGTTTGAAGGAAATCATCGTAGCTCTCTCAAATGAGGGCATTTTTTGGCAATTCACAGTTTTTTCAGCGTCGGTAACCCTGCCCTTTGAGGAAACACCATGCTTCCGGCATTTTTATACAGTTGGGGCTCAAAAATGAAGTTAGCCGTTTGTAAAACAGGTGTGTACATTTCATGCTTCTCATTGTTATGGGTTTGAAAATCACTCTTAATACAATCTTATTGATTCGTTTAGCATTCATTTTGGAATAGAGATGTAAAAACTCTATTTAATGCAAGTTTCAATTTCTATAAGTGTTCATTAGACTCCTAATTGCAGAAGGTTAATGTTGATTTTTCATTGTCGTGGCGATTTTAAACTTCATTGTTGTGGCTACACAAAAGCCGTCATGGCTGTTAGGAACTATATATATATTTTTTTCTTTCAAGTTTCGTATTCGATACTACTCGTAAATAAATACTAATGTTAAAATGTGATACTTGTTCTAGCACAAAGTCAGGAAAAACTGAAATCAGATATCAGTCTCATTCAACCTTACCTACACATCGTTTATGTAATTCTATCGTTATTTGGTTGACAAAGCTCATTGTCATGGATACATACCATTCTCGTAACCTATAAAATTTTAAAACCTGAATTTTGAGGAAACAAACGAAAATCATGCGTGCTTGTACATCACTATACCATTAGAGTAACATCTAGGTTGTATAATAAAAAAATCAAAAATTTAGGAGAACAAAATTTTTTAGTCAGAATCAAAACCTCGATTGTCCCGTTAAATGAGAATCACCCATAAATCAAAAAGTGGGTTTATGTGGATGCTTCAGTCAGTTTTCTACGATGACCTATCGCTGCACACGTGTGTGGCGGCGTGGACAGTAACTTCGATCCGCTGACCTATTTGACACGAAACCAGTGGCGATTTTATTGATGGTCACCGAATAGATATCGTCAGAATCCCTTTGAAGTTATTTACTCTTGGCTGGAGTTGTAGCGTCCGAGCTGGTGTGTATGAAACGGTCTAGATCAAAGCCGTATAAAAGGTACATTATTTCGTTTGTAGGAGCAGAGTAGACGGAGACCACTCCGATAAAAAACGCTACAAAATATTGTTAAGAGGTTCATCATTTCTGTATCAGAATAATCCTTTTAGATAAGTCACTGAAGTGCCCGAATACGGCATAGTGAGTTTATTGGAAACTGTAGAACTGCATTCCATTGGTGGATTCTGTACAGTTCATACAGATTCGGTACCCCCATACCGATTGCGAAAAAAAAAGTTCCTATTCTCACTAAAACTTAGCTTCCAGGTGGCCCGTTCAATTCTTGATGATGGGTCCAAATATACGAAAATGCAGCGGAATCCGAAGAAAATACAGCGCACAACTCACTCAAATTCACATACAAAAACACGTAGAAAGACAGAGCGACTAACAAGCTCCTTCCTGCTTGACGGCTGAACCGCGACTCTAACTTTTAATGTTGTAAAAATTATTTGTAAAGCTAGATGTGAAATGTTGGATTTAAACTGTAAATTGTGGATAGAAGATCGGATTTATACGTGTGCTATGTGCAATTCTGGAGAAGATGAAAACCTTCTACACTTTCTAGCTAGATGTCCTATTTTAAGCGGAATAAGAAAAAGCCGGTTAGGTTCTAGATTCATCTCCGAACAGTTAGCAATGGAATTTTTAAATGGTAGGAACTGGATTGGGCTTGGGTGGTATGTGATTGATGCAATGAGGTACAGAAAAGAATGGATTGAGGAATATAACTTCAGTAATTAATAGAATCCACAAGAAATACATGCCAGTTAAATTTAATGGTAACAAGGAATGGGAAGTTCTGTGATTTCTAAGTGTTACAATTGAATGATGGAAGTTTGTCGTATTGCAACTCACTAGAATAATAATTTACTCACTCTGCTTTGTTTACTTTGTTCATGTCATTGGAATTATTATTATTATTTATTTTTTTTTGGCGGTTAGAATACGCGACCCCGGCGGATAGCAAATGCTAAAGCCGTATGGTGTTTATTTATTATATTATGGTGAATTGTTTATACAAAAATAAAACATGTTGAAAACTAAACTAACCCCCATACCGAAATGTCAGGAACTTCGAGCCAAGATTCTGGCAGATCCGGGATCTCGAAACTACGGCCCGCGGAAGGACTTGATACGGCCCACCGCCCGCGGACGCTAATGGAAAAAAATTAAGCTACCACCAGAACAGAAAAAAAGTCAGCCATGTGATCCAGCGAAAGCTACCCGTAATTTCCTACCAGCCGCCTGTCATTATTACTTACTGAACAATGAAAAACTAATAATCATGGAATTAAAAAAAATATATTTGATCACTAAAAACTAAGTTTTCGTTCCTATATTAGGCCTGATTTTGAATTTGTCAAATTCGTCTAAGAGTTCTCAAAAACCCTGTTTACAAGTGTCTGCCTTTCAAAATTTTCCATTCCTGAAAATTCAATTTTTTTTTTAAATTGAACAACGAAGTAATAACGGAATTTGAAAAAATTAAAATCACTAAAAACTAATTTTTTGTAACTATATTAGGCCGAATTTTGACTTTGTCAAACTCGTCTAGGTGTGCTTAAAAACACTGTTTTCAATTGTATAATTTTCAAAATTTTCGGGGGGGGGGGGGCATTTAGCGGGGGGCCTCCCCCAGACCTCCCCGTTGGCTCGCCCCACCACCTCCACATTATGATACGGCCCTCGGGGCAAATAGTTTGGAGACCCCTGTGCTAGAGTACAAGTTCAAATTTGACGAATAATTCTGGTTAAAAAATGCAGGGCCAATGATTGGTCAAAAAAGCGATTCTATAAAAAAGGTGTGCCACATCAGGGTATTTTACCCTATCTCGTTGCAGTTTCAAGTACGCACCCCTGTAAAAAAATTGAGCGTTATTCCAATGAGCACCTCGCCATACTTTTTCATTTGAATTCATTATTTCCACGGTGGTTCTACAGCGTTTCATTTCAGTCCGACGAGTAAAAAGCTTCACAACTAACAATGAGAACTGAACTTTTTAAAAATTCGTTTAATGACAATACGCTGGTGGGAAGGTAGGGGGGAGTTTCACCATTTTGATGAAAATTGACGGGAATCCTCTTTTTCCTTCTGACCCACTTTTTTGTGGTCTCTCCGTTATATATATATATAAAAAAAGCACAGATAAACGAGTGAAATTAGAATTTCAACGGAAGAATACAAAAGCGGGCGACCACTCTCTCTTCTGTCTCTGTCAATAGAACCTCATTTATTCGCGAATGACGACAGAATGAGACCCTTCAGATTCGCGGCTTGATTGGCTAAAATGAAAGGTTTTTCTTTCACTTTCCTAACACCCGGAGGGTTAACATCCATTGCTAGATCGCTTGTAAAACTATTTGAGAAAAAGAACCCCAATAGGACATGAAAAGTAACACCCTTTTTTTGGTTTTTTAATCTCAATAATGAACTTTTGTAATCGACCAAAAAAAAGTGTCAACCTCCTCAAAAATTGATGGTTCACGTTTCAAAATACTTATATTTAAGAATCGAATATAAAAATTAGGCGAAGTAAATATTGAATTAGGGTAAATTTATTGTTATGCAGGTTCGATCCAAGCTCGAGGCTAAAACTTTATTTTCTCTTTATTACTCACGAGGACCATCTTTACATCAGTCCGAACAATCCCTGAAAATTTCATCGAAATCAGTCATGAACTCCCGGAGTTATGCGTGTAACAAGGATTTCACGTTTGCGGATGCGCAGAGGCTACTATTGATCCGGGGGTCATGAAACTTATAGGGGATCATCTGCACATCAAAGCGAACAATCCCTGAAAATTTCATCGAAATTGGTCAAGAACTCCCGGAGTTATGCGCGTACAAAGATTTCACGTTTGCGCATGCGCAGAGGCTACTATTGATCCGGGGGTCATGAAACTCATAGGGGACCATCTACACATCAAACCGAACAATCCCTGAAAATTTCATCAAAATCGGTCAAGAACAAGGAGTTTGTTCTGACAGACAGACACACAGACAGACACGGAACCAAAATTGTTCATCAAAGGTCAAAAATGCTTGCAAAATTTCACGTTTGCGCATGCGCAGATAATATTGATTTTGGGGACATGAAAAATCCACATCAAACCGAACAATCCCTGAAAATTTCATCGAAATCGGCTAGAACTCCCGAAGTTATGTTTGTGGCAAGAATTTCACGTTATCGCATGCGCAGAGGCTACTATTGTTCCGGGGGTCATGAAACTCATAGGGGACCATCTACACATCACACTGAACAATCCCAGAAAATTTCATCGAAATCGGTCAAAAAGTTATTGTGGCAAGAATTTCACGTTACGCATCATAGCAGGGTATTGAATCCGGCTTTCATGTAACTTGATTAACGCATCTACACATCCTGAAGTGAATCAATCCCTACGAAAATTTCATCGAAATCGGTCAGAACTCAGACAGTATAACCGACAAAAGAAGTCGAACAATTATCGGAGACCTATAAACACGATTCAACTAAAAAACGTCTGCCAAGTGAGTGTGGCACATAGCTTCCTCGTATCCATAACATGACTCTATAGATCATTGAAAATTATTATTGACTAAAGAACTTCGTTCAATTAGGCGAAGTAAATATTGAATTAGAGTAAATTTATTGTTATGCAGGAGCCTAACTTGAGAAAATAAAGGTAGGCATGTTCAACTATTGAACAAACCATAAAATATACCTAATAATAAAAATTGACATTGACGCTGAATGGATAGATGACTGAAGTGATAAATAATTATTATGACATTTCTGAAATGCTTGTGGCAAGGATTTCACGTTAGCGCATGCGCAGAGGCTACTATTGATCCGGGGTCATGAAACTCATAGGGGATCATCTACACATCAAACCGAACAACCTCTGAAAATTTCATCGAAATCGGTCAAGAACTCCCGGAGTTATGCTTCTGGCAAGGATTTCACGTTTGCGCATGCGCAGAGGCTACTATTGATCCGGGGGTCATGAAACTCATAGGGGACCATCTACACATCAAAGCGAACAATCCCTGAAAATTTCATCGAAATCGGTCAAGAAGTTATGCTTGTGGCAAGAATTTCACGTTTGCGCATGCGCAGAGGCTAATATTGATCCGGGGGTCATGAAACTCATAGGGGACCATCTACACATCAAAGCGAACAATCCCTGAAAATTTCATCGAAATCGGCCAAGAACTCCCGAAGTTATGTTTGTGGCAAGAATTTCACGTTATCGCATGCGCAGAGGCTACTATTGTTCCGGGGGTCATGAAACTCATAGGGGACCATCTACACATCAAAGCGAACAATCCCTGAAAATTTCATCGAAATCGGTCAAGAAGTTATGCTTGTGGCAAGAATTTCACGTTTGCGCATGCGCAGAGGCTAATATTGATCCGGGGGTGATGATACTCATAGGGGACCATCTACACATCAAACCGAACAATATCTGAAAATTTCATCGAAATCGGCCAAGAACTCCCGAAGTTATGTTTGTGGCAAGAATTTCACGTTATCGCATGCGCAGAGGCTACTATTGATCCGGGGGTCATGAAAGTCATAGGGGACCATCTACACATCAAACCGAACAATCCCTGAAAATTTCATCGAAATTGGTCAAGAACTACCGGAGTTATGCATGTAACAAGGATTTCACGTTTGCGCATGCGCAGAGGGTACTATTGATCTGGGGATCATGAAAGTCATAGGGGACCATCTACACATCAAACCGAACAATCCCTGAAAATTTCATCGAAATTGGTCAAGAACTCCCGGAGTTATGCGCGTGACAAGGATTTCACGTTTGCGCATGCGCAGAGGCTATTATTGATCCGGGGGTCATGAAACTCATAGGGGACCATCTACACACCAACCCGCACAATCCCTGAAAATTTCATCAAAATCGGACTATAACTTCGTGTAGTTTCGCCCGTAACAAGGATTTGCTGACAGACAGACAGACACACAGACAGACACGGAACCAAAATTGTTCAGAAAGGTCTAAAACGCAAAATGCGAGTGGAATTTTTGATTTTGGAGACAAAAAAATTTTCACATTCCGAAAGTGAAATCAATGCTTCCGCTACCTTGGTAGACTCGGAAGCAAAATACTCCTCACTTTCCAGAACCTGAATTCGGAATACCTACAGCTTCATAGTAGGGTATCTGAATGGCTTCTTCAGTAATAATTTAATTAAGCATTTTGCACAACCTGAAGTGGATTAAGGTGGGTACGAAAAGAGATTAAGGTGGGTACGACAAAATACACGAATATGTACCCAATCGGGTATAACAGACAAAAGAAATCGAACAATTATGGAACAAAAATGTAAGTGCTGCAATATAAGATTTTCGCCGATAAAGTTCCGTACGAAAACGGGGCAAGGCAATATTAGAAGTAGCTGAAGTTCTAGTACCCGACAATATAGATCCGTGTTTAGCCCTGATACCATGCAAAAAGACCTGTAAATATGATTCTACTACTACTACTAAAAAAAATATAAAAAAATAGTAATAATAAAATAAATAAATCTCACTTTCCCTTGAATTCGGAATAACTACAGCTTCATAGAAGGGTATCCGAATGGTTTCTTCATAATAATTTAACTAACGCATTTAGCACTACCTGAAGTGGATCAAGGTGGGTACGACAAAATACCCGAATATTTACCCAATCGGGTATAACAAAAGAATTCGAACAATTATCGAACAAAAATTTAAGTGCTGCAACATAAGATTTTTACCGATAAAGTTCCGTAAGACAACGGGGCAAAGCAAAATTCGAAGTAGCTGAAGTTCTAGTGCCCGACAAAATAGAAAAGGGTTCAGCCTTGGTACTATTCAATAAGATCTGTAAACATGATTCTACTAATAAATACTACTCACTTTCCAGACCCTGAATTAGGAATAACTACAGCTTCATAGTAGGGTGTCCGAATGGTTTCTTCAGTAATAATTTAATGAACGCATTTTGCACTACCTGAAGTGGATTAAGGTGAGTACGGCAAGAGATCAAGGTGGGTACGACAAAATATCCGAATATTTACTCAATCGGGTATTTTTCTTGGTATTTTCCCGGGTTTTTACCGGGCAAAATCCCATTTATACACCCACCTAATCTCGTCCTACATATATGATTTATTGTTAGTGATTTTGTAGGAAAATATTAGGCACTTACCGATGTATTTGCATCTTCTCGTATTCCGTTGTGTCAATCTATGACGATTCATAGATGGAAGATGAAGACGGAACGGTTTTAGCGCGAACACGAAACGGAGTAGACTGCCAGACACGGCCACGCCCGAGGACCGGATAGAACTGGCTCGAGAGCGGCCGCTCTCCGTTGGGTGGGGCCGGCGGAGAGATACGTAGGCGCTCGGCGCGGCGCCCGAAAAGTAATTCCCCCAAAAACTTCGAAAACACGTACTTCTCGGCGCGATTTCACAAAACACAGTTTACAGTTAAGGTGATCACAGTGTATCATGCCCTACTTTTCTAAAAAATATGCACTTTCGGCTGAATCAATGATCATTCATTCGAAAAATGGGTTACAATAACGTTTTTCTCAAATTCTTCGTATTAACTTCGACTGTTTTATCACGCCCAATGCAACGTACTCCTTTTTTTTGTATTTCAAAGCCTTTGTGGTGTTCTACGGGTGACCAATAACTGTTACAAATCAATAAATTCTCTATAATGGTGATTCTCATTCTACGGGACAATCGAGGTTTTGATTCTGACTAAAAAATGCTGTTCTTCATAAGGGGGCTTACCCAGTAGGCACATAAATGGTATGTTCCTTCTGAGCGAGTTCAGTCGAACATATTAATATTACGCGCAGATAAACCGTGTTCCTTCCGGGTTGGTTCCATGAACTCAAACTTCTACTTTCTTCACCGACTGTGCAGCACCGTGTTCCTTCCGCATCGAGTGCGAAACAGTCCCGCACCGAGTACAGGACTTTCCCGCATTCAGGGCGATCGAGTTTTTCGAAGTGAACCCAAAGGGTACCTAACAGACTCAAACTTTTGTAACCTCCTCAAAATTCATTTTTTCTGTTGGTGTCGTGTCGTGACCGTCGTTTTAACATTTTCATGTATTTGCTTTGGCACATGAACTGAAAAAACGCTGCAAATTCTTTCACTGGGGTTTATTATTAAATTGACTTGCGTTCATGATTTGAATTTCTAGTGTTGAGTTGTTCTTTTGGTTTATTATTCAATAATAAACCATTGTAATCGCTCTGGAAAAAAATTCTAACCCCCCTGAAAATTTCATGGTTTACGTTTCAAAGGGTGTAGAATCCGAATCTGCAATAAAAAATTTTCCGTCCGTCCGCCGTACGCACGCACGATTTCTCCCAAACGGCTGGACCAAAAGATCTGAAATTTTCAGGAAAAATCCATCTTGGTCCGACGACGCCCCAATTCTTGAGCCAGCTCTCTCACTCAATTTGAAGTGCCCTTTAAGGGCTGTCAAAGTTTTGTAAAATCCCTAAAAACCTCAAAACAAGTCAAGGCGGCCTAAATGTGTACTTATTTTTAAGAACATACCATGAGAAATCTAATGAGCCTCTCCCCAGGTCCGTAGGTCAAACCATTCCCGATCTATGGCCCGATTTATGGTGCCAACATTTGCGTTTTTTGGTTTATTATTGTTTGTTTGTAACCTAGTGATGCCGATAGCGTCGAGTTGTAGTGAATGTGGATACTGGAGGGATAGCTCATGTGGATACTTGTAGTTTATAGCCGATACACGGGTTGAAGCATTCTGATATGCATGAAATTGCATAGACTGATGCTATTTTGGATTGATCAGTTGATGATATTTGTGTGCCTACTCTACATCAGTCTACCTTTGGCTACATCGTTTAAATTTGGGTTTGGGGAAGTTTTAATGCAATACGAGCGCTAAAGGACTTGATAAATTATGGATGTTCTTATTGTGGGGGGGATTGAGATTCAATTAAAAAAACGCTGCAAATTCTTTCACTGGGGTTTATTATTCAATTGGCTTGCGTTCATAATTTGAATTTCTACTAAGCTTTGGAGTGTGCGTGTTTCACAGGATAGAGCGATTATTGAATTTCAGGAGATATGCATCGAGCACGTAAATCTGTTCTCAACCAAAATACCTATTTGGATTGATCAGTTGATATTATTCAATATTATTACTGGGGTTTATTATTCAATATTATTACTGGGGTAAATAAGTATTCTTTCACCTATGAAACACGCACACCCCAAAGCTTAGTAGAAATTTAAATCATGCACGCGAGCCAATTGAATAATAAACCCCAGTGAAAGAATTTGCAGCGTTTTGTTCCAGAGCGATTACAATGGTTTATTATTGAATAATAAACCAAAACACGTATTCATATTCACAGAGGTGAATACGAATACAGTCTTATTTACACGTATGAATATAAATACGTTCGTATTCGCAGAATCGAGTGTAAATACAAACGTATTCTTATTCACCTCTGTGAATATGAATACAAGTTTTTCATGCAGAAGTGCATTCCGGACATCATCTTCATCGAACATTTTTGTTCAGCGCCCGATTTCCTGTTAGATGGAAATTTTTTTTTCGGTCAAAACGTATCCATTTTCACAGAGGTGAATACGAATACGTTTGTATTTACACTCGATTCTGCGAATACGAACGTATTTATATTCATACGTGTAAATAAGAATGTATTCGTATTGATACGTGTAAATACTAATGTATTCGTATTTATATTCACACATAATGTATTCTGTGAATATATTCGTTTTTGTATTCATGAATATAAATATGCTCTACACTGCTGTGAAATTAATGAAATTCAACAATAGGGAGGAATGTTTAGGTTTCTATTTATAAAACTGCGCATTTTGTTCTTAAGCACGCTGCTAAATGTTGGGGTGGGCAGGAAAGAAAAAGAATCACAACTTTTACGTTCCCTGACTTTACGACCGATAAACCTGCCCAATAAAACTCTTTTAAGACTCTCGCGGGACTTTCCACGAGGGGCGGCTCAGATTGAAATTTTCACGGGTGTTTACAGGGGGCACGCCATCCGAAATCGTCGAGGGGATATGAAGGATTATCACGTAGATGTGCAGGTAGGGACGTTCCCATACTACCGATATGGATAGGTAACGATACTTTTGTTTCGATACTGCAGATATCGTATCGGTATCGAATCATCCGACATTCGAAAGAAAATCTGCAGTATCGATAAGTATCGAATGAGTACTTCCGATTGGTGAACATAATTCTAAATTTTCGTAACATCTAATTTTCAACGATATTGAAACTTTCTCAGTTTTGAAAAGTAGTGGGCTAGTGGGTTTAAAATACTTGCTTTAAAATACTCAACTTTGGTGGTGGTGTTTCCAATGTGGTCGAATCGAACCAGTTTATCAGTTTGATATCGACAATGATAAGTGTTATATCGATCGTTATTAGTGTTGCTGTTGTTATTACTATGTTGCTATCGTATTGTTGACTGTTGTTGTATGTTCCTCGACCGTAGGACAAAAAAAAGGTAGGATCAACCTTTTATTCAGACTTGCGTTATATTTGAATACTATACTATGTGCGCGTTTATTTTTGTATTATTGATTATTTCCGGAGATATATTTCGAATTTTATTTCTCAACCAAAATAAATATTTATTTCAGTTGATCATATTTGTGTGTCTCATGAAATTCAATGTGATCCTGTGCAACGCGCAAAACGTATATGAACTAAAGAATTATAGTGTGGAGTAATTAATTATTTTTCGATTGGGCCAAAAATTCATCCTCTTCAAGTTTTAGCTCGTATTGGGTTAAAACTTCATAACCCCAAATTTATTTCTTGATGTAGCCGACTTAGACTCATTGTAGTAAATGACACAATCATATAATATTACAATAATATAGGTGTTTTGGTAGTGATAACCTATTATACGAATGTAGTTTTTGATTCCTTGACAAAATAAACGCTCTATCAGTAAACACGACTTCGGTAACTTATGTACAGATTCAAATCATGAACCAAAGCACCGCTAGTTTTATTTAAACCAAAATCAGAGTGAAAGACTAGATAGCGACTTAGATAATATATGATATTATGGAAGATAGCTTTAATATTTAACGATATATTAAGGAACATAATACTCATACGTGCAGAAAAAAAAACTGAAAAATCTACGTTACACCTCAATGATCAAATAATTTCACTATAAAAATCAAGTATCGAATCATTACAGTCGAAAACAAACAATAAAAAAATAAAAACGCTATCAGTAATGAGAATACATCGGAATGAGTTATACGGACGTGGGGAGTGGCTCATTCGATTCCTCATGCTCGTATGTTCTTCGGAATAGAGAAACATTGTGTATCTAGTGTCATGTATCGTTATTCGACTAGTTGCTGGTTATTATGTTGCTATTGTATTGTTGACTGTTTTGACAGTTTAAAGGGCAAAAAATAGAGTGAGATCAACCTTTTGGGGCGTCAGGACCAAGATTTATTACCTGAAAATACTATTAGATTTTTCCATTTTTGTATTACCTGTATTGTTTTACGGCGGACGGATATATTATATGTATTATTTTATTATTATATTATTTCCTTTTATTATTTATTCATTAAATTTTTTTCACAAAGTCTGGTTTTGTACAATTAATTTTTGAATAATAAACCAAAAAGGACCAATCTTTTGGACTCTTGGATTACCTAAGCTATACTATTATGTTTTGTCAATGGATCTAACATTTTATAATATTGTATTATTTTGTGAAGTAAATATCATTATTTCCTGTAATTATTTATTTTTATACTAGTGTGTCAACAAATAAACGCTTTTTCTGGAAAAAAAAAAAAATTTTTTTTTGCTTCCGAGGTTCCGAGTCAATTAAGTTTACTTTGTCATTCGATACTCATTCGAAACCACCCATATCGATACTCATTCGATACTACACCTATCGATATCGATCGGTATCGATATCGACACCATTGATTCGATACTGATTCGATACCAAATATCGTATCAAAAGCGGTATCGGAACGTCCCTATGTGCAGGTATGGTGCAAAAAGTGCATCCTTAATGCACCGCTAGTCGCTTTCCGCTTTATAGCTGCAGGCTAATGGGGAAAAAAAACGCGTGGCGAAATATACGAGAGAGCCCATAGGACTCCCATAGATGTAGAGTATTACATCCATGACTGCGCCAGCCTGCCTCCTTCCACCGGCTAAACACGCTTTTACCGGTTTTTTATCGGAATGAATTATTTCTTTTCCCGCTTCGCCTGCTCGATCAGCATTGCATATATCATTCGCTGCTCCGGTGTATAGAGATACTTTTTCCGTTTAAAAAAAAATATATAATACCAGTTGACCCGGCCAAATTTGTTCCGCCTTAGAGATTTTAAATGAGCAGACTTTAGGTTTTATCAAGATCATTTTCTATCAGGATAATTGATGTGGGTAAATAAAAAAATAAAAAAAAATTATTTGAAGGAGTTTAGTTAGTTATAGTTTTAGTTATATTATTTTATTATTCCAGTTTTAATGCATGGGTTACACTTTTTATTGAAGCACCTTGTGATGGACAACATTTTTTGTTTTATTATCTGGTGAAAGAACAAATAACGTGAACATGCCAACCATGGGAAAAATACGGATTTTCTAGACTCAGATCACAAACTTTTAAGGATTGACCTTGTGATTTATTTATGGTCATGGTGAATGTAAGATCGGAAATTGAAGTCCTTCAAATTCAAGCGGAATGTCGGTTAGGATCATCGGGATCCTTGGAATGGGAGCTTCACCAACTTCGAATTTCCCTTTGGGAATCGTCAGGTGAATCACATTATTCATCAATTTCCTTATCACCAAACGCGTTCCGTTGCACAGTTTTGGTTGGTTTATGTTTCGAAGAATGAAAACTACGGAGCCAACCTTGAATCGTTAATAGTGCAGAGGTAAGCCTGGTACATACACCAGATTCCGATTCGAGGACACTCCAACAGCGACCCAAGGACGGCGCAAAGAGTATATCTCACCATGAAGACCTAACGGTCTTGCGGGTTTTGCCTAACAGCGCCCCGTCAACATATTCGTAAATTCACAATATTGAGATGTATCAGTAACAAGTAGGGCTGTAGTAAAGCGCAGGTTGAAATCTGATACAACGCGCAAAAGCAGTATTTCACTGAAACTGAAGCATCGTCGAAGATTATTTCTCGTTAGTAGAACTGAAAAAAACATTTCTTTATTTTAAGAAAATACTTTGAACAATCTTCCTCAACAAAGCGTTTTTGTTAGTAAAAGGGAGGTGTGCAATGCTTGTGAGGGTTTTCTAAGCAGGTTCAACAAGAAATTCTACTCTGATATTCCAGACATCTTCAAGTTTTTTGAAGTTGAGAAAAAGATTCAATTAAGCACAGACGTAGCAATTCGCTGAACCAACGACAGAAAAGGAAATTGAAGTGTCGACAAAAATTCGATCTAACAGAAACTTATGTGAAAAAGTACAATAATTGGTGAAACAGCTGACTCTTCTACGGTTTATTCAAAAAGAGTTTTGATAACCGTTATTTGGCGGAACCAGCTGAAATCTCTCAGCCCTGATGATTTTTGATTCTGATTGATTTGTTCGTCTGCTTCAGCATGTCGAATCACAAATTAGTGAGGATACAGGGAAACTTAGAGAGTAACCTCACCCACCTCATCAATGGTATTCAGTGTACCGTTTTCGACTAAAAACTATGATCGACATCGACCCCATCTTCTTCTACCCCGCAATGTCAATGTTTTTTTTAAAGCTTGGAACCAAGCAGTTTCTATGGAAACAAAAGTTGTTCAGTTTACGACGGACAAAAATCGTTCTCTATTCCTCGGAAAGCACTCGATTTATCACGCAGGCTTTGCTTACTTGTAGGTATTTACGTCGCATTTACATTTTATTCATGCTATTAATAGATGTAGTAAACAATGCCGCTTGTTTTTTTGTCACTTGGTTGTAATGTTGGCTACAGTAGACGCTCACCGGAATATAAAACTACCTACATTGTATGGCTGCAATTGTGAACTCGAAGGTGACCCTTTGGAAACAATGAACAGTCTTCAACGTTGTACACTACTTAATGAGGATCCAGTTGTGTGCTATTTTTCAACAAGCTAGTCGAAGTAATTACGAATATTTTACTTTCTAAATCTTGCTGTCCATTCGGGAATCATCACGTTGTTGACTTCTTCAAAAGCATTGAGTCCCAACACCGAGTCAGTCGTCTTGCTCACATTTTGCTGTGGTTAGAGAACGATCCACAAGAAAATATTGGCGAGGGCAAGCCTCAAACATTACGTTCAAGTGACAAACTGTGCTCAGAAGATGCAAATCAATTGATGCATCCAAAATATCAGACACGGCTCGCATTATCAAGAGACGTAACACTAGGTCGATGGTGTATAAAGTAAAACATAAGCTCGCCGAATTTTCAGTCATGATAGCATGGCTAAAGCAAGTTCCATGTTTTTTGAATTTTAGCCGCAGGCTCGAAGCAGTAAGTATCACAGCAGCCCCAATTTTTGTCTAAAAATTCCCCTACTGGGACTAAAATCCTTAATTTCTTCCTTCCCCCTTTGAATTCAGATAATTTATATTATTTTTCCAGTATAAACCCCCCTGATGGATGTATCTGGAACCCTCCCAAGTATATACTATTTTCTCAATTTCTGTTATTTCCCACTCATTTGAATGTATTTTTGATTGTAAATTTGGCTTGCCCGTGTATAAATAAATATACCACATCGTAGTGCCTCATGGGTAGCGCTGATGGATCGCTCTCGGAAACGAAACTCAATTTACTGTTCCAAGTTGTAGTTCGTATGCTATTGGAACAGATACTTTCCCTAATAGTAAAAGATGTATGTCTGGAAAGGAATCCGCCGGTTCTTTCTCCTCTTAGCCAGGTTCGACGACGCGACGACATTATCGGGAAGGAATCGGGCAATCACCCAAGAACCGGTTGACATCGGAATGAGAAGTTACCGGTAAGTTATCATGCACATGAACTGTACCTTAATTACCATAATGTAGCAGGTAATATAATGTTAGTTGCACCTTTGGGAGACTCGATGTGAATGACGGACGGCGTCGGGGGCGCCAGCCACGTCCTGTCGTCACCGAACTGAACGTGTTTCCTGTTGGAGGCGCGAACGTCAGGCGGCGGACTCCCCGTCGGGCTCGCCCGGGTTTCGTGGTACGTCACCGCCCTCCGCGTGCTCAGGAAACTCGTACCAGTCGGCTGTGGAGCGTACCGTACTCCGGGTACCTACAACAGAACCGCCTAATAAAAATACAATACGTAAAAAAATGATAATCAACAATAATTTAATTTACACACTAGAAACCAGACACATAGGTATTTGGTCATACTTTGATACTAGGAAATCAACTATTAAGCTGTAATTGAAATTTTACTTCTTAAAGCAGTTTGATGTGCTAGATGTAAAAGCTATATTTATCGAAGAAGCATGTTCAATTTCGTTTACTTGAAGAATAGATAATCATTTATTTATATATATGAACAGACGAACCTAATAACTAGAAAATATAAATGTGTATGTTGTAAGTTTAGAGTCTGGTTTAGACTTTTAATAACAATAATATAACTATGGTAAGGATTTGAAACCAGATGTGAGATTATAACTGCAAATAAAAATCGAAATGTTGGGGAGAAGCACGATTAAAGACTCAAAAATCTAATGGAACTGTTGAAAAAGTCAGGATGTACTTGAACAAGGCAGTTGGCTAAACGAGACAATTGGACCGCATATTTTTCTTAAAAATGCCCGAAGAAATGCCCTGTACTGACTCGTTCCATTCGAATGCACATCAAAAATGAATTTCCATCCCTTATTTTCACTAAACAAACATACTTTGGGCCGTACAGTAGCTTCAACTTGAACCTCAATTCTAAGGGGAAAACCCAACAGGAGGTAAAAAAGCAGAAACAAACAAAAATAGAAAGCGGTGGGGAAACATGGGTCAAACCCAACAGGTGGTGTAGGTGGATTTACTTCCTGAGAAAATATACACGAGAAAATTCCTTACCGATCCAGCTAAACTAAAGGATCTTACCCATTTAATATACAGTTTTTGAAGAAAACAGGCTAGCCTTGATTGGCTTCTTCAGTTGTGTTCAGCTGATCACCCAGCACTTAATCCGTCCAAGTGTACTATATCATCATACACGAGATCTTTAACACAATTGGAGTTCAGCTATCTAACCGAAGGAGTCCCTCTTACCAGAGTTGTCTTGACCAGGGACCTCAGAATCGTTCTGGACTCGAAACTGACCTGTATCGTGTTACAGCACACTTTGGTCGCCACTCTATCGAACGCTTTCATCGATCAGCTGGAAAGGATCCAGCGAAGATTCCTCCGCTTCCTGGCCTTTAAGCATCGCATACCCCGAGATCGAATGGACTACCAGGCAAAATGGTGGAGCATCATCTTCAGCTTCTTGAGCATCGAAGGAGGGCGTCGGACCTGATATTTTTCTTCAAATTGGTCAGAGGTGAAATTTCGTCTCAATATTTCCTTTCTCTTGTTGGATTTTCGGCACCTCATTGCCCAACTAGGTCCGGTCAGCTCTTTTGTACCGATGAAGCGTCATTCATTCATTCATTCAGCTCTTTGCCATTTGCCGACCGAAACCATCTCTTCCATCGTCCACTCCTCCGTCTGCCTCGTGGGGCGAATGCCTTCCTCACAACTTCTGGGTTCGATTTTTTCAACGATTCTCAACGCCGACTTGAGACCCAGCTGTCCTCTCAGGACCATCATGTGGAGTGGCTCCACTTTCATCTTACACTACCTCAACATCTCCATCCACTATCTTCACTTTTCTATCATCTGTTATTTTGCAACTACTTCACCGCAACAGTCTTACACATCTTTCACCACTCAATCATCTGCATCTACATCGCCAGCAATATTGGACTTACAATGCTGCATAACTATTTTTTTAAAATATTATTTTGTCAACGGCTAATGGCAACAGATTAAATTTAATTTAAATAAACGTTTGTAAATAAACAAATAAAATAAATAAATGTGGATGCGGTACCTCTGAAAGCTTTGACAGCCCTCGGTGTTCTAGAAAGGTGCCGCATGACTTCTCGTGTATTGAAGCAATTGCGCAGTTGTAAAAGTCTTTGGCTCGCCCGATTTTGGAGTATGCTAGTATAGTTTGGTCCTCATTTTATGCAGCAAGCTGACATTCATTGGAGAGGGTTCAAAGGAGTTCATGCATTACCTTGCATACAAACTGACAGTACAGGAGGAGGTTGATTTTAGGCACCTGGCGGCCTGAACCGACCATTGTGTCGTTCGCCCGGTGAGGTCTACGCTTCCCTGGATTCAAGTGACATTGAAATATTTAGTACCTTTTCCTACACCCTGAAGCTTCTCCTGGCTGAGATTGTCTTTTAATGATTTGTTCTCTTTTATTGTACTTTTGTATCCTTTCTGTCTTCGTGTTTTGTTACTTATTTCTTAGCCTTTTGTAATATTATGTTGTAATCGTACTCGTCTTGTATTCTCTATGTATATCAGCTATTGCCGCTCATTTAAATGAATAAATAAACCTGAGTCCACGATGTTTCATTCAGAAATATTATCAACCAACGTTGCCACTCTATCAATCCCAGTCATCTGAGCCTGATGAGACTTGTTCCAAGTAGGTACGAGGAAATCATCATTAATCAACTAGAGGCGGAAAACTGAAAAAACGCTGCAAAATCTTTCACTGGGGTTTATTATTCAATTGGCTTGCATTCATGGTTTGAATGTATACTAAGCTTTGGAGTGTGCGTGTTTCACCGGTGATAGAGCGATTATTGAATTTTAGGAGATATGCATAGAGCACGTAAATCTGTTCTCAACCAAAATAAATATTTGGATTGATCAGTTGATCATATTTTTGTGCCTCCTGAAATTCAATAATCGCCCTATCACCTGTGAAACACGCACACTCCAAAGCATAGTAGAAATTCAAATCATGAATGCAAGCCAAATGGATGAAATTGAATAATAAACCCCAGTGAAAGAATTTGCAGCGTTTCATGTATATCAGAATGCTTCAACCCGTGTATCGGCTACAAAGCCTTTTAGGAGTTCACCCAGTATCCACATTACTACATCACTACGTCACTAGGTTACTGCTATCAATACAGAAACAATAATAAACCAAATAATGCGAATGTTGGCACCACAAATCGGGCCATACATCGGGAATGGTTAGACCTACGGACCTGGGGAGGAGCTCATTCGATTCCTCGTGGAGTGTTCTTCAAAAAGAGTACACATTTAGGCCGCCTTGACTTTTTTTGAAAGTTTTAGGGATTTTACAAAACTTTGACAACCCTTAAAGGGCACTTTAAGTGAGAGAGCTGACTCAAGAATTGGAGCGTCGTCGGACCAACATAGATTTTTCCTGAAAATTTCAGCTTTTTTGCTTCAGCCGTTTGGGAGAAATCGTGCGTACGGCGTTTGTATTGCAGATTCGGATTCTACACCCTTTGAAACGTAAACCATGAAATTTTCAGGGGGGGGGGGGGGGGGTTAGAATTTTTTTTTCGATAGCGATTACAATGGTTTATTATTGAATAATAAACCAAAACGGAAAAGACAGTTTTTGTCAGTAGGTTTTTAGTAAAATAATTTGTTCCTATACTTAATAATTTTGTGATATTGATAAAAATTCGCCAATTCACTAAAAACATTTGAAATGGCCTCTTACATAATTATTTGTGATCACACAGAAAACAGTATGTTTTCCAGAAGTTTGTAAACATTAAAATCAATTTCCCCGAAATTTTGTTTTTTTGAAAAACATTCTTTTTCCGGTACATGTCTGTTATCTTCTCCGCCCCCCTCCCCTCGCTCTTCTCCGTGTTATCTCTCCCACGAAGCTTCTCAGTCATCGACGAAATCAAACTAATTGCAATTATTTCTTACTGTAGAAGATCCCTGAGCTCAGAATTATATCCTCTCAACGTGGCTCGTCAATTATAGTCATGGACGGATTAAGTTTCACCGATGTGTATATAATCAGTTTCTCCGCACTTTCAAGTGGCAAAGTAACAATAAAATTTGTCCTACATAATAATTATAAGTATTCATCGTCGAAGACTCGAAAAATATAGTGAAGGAAGACAGTGACCTTAATAATGGCATTGTAAGTGAGCTACAAAATTGTGAAGGAACGGGTGTCAAATTCGGTGAAAAGTAAGGCATCGAATGAGTTAAGTGACCGGCTACCGAAACTCGAAAATGGAAACTGATACCATCATAGTAGTAAGGACGTTAAGGTATGAAACCATCATAGTAGCAAGGACGAAATGGTATGATACCATCATAGTAGTAAGGACGTAAATTACAGATTTATGGAATGAAAGAAAACTATCGGTGCTTTGATTGATTGTAATAATAAAGAAGAAATAGGTTCATTGTTCATGTTTGTTATTGATTTAACTGCTTGTTAGTGATTTAACCTGACCGTCAAAATCGATTTAACTGTGAAACTAATCATTTTCGTCGAAATATAGTTTATTGAAACTATACTATGTTTACTCCGTTTATTGAAATGGATTTCCACAACTTCATCGCGAGTGACTTAAACCGTATCAGTGCTGCGTGTCTACACGGAATAAGTAATATTTTGGACAAAATTATTGAAAATTTATTGGAATACATGACAATGTGTTCAACTGCAATGCTCCTTTCTTTGAACCTCTTCTTATTTTCTTCTATTGCAGACAGTACGGATAAAGTAAGGTAAGACTTCTGGGCGAGGTGCTAACAAGCGGTTGATGTGGAGATAGTTAGGTGGCGGGCCTACATGTATTTCTGGCAGAGCTGCCACAATCCCTATTTTTTATTATTATTTTCAATAACGAACGTTTGTAATTGGCCAAGAAAAACAAATTTGTAAACCAAATCAAAAGCTGCTGGTTTACGATTCAAGGTATGTAAGTAGATTTCAAAAATCGAATTTAGAAAAACAAAAAAACCGCTATGAATTATTACAAGGAGCGTTATTGCCTCTGCATTAGACAACTCTTCTGCTATCTATGATCTATGATTATACGTAGTCTATGGTGGTATACTCGGTACCTCGCGCCTCCGAATTTCGTAACGGCATTCAAGATGGAAATACTTGGGTTGCCGCCAGCCAGGCGGTCTAGCTCAGACTTCCCGCTCAACAGGCTCCGCAGCCCGACCGTCTACCTAGACTTTTTTTTTTTTTAATTGAAAGGGAGCGGATGATTGTAAATTAACTCATGTGGTCTCATTCGATACGGGAAACTAACGTTTTTATAAGTGAATCCTTAAATAGGGATCCTACTATTACTCAGGGTTGATTGATTAAGAAAACTGTACGCATTAGGGGTTTTTACAAACACCGGCGGACACACTTACAGACAAACAGATAAACACTTACACTCAGATAAAAAGACACGAAAAGAAAGCGTTTCAGAATGGTCGAAAACATTAAACGAGGTGAAATTTTGGTTTTGGAGAAAACAAATGTTCCATCCCCCGAATCTGCTAGATTTGAAAGAAAAATGATTTCATTGCCTAAAGGCACTAGCAACCGTTTAGGACTGTTCAAAATTCCTAACTGAACTAGCCTCTGATGGGTGTTCTAAAAACTCGGTTTAGTGCAGACAATACATCTTGGTTATAAGTTCCGATACAAATCGCAGTTTTTGCCGTTGAAATAAGTTTCATATTCGATTTCATCGGACAACCAGTTGCCCCAACCTCCCGTAACACCTTGTTCACAATAGTTCGGCCGCATTCCATTCCATTTATTACTTTCCGATAACCAAGATACCGCGAGCCGATCGGAAATTCTTGCGTGTTTTGTCCATTTCGAGAGAAATTTAATCTAATATATTATGTTACAGGGATCGGAGCAACAAGGCGATGAATAACGGAGATCCGAGACCCTAACTTTCCCCCCCTTTCACCGGTAATAAACCAGGCGCGAGGTCTGCGAGAATCCTGGAAGATGAAATTCGGAAAATTCTCATCGGTCTTTCGGATCACGTAGAGGTAGAAGGATGAGGGGTTGAACGCTGTCGTGCTCCGAGTTTTTCGCTGGGACGCCTCTGAAAATGAAGGTAAACGCGGTGCGGCCGCTACCGAAAATAAGAGAAACGTGTTGCGGCCTCCTCAAGAAAACCTCGAGTTATGTTCTACCTCCAATTTATTTTTTTCGAGCTCTCTCCACGTTTTATTGCTCTCGTCAACTGGGCTTTCATGCGGTCGTATGCAAAGTGAAGGGGCAAGGACCGCATCAGCAGCCGGCTAGTCGGATGTGTGACGGATATGGCAAGTTCTTCCTTCCCGTTTCTTCTGTCAAAATGCTGCTGCCTTTTAGCTTTCAGGGTTCCAGCTGGGTATTGCAGGTCAATAGCCTCAAACCTTGGAAGGGGCAACCACCCAATCTATTCCATCACCCGCTTGTCATATGGTAACAGAGCTCAGTTACCAACCAGCCCCACCAAGAGTAGAAAGTTTCTATTAGCCATTAACAGGCCACTAAAATCACCTAGACAGGACCAAGTGAAAATGACAATGAGGAGACCCGTGCGACTGGCACGTTAAAAGCATAGGTATAGTACCCCAGAAAATTTTTTTTGACTTTTTTTTTTTGGTCTTGAAAAAAACTAGATTCAATTCTGAAAAGAATGGTATATTAAACAATATTAAAAGTTCAAAGGAACATATTGAAATTAGGCTTAGAAGCCGCCCGCCTTGAACGAGAAATCACAACTACAAAACTGACATTGACAAACAATAATAAAGGAAAAAACAAGCTCGATACCGATAAAAAGACTGATAACACTATGGAAGACAAGATCAACCGATAACAGAATGGAAGACACGATTATCTGCTAACACCATCGAATAACTTCCACTATTTTCAAGAATTTAGTTCATTAGAACGACGAGAAAACGCTAAATTCGTTACGTTTCTGTTTTTCGGCTCTCCTTGAAAATTGCATTTTTTGACGCATCTGACCCATTATCTCGAGAACCACTGAACCGATTTTCATTTTCTTTTTTTATAAAGATTTGTCTATTCAAGATGCAAAAATATGCGGAAACAGTTTTTTGAAATTATGAGTCAGATAGTTCGGGCATGAGTGAACAAAGTGACGCCAAACCGCCACTAAAACGTAGTTTGATAATTTATTATGGTTCGCCTAATTCATACTTTCGAAATCTGTTTCCGCAGATTTGAAGATCTTAACTAGGCCTAAATTATTTTTAAAAAATCATCAAAATCGGACAGCGGGTTGCTGAGATAATGGGTCACGAAATTCGCCATTTTCGGGGGGTACAATATGCCCTTAAACGCTAACCGTCTGCCGATTTAGACCGGACCCTTTAAACCACCTTCAGCTAATATAACACTACTACAGGTAAATCTGAAATACCCATTTTGACCTCTAATGTGGTTTACAGTTATCTGAGCATTTTTACAAAACAAAGGAGTATCCTCTGTACCAGATGATGAATTAAACACACGATCAGGTAAATAATAAAAAGGTGCTTTGAAGAACACACTTCTGTCTTCTTTCTCTTGAAGTAGATATCTGTAGTATTATTGCATGACATTATGTACATTGCATGGCTGGTTCGTGACATAGTTACATGGTTATATTTACCGTTTTGGAAATCCAATTTCCTTCATCTATTATTCCCAGTTGCGTTTTATGTGGAATATAAAGCCTTTGTTAAGGCGAATTATTTGATTCACATTATTTCAGTTTATACTCAGATTTTTCCAAGTTGCTGGCCTCATTTCTCAGATTGGCGAAAATCCTGTACTCACAAAATCCAAAGATTGAATAATCGTAATATTACTAATTTGACTTTTTCATATAAATAAGTATGTCTTTGTGACGGCGCACAGTGGAAAATGTGACCGATTTAGGTGGATAAAAGTCAAGTCAAAAGTTTGGAATTTCTGAGTGCTTTACCTTTTTATCATTAGTTAGTGAGACTCGTAATACTAATATTTCCCGCCATACCGTGTTTACAAACAAATAGTAAAGAAGTGAATCAGTCATGTTTACACAAGTGCCTAATAACCGGCAGTGGGATTATATTTATCCGATGGCCATTCATTATGTTCAAGGTGTGTGTAGCGCAAAGTTTTGTTGCTTTTGTTCAACAATGCATACATTGCATTCTAACCAGTAGATTTAATTTAGTAATTTGTAAATGTATGCCCCTATTCAATAAAGAATAACTATATTACCTCCAAGTTACCCCAAGGATTTGTTGCAGGATTTTTTTCATCAATCCTTCTAGTCTTCAAATGTTGCAAAGAATTTTTTGCGTTTTGGGTGATACATGATTTTTTCGTCAATCAAATTTTAGCAGATCAATTTGATTTTAGACATCTGTGTGCTCGCCAATCGTGTCAAAAAATGTATTCGATTTTTTATTATTATTTTTTCCGTATTCTGGGACTTCAATCGTTAAGTGTACGAAAGTTTTAAATGTTAGCGAATCAATTTGATTTTACACCACTGTGCGCTTGCCATTCGTGTCAAAAAATGTATTAGATTTTTTTTTTCCCGTAACCTGGGAACCCAAAGGTTGAACATGGACAAGTTTCAGAATTTCGTCCACCTAAATCGGTCATATTTTCCAACGTGCGGAGTCAACCAAAAAATTGTCTCAAATTTGTTTCAAACGAAAGGAGTAAAGCAAACCACGGAAACCACTCCGTGAAGTGTCACTCGTTAGTTTTCATCCTAATAAAAACGGAGTAAAATGGAACGTTGTCTACATTTCCTCAAAAACAATTAGTTACACAGTTAAATCGATATCGACGGTTAGGTCATCACCAGTAACAAACTTGAACTAAGGAAGTTCCAGATTATTCTTTGGAAAGCTCGAAATATACCACACTGCGATGATATTAACTCCCTTTTCGATTTCTCCCTATCCCAAGGGCGGTCCTATGCTTACATTTGGGGGGGGGGGGGGGGGGTGTTGTCATTGTTAGAAAATGTAATACATTTTTTTTATCAAATCAAAGCCAAGTCCTTACCTAAAGACTCAGTTTAACTCATATTTAATCACTTCACTCAACATTTTTTCCCGTACAATAATTATCAGAGGAAAAAAAAGTGTGTTTGCAAAATAAGCTTATTATAAACCATAAAATTAAAAATTTGGGGGGGGGGGGGGGGCATGACCCCCCCCCTCCCCAGGGACCGCCCTTGCCCTATCCCATAGAAAACAATTTTGTATTTGATTTGGCATACAAACAACAATCGTAAGGGGTTGAGAGGTAGGTAGGGACCCGAACAGAAACAATAAAGCAGCGAAACAGATTTTTGAAATGTGAGCAAAGGTGTCAAATAGAACTGGTATTAATCGTTAATCGGATCGCTAACCTCTTAAATTTGGTTGGTTGGTTTTGATTGTCAATTTAGCAAGTATGAGCGTTGGTTTATCTGAACCGGAGTTGGTGAAACCGATCATCGTTGTTCAACAGCTGAGATCTCCGTTTTAATGAGTGAACGTTGATTAAAAACGCCGGTCAAACCAGCATTTAGAATGGAATACATAAATAATAAGCCTGTTTGTAACCGTTTGCCGCGTTTTTAGTTCGGTTCTCGGATTCCAATTAAGAATAATTAGCCAAAATGGCGTATATTGGGACAAACATAAATGTTGTAGGTAATAACAGTGGTGTGGATTTCAATATATATACCTATTCATAATAATCCATTAATGATCCCTATATTAACTCAACGATCTAATTAGCCTCAGGGTGGTATTGATGATTTTAGGCTCCTCTAGCGAGGAATAATGTATATTTGCATTCTAAGCGTTCGCTGTTGCAAGAACAACGTAGAATCCGTACTTAATTACATTCAGCCAACTTGGGTGATAGGCATTGTTCACCTAATTTTAGAGTAGGGATCCCTAGCGTGTGATACATGAGCGATCAATGTGGAAGGGCGGAAATTCATCGCATGAATGGAAGGCTCATTTGATTATCTCAGACGTTGGAATTCCTTCGTCAGGTGTCTACGCATACCCTTCTGAGGTATTCACAATCCAGAACAAGCTAGGCGAAGCAGAAAGCAATAATGCGAACTCATACCGAATCACTTTAGGCACATTATTAACAAGGTCACGTTCTTAATTAGTAGTTTAAGATCTCATTTTGTACATAGATTACTCTATATATGGATAATAATCTATAACGAACAAATATTTAAGAAAACGTTACTTACTACTAAGAAATATTTAGCTACGAAAAAGTTCAAGTCATGCGAAGTGGCAATTTGAGCAGTTATTCGTGATTTTTGGTATTGTATTTAATTTATTATTTTAAAACTCTGAAAATTATTAAACAAAGATTAATTATTTCGTTATTGGATAATCTTTCTGTAAATTACTGATCTATTCTTATCAGATGTAGTCTGTTATTCATCATTAAACGCCACGGCACCACCTAATGAGATGATTTTTTTCAGGTTTCATTCGAAAATGTTCCTAAGAATGCTGTTCAACGGAGCAGCGGTGACGGGATATAAATTTAATTAGTTTGGACGAGCTATTTTTTCCGCTTTGTCATAACGTCATCAAATCAACTGAACCACGAAATCAAAACTGAGAACAACGATGACTCAGGAGAGGTTAAAATGTTTGATGCTTCCATTTATAGAACAGGAGCTTGTTGTTGACTAGGCTGAATATTCAGGAAATAAAGGAAGAGTTGACTGAATAGATCATCCTAGATGGATAATTCTATAGTAACACATTAGTTTACTGTAATAGATCACATGACTCCGAAGAGTTTAAGGCCCTCATACCCGGAGAAAGAAGGATGCGTTTGTAGTTGAAAGTAAATTGATGTAAATAAATGTTTTGTGTTCTTGCCTCCTCTGGAAATGATTCATACCTGAATAACCCAGGTGCTTGCCACTTAGAAATTAAGGTTAATAGGCTTGAAGTGTTAAGTTTTTTACTGGAATAACCCCCTAACACCCCGGTATTTGGCACTCCCTAATGAAAGGCTCTATGGAACGCCTATGAAACTCGGCACTTTAATAACTTGCAACTGTATTTTGATCAGGAAAGAGATTAGCAACAAGGGCCTTCAGCTGATCATAGTGCCTCTATACCGTGTAATTAAATTAAATTAAAAATTTAAATTAAATTAAATGTAAAGAAAGGAGATACGTACAGGAACAGGGCTCTTAATGGAGAACTGTCCACTTGGATACTATCTCAACAAAATTGGCAAATCTGACACCACCCTCGGCCGGTTCTGTGGGGCAGAGGACGAGACTGAGTGTCATGTGATCTGCCACTGCCCTGTGCTGGCAAGACAGCGTTTTCTAACCTGGGGGTAGGCTTCCGTTGATCCCCGGGTTATTAAAACGGGAGAGGTTCTCCTCTCATTCGCCAAAACGTGGTGAGGAAGGGTGGACCTTCCAGCTTTGTCTGGGGTGGACGACAACAGGTCGTCACAACAGACTGGGATGTCAATGCCTACCCAGTAATTACCAAGCAGTTATTGCTTGGGTCCCAAGCAGCTCCTGACGTTGGGTGAAAGTGCTGTTCACTGGGCATTTAGTGCGCGGTTCGGCAAGGTGTTCAGGTCGGGGAGACAAAAGTGAATTGGAAGGAGTTAGGTAACGACCTCCTCCTACAGCCACAATAGGCCCCAGTGGTTAAAAAAAGAACTCCGCTTATCGTGTAACCAAGGGGGACGACATTCGACAATACGATTCGACGTAGAACATCTAGTTTAAATGGGAGGCGGGAATGTTCAGCTGGAGTAAAATAATCAAAAACTGTTGAACCCAAACCTATTGTTTCGGATTGAAAAAAGTTATGATTTAGTTTGATTTCAACTGAGGTTTGTGTTTCCCTCCAGCTGAACAAATTTTCTTGAGGTAACCCCGCGTTTAATATGGATTGACGGCCCATAAGATTAGTTTCATCAGACATAAATCAAACTTACCCTTCTGTTGACGTATTCGAAGTCCGCTGTCCCTCGGCCGGCTTTGTACTCTTGGTAGAGCGAAATGACGCAGAGGATGCTGTACGTCTGAAATCAGAAAAGAAAATTAAATGTCAGTTGACGAAGTGCACATTCCATAAATAATACCAATAATTGGAATTATTCCATAACCAAATTAGTGAAAAAAATTTGTCCGTCCGCCGTACAGTGGTCCGAATCGAAAATCTAGCAGGACAGAAGTCCAAAATCCGTCTGACTCAAAATCGGCGAAAAAGATTCCGCACGATTTCGAAGGATGTGAAATAAACAAATCAAGGAGTTGGAGTTGTTCGATGGCCTTTTAGTAGGTAAATGAAAACTTTTCTTAACGCGCTCTCAAGGTTTTTGATACGCGCGAGCCTGCAGGTGCATTAACATGAGTTTAATTGCAATATTTCTCGAAAGCAGTTCAGTTCATAAAGTTTTCGTCTGATCCTGCTGTTGAATCGATGGAATACATCCCTGCAAGTGAGTAGAAAATGTTCAAGTTCTGATAGGCAGTTTTAGAACGAAGTAATAATAACGTAATTAGATGACAACACGAGCCGTCTTGTTTTCGTTGTAACTATTGATGCGCAAGTGGCTGCAACAAAATTGTTTTACGGGTGTATTCTAGAAGATCTAGCTATGATAAAACAACCTTGATTAGCTTCCCGTTCAAGCCAATTTTGTAACGAACTTGACATTTGTTTTCAGGGTACAAACAGGGCGGTTACTCTGCCTATCCATGACTTCATGGTCATGGTTAGAGAAAGGGAGGCTTTTATTTGGCCAATATTTCTACTCTTCTGACCTTTTCTGGCAAACATTCAGGAAAATTGCTCCCCTGATATAGATGAAGCAATAGACCGAAGACTACGATCATCAGCTCCTTAAGACCCCTCGCTGCAAATAAAACAGACCTTGACGAAAAAGTTAAACACCTTTTAATTCTCCCACGCGAATGTGCAGACGAAGATGAAATTGGTAATTTAAATTGAGGTACAGTTTCGCTTGTGGGAACCTAGTTACCTTAACTTGATGGGTTACCGTATTAGAGAACTTCCTTTATCATTGCATCTGCCTATGAATTATATCCAAATCTCTTCATAAATGTTCTTATCCTTCCATTTTGAGGTGAAAGGTATGAGAAAACAAGATTAAAGTTGACATAAAGAGAATTTGAAACTTTTTTCCAGCTAGATTTGCGATTCGGACCACTGTGCGCCGTCCGAAGGTTTTTCTCAAAACTAATTATCAAAATGTAGTGAAACTTAGAAATGATGGAGAGGTCTTGCATGTGTACTAATTCCAGTCAACCGAAAGGCTAAAGTTTAGTGGCAATGATTTCAACTCAGAAGGATACCGAAGGTATCAGTGTTTATTGTGAGCATTAATCAATATCAATCATTCGATTGGCCATAGCAATAGCTTTTCTTAGAATAATACAAGTTCTAAATGTTCAGAAATGTAATTATGTAACAGTTACCTAACCAGAGGCTCTGAAATAGTGTGAAAGGTGGATTGTGAAAGCGATGCCAAGTTCAAATCTAAGTTTAGCTAGTTAACATCAGACTTCAATAATTAATCCATTCCCCTGAGAGTCACGAACTAGGGGAATAGTCTCGTCCTCAATAGACCGAATCTACAGTTCTGTCAACACTCATTTTGAACCAGCATAGCGTACTTCCTATTGGCAATCGACTTTGAAATCTCGGCACGTAATTTTCTGTCTGAGCGCTCCGCGATTTCAAGGTACTGCACCTATTTCAATATATGTTTATCTGACCTGATTTTCGCCAGGGAGAGGAAGAGGGGGTAGCACGTAAAACTATTCCCTGCTTATTTTAAATTGAAACGGAGGATCTACCGAGTCTGTTTTTCCTCCTTTCCTCTTTCGCGAAGAAAGCTCTAACGAATGAATAGGAAAAGACCTTGGGGAGGGTATTAAACCCCTAATTACACACAGTGCAATCTCAACATCAAATCTTTGTTGATCTTAATAATTCAGTAATCTTAGTTGGCACAGTATTATGCTGTAAATCATCACACAAAAGTTGAAAATCTATTTGTTAATATAGCCCTTATGCAGAGCACATGGGTAGTTGCTTATCAAACAAATTACATGTCACATACCTAAATATACGTAAACTCATTGGGGCAGGATATCTACCGAAAGAAAACTTAGTAATTAAAATGAGTACCTGCATAGGCTTGACTAGAAACAAAAGACCTACATTTAGTAAAAGGAATGGTATGATACTCGATCCTTGACAATTGAATTACATTGAAACTATATCAGATGGAAGATTGACATATTTCAAAAGGAAACTTTCACTATGTTTGCCCATGTTCGTCTGGACTTGTTTCAAGTGGGGATCCAGAATGAGATTCAGAGGATATGTTACGGAATAGAATGATATGAAACATCAAAAATTTTTCAGACGTTTTCATTTTTGTAAATCCAAATACTCTCATCCTGATTTTTGTAAATTGAGATATAACTATTCATTGGGTTGCATGTCTTTAAAACTAGAAGAATATGTACGTCTGAGCAGCTTCTATATCCAAATTTTATCGCAATCCGGAAAATTAGTTATATTGAACCAAATCAGTTAACACTGAGTAAGTGCTGATAAATGAGATTGTGCGGTGAATCAAAAATGCTACAAATTATTACACACAGGTTCATTATTTTTTTATTAGAATAACCCCACTACATAAACCACTGATCTATGTATGTTAGACATAGTTAGTGGTATATAACCTAAACTCGGAGCCTCGACCCTACATATAGTTTTTTGTCCACTCTAGATTATATAAATGATGATAAACATCCCCATTTTTATTTTAGCACGTTAGATCGAATATGTAAGAGATTAGCAGCAAGAGGTTTCAGCTGATCACTGATCTAGTACCTTGTTGATAGATGCCCGAAGACAGTTGAATGCCTTCGTCTTAGATATGAATTCGTGAACAGCAACCGTTACCATCAAAACCTATGGCTCAAGAAGCTCTGCCTGACAGACCATGGGCCATTCCGTATCCTTGAACATTGTTGTTGGAAAGCCCTCAATTTACCTATCGACCATCCGAATTCCATCTTTCTACGTTAATTACTCCATTTCTATGTTAATTTTTCAAAAACAACTCCTGAAACAAACTTCTACACCAATTATACCAGTTGATACGATCGTCATATGATACTAGGTTATTTTTGCTCTGACCAA